>CM022665.1:40501151-41101151 GCA_012295275.1 Chrysomallon squamiferum
TTATTTTAAATTTTAATTTATTTTCCTCTTATCTTATTAATCACATTGTATTTGATTTGATTGATTTAATAATGTTATGGTACCGCAGTTCCCAACTTGAAAGTGTTCTCAAGTCTTTTCCATCATGTCCTGTGATCTCACAGCCAAGGCCTTTCATTGGACGAAAACCGTGAAGGGTAGACGTTGTTCTTAAAAGTCGACATGCACGTTAATGACATTAGATACTTACAAAATATCTTCTACACACCGAATCCTCTACGAATGCTCTCGAGGAATGCCTCTGCTATTGACATTCGGTAAACAATTTTAATTTAGAACACGACGTTCCCTTCGGATTATGCAAGCAAACGACACCCTTCGAGCGTAACTGGAACACACTTGCACTATATAAGGGAACACTCAGCACATAAGGACGTACTGTTCACGCAGTACATATACTAAAATTGGAACGATACAGAGAAGATTAGCATGGCCCCTGCGCAAGGATGACACGCAAATTCGTGAAGCGTTCCATATTTTTTCCCCTCTTTCTTCTTTCGACGAGGACATTTTTGAAAGATATAAAGTCGTTACATTCAAATCGGCAGCTTACGAAACACTGGTTTTCGCTGCCCACTCTTGCAACTCGGTTATGAAAAATATTTAATTGTTTCATTTTATTTTGAACTTAAATAAACCAAACAAACAAATAAGTAATCTTTATATTTCTATTTGCTTTCAGTTATTAACATGTGTTTTGGTTAATTTATTTTTATTTTTATTTTTATCTTTATTTTAAATTTTAATTTATTTTCCTCTTATCTTATTAATCACATTGTATTTGATTTGATTGATTTAATAATGTTATGGCTTTTGTTCCGCAGTTTCCAACTTGAAAGTGTTCTCAAGTCTTTTCCATCATGTCCTGTGATCTCACAGCCAAGGCCTTTCATTGGACGAAAACCGTGAAGGGTAGACGTTGTTCTTAAAAGTCGACATGCACGTTAATGACATTAGATACTTACAAAATATCTTCTCCACACCGAATCCTCTACGAATGCTCTCGAGGAATGCCACTGGTATTGACATTCGGTAAACAATTTTAATTTAGAACACGACGTTCCCTTCGGATTATGCAAGCAAACGACACCCTTCGAGCGTAACTGGAACACACTTGCACTATATAAGGGAACACTCAGCACATAAGGACGTACTGTTCACGCAGTACATATACTAAAATTGGAACGATACAGAGAAGATTAGCATGGCCCCTGCGCAAGGATGACACGCAAATTCGTGAAGCGTTCCATATTTTTTTCCCCTCTTTCTTCTTTCGACGAGGACATTTTTGAAAGATATAAAGTCGTTACATTCAAATCGGCAGCTTACGAAACACTGGTTTTCGCTGCCCACTCTTGCAACTCGGTTATGAAAAATATTTAATTGTTTCATTTTATTTTGAACTTAAATAAACCAAACAAAAAAAATAAGTAATCTTTATATTTCTATTTGCTTTCAGTTATTAACATGTGTTTTGGTTAATTTATTTTTATTTTTATCTTTATTTTAAATTTTAATTTATTTTCCTCTTATCTTATTAATGACATTGTATTTGATTTGATTGATTTAATAATGTTATGGCTTTTGTTCCGCAGTTTCCAACTTGAAAGTGTTCTCAAGTCTTTTCCATCATGTCCTGTGATCTCACAGCCAAGGCCTTTCATTGGACGAAAACCGTGAAGAGTAGACGTTGTTCTTAAAAGTCGACATGCACGTTAATGACATTAGATACTTACAAAATATCTTCTACACACCGAATCCTCTACGAATGCTCTCGAGGAATGCCTCTGCTATTGACATTCGGTAAACAATTTTAATTTAGAACACGACGTTCCCTTCGGATTATGCAAGCAAACGACACCCTTCGAGCGTAACTGGAACACACTTGCACTATATAAGGGAACACTCAGCACATAAGGACGTACTGTTCACGCAGTACATATACTAAAATTGGAACGATACAGAGAAGATTAGCATGGCCCCTGCGCAAGGATGACACGCAAATTCGTGAAGCGTTCCATATTTTTTTCCCCTCTTTCTTCTTTCGACGAGGACATTTTTGAAAGATATAAAGTCGTTACATTCAAATCGGCAGCTTACGAAACACTGGTTTTCGCTGCCCACTCTTGCAACTCGGTTATGAAAAATATTTAATTGTTTCATTTTATTTTGAACTTAAATAAACCAAACAAAAAAATAAGTAATCTTTATATTTCTATTTGCTTTCAGTTATTAACATGTGTTTTGGTTAATTTATTTTTATTTTTATCTTTATTTTAAATTTTAATTTATTTTCCTCTTATCTTATTAATGACATTGTATTTGATTTGATTGATTTAATAATGTTATGGCTTTTGTTCCGCAGTTTCCAACTTGAAAGTGTTCTCAAGTCTTTTCCATCATGTCCTGTGATCTCACAGCCAAGGCCTTTCATTGGACGAAAACCGTGAAGAGTAGACGTTGTTCTTAAAAGTCGACATGCACGTTAATGACATTAGATACTTACAAAATATCTTCTCCACACCGAATCCTCTACGAATGCTCTCGAGGAATGCCTCTGCTATTGACATTCGGTAAACAATTTTAATTTAGAACACGACGTTCCCTTCGGATTATGCAAGCAAACGACACCCTTCGAGCGTAACTGGAACACACTTGCACTATATAAGGGAACACTCAGCACATAAGGACGTACTGTTCACGCAGTACATATACTAAAATTGGAACGATACAGAGAAGATTAGCATGGCCCCTGCGCAAGGATGACACGCAAATTCGTGAAGCGTTCCATATTTTTTGGAATATCTTTCTTCTTTCGACGAGGAGAAAAAAAGATATAAAGTCGTTACATTCAAATCGATAAAGCTTACGAAACACTGGTTTTCGCTGCCAACAAGGAACAACTCGGTTATGAAAAAATTTAATTGTTTCAAGAAAATTTTGAACTTAAAAAAACCAAACAAAAAATAAGTAATCTTTATATTGGAACCATCGAAGTTATTAACATGTGTTTTGTTTAATTTATTTAAAATTTTTATCTTTATTTTAAATTTTAATTTATTTTCCTCTTATCTTATTAATCACATTGTATTTGATAGAAATTGAAAACAAATAATGTTATGGTTCCGCAGTTCCCAACTTGAAAGTGTTCTCAAGTCTTTTCCATCATGTCCTGTGATCTAATGAAGGCCTTTCATTGGACGAAATATAGACAAGATATAGAATATTTTAAAATGGGTAATAGTTCACTAATTTTTATACTTCTAACTATGATCTTGTCTATAAATGTAAACGGACTGAGAGATATTGAGAAATTAAATTCAGTTTTGCAACATTTAGTAAACATGCAAATATTATTTTTCTACAGGAAACATTTTGGGATAATGACTTCATTGAGAGATATAAACATTTATGGGAAGGAAATATATTTTATAATAATTGTCCAAATAAAAAAAGAAGGGGTGTAGCAATACTGGTATCAAAAGAATGTCCTTGTAAGTTTACATTTAATAGTTGCGACACTGAAGGCAGGATTTTAAAAATTAATACGAAAATAGATGAAGAAGAATACAGTTTTATAAATGTATATGCACCAAATAATATTGAAGAAAAATTTTATTTTTAAAGGATTATGTAAATTTGTGGATTTAAAAAATACAATAATGGCAGGAGATTTTAATGACATTTTAGATCCTAATTTAGATTTAGGCATTAATAATAAAACTTTCAATATGAAAAGTAGTAATGAATTACAGTCAGTTATTTTTAATTATAATTTAGTTGATATTTGGCGACACAGAAATCCAGATAAAAGGCAATTTACTAGATCTCAAATAGTTGAAAAAACTATAAAACAGTCAAGAATTGATTTATTCTTAATTTCTAGAAATTTATTGCAGTTTATAAGTAATGTATACATATCCTATACCTCGGTTAGTGATCGTTGTTTTTTATCACTTAAAATAGATTTTTCTCATGTAGAGAGAGGTCAAGGTATTTGGATCTTTAATAATGAATTGTTGAAAGATGAAAGTTTTTGTAAAGCTATTATTGAAGTTATTAATAATGCTTCTGAGTGTCCTTTTGTTACAGACTGAACCTAGTGTTTGGTGGGATAACTTAAAATATAAAATGAAAACATGTGCAAGAAATTTTGCAATAAAAAAAAAGAGAAAATCAGATAACGAAAAATATTATAATATACAAAATGCTTTGAAAAGAGAATATGCTAAACTAGCTGTGTCCAAATCATCATGATTTGAGTAACATACAAATTTTTTAGAAAAAATTAAAATTAATTGAGAGATCTAAATGTAATGGTGCTATTTTGAGATCTAAAGCTCATTGGAATCTAGATATGGATAGAAATACCACATTTTTTTCTCAGTTTAGAAAAATCAAAACAAGAATCAAATTCTATTAAAGAGCTAAAAACAGTAAATGGATTAACAAGAAAAACAGAAGATATATTACAATATGCTTATGACTTTTATTCAAAATTATTTACGCAAGAAAATGTAGATATTATTAAACAGGAAGAAATAATAAATTTAATATCAAATAAACTAAAAGAATCTGAAAGTGAAAACTGTGAGAAAGACATTACAATTGAAGAATTAACTGAAGCTTTAAAAGAAATGAATAGAAATAAATCACCTGGTCTGGATGGTCTAACAGTAGAATTTTATGTTAAATTCTGGGAAAATTTTAAAAATTTCTTTTCATAAAGTAGTTATGTCAATTCAGAAAGAAGAAATGTTGTCACGCAGTATGAAAAAAGGAGTAATTAGTTTATTTTACAAAAAAAAAGGAGATAAAGCAGACCTAAAAAAATTTCAGACCTATCAGCTTTTTAAATGTAGATTATAAAATTATTGCTAAAGTTCTTGCAAATCGTCTTAAACAAGTAATGTCAACTATTATTTCATCAGAACAAACCTGTTGTGTAAAAGGAAGAGATATTGCTGACAATATTATGTCAGTAAGAGATATTATAGATATTGTCGAGTTAAATAATACAGAAGGGTATATAGTTAAAATAGATCAAGAGAAAGCATTTGATAGAGTATCACATAGTTTTATTTTAAAAGTTTTGAAAAAATTCAATTTTGGTGATAATTTTATAAAGTGGATTAAAAATCCTATATAATAATATAAAAAGTTGTGTAAAAATTACTGGACATTTAACACCTTTCTTTCAATATTACAAGAGGGGTTAGACAAGGATGTCCAATATCAATGATGCTTTATGTTATTGTAGCTGAACCCTTAAATAATTTAATAAAAAAAAAGACATAGCATGAATGGAATTAGGATAACAAATGAACTTAATTCTTTATTATTTCAGCATGCAGATGATACTACAGTAACTGTCTGTGATGCTCAGTCAGTAGAAAATGTTTTTAATACAATAAATATGTATTGTAGTGCTACAGGGGCAAAAGTCAATGTAGATAAGTCAGAAGTACTTTATCTTGGTAAAACCATGATTGAAAACTTATCCTTTAACATTCCAATATCAATAAATAAAAACTATGTTAAAATTCTAGGTATATATTTAGGACCAAATAAACTATTATGTGAAACTTTGAACTGGAAAAATAAATTAGCTAAAATGTCTAATCTAATTAACTTATGGAGTCAAAGGAAACTTACCTTGCATGGAAAAGCTGAAGTATGGAATACTTTATTAACATCTAGACTGTGGTATATCATTAGCACAATAAATGTACCAAATTGGGTAGAAAATGAAATTCATAAATTATTTTGTAAATTTATGTGGGAAGGGAAAACATCTTTAATAAAATATTCAACAATAATTGGAAATAAAATGTCGGGTGGACTAAATATTCAAGATATTTCATTAAAGAAAATGGCTTTTCGAATAAAAATGTTAAAGAAATATTTTGATAATAATTTTAAAAATGTGTGGAAATATACAATGTCAATATTTCTTGAAAAATATATGAATATGAATCTAAATTATGACATTTTTAAAATAGTATACAGTAAAGAAGCTTTAAAAGTTATTAATCCTTTTTATGCTGAAATATTATCAGCTTGGGACTATGTTAATAATGGAGAACGTAATTTCCCACTTGATACAGATGAAATATTGTCTCAGCCACTTTTTCAAAATCCATTCATTAAATATAAAAACAAATTATTATTATTTAGTTCTTTTATAAAAAGTGGAATAGTCAAAGTGGCTGATATTGCTTATGAAGTAATATCAGGTTTTCTTCCTTTTACAGCTATTGTAGAAATTATTCATGAAAAATCTCCAGAATTATCCAAAAACCAAATTTATATAGCTTACAATGTTATTAAGAAATCACTTCCAGATGAATGGAAAAGTGCTATTAACAGAAATGCTAAAAAATTAACTTCTAATAAAGATTTATTTTTGTTTCAGAATAATGAAATGATAAATGTCAATAAATTTACAGCTAAAATAATTTATTCTATTTTAATTTTAAAAAACTTTAAAGCACCAACTTGTGAAGAAAAATGGAATGAGCTTGGTTTTAATATATTCTGGAGACCAGTTTGGAAATGGATACACTATAGTGATAAATTTACTGAATTTATAGACTTAGATTTTAGAATAGTTCATCATATAATATATACATATAACAAATTATATAAATATGGCAAAATCTCATCTAGTGTATGTCCAGTGTGTTTAAAGGATGATGAAGATTTGTGCCATTTATTTTTGTATTGTGAAGAATTGAAGGAATTAATATCAATCTTTCATGAAATATGTATTTATATATTTAAGAAAACAGGGTTTTCTCTAGAACAATTAAAAAGATTATTAATATTTGGATGTTATCTCAAAATTGAAAATAGTACAATAGAATTTATTAATATTATTCTTTCAATTTATAGAATAACAGTGTTCAAAAGGCGTGTAATAGCTCAAATGAAAGGAACAAATATCAAATAATAATACATTTTTTAGAAATTATATGTATCAGTGCTTTAAAATCATTCTAAATCAATATCGTATTCAAAACAAACTTTCAATTTTTATTAACAAATATGTTAAGAACAATATTTTCCTAGAACTAAAAGATGACATACTTATTTTCAAATATCCTTTGGAAAGCTACAAATAATCAATATAGATAAATCATGGAAATGGATAAAAGAATTAATACTATAAAATACTGTAAATATATATGAATATTCCGAATAAATAAGTATGCATGCATGTGAGTGTGAATGAGTGTGACTGAGTGTGTGAGAGGAAATAGTTTTTTGTTATTGTTATTTACAGCTGTAATGTTATTTTAATTGTGTACAACTGGTGATTATACTAATAAAGAAAAAAAAAAAAAAAATTGGAACGATACAGAGAAGATTAGCATGGCCCCTGCGCAAGGATGACACGCAAATTCGTGAAGCGTTCCATATTTTTTTCCCCTCTTTCTTCTTTCGACGAGGACTTTTTTTGAAAGATATAAAGTCGTTACATTCAAATCGGCAGCTTACGAAACACTGGTTTTCGCTGCCCACTCTTGCAACTCGGTTATGAAAAATATTTAATTGTTTCATTTTATTTTGAACTTAAATAAACAAAAAAAAAAATAAGTAATCTTTATATTTCTATTTGCTTTCAGTTATTAACATGTGTTTTGGTTAATTTATTTTTATTTTTATTTTTATCTTTATTTTAAATTTTAATTTATTTTCCTCTTATCTTATTAATGACATTGTATTTGATTTGATTGATTTAATAATGTTATGGCTTTTGTTCCGCAGTTTCCAACTTGAAAGTGTTCTCAAGTCTTTTCCATCATGTCCTGTGATCTCACAGCCAAGGCCTTTCATTGGACGAAAACCGTGAAGAGTAGACGTTGTTCTTAAAAGTCGACATGCACGTTAATTTTTTTTAGATATTTACAAAATATCTTCTCCACACCGAATCCTCTACGAATGCTCTCGAGGAATGCCACTGGTATTGACATTCGGTAAACAATTTTAATTTAGAACACGACGTTCCCTTCGGATTATGTAAGCAAACGACACCCTTCGAGCGTAACTGGAACACACTTGCACTATATAAGGGAACACTCAGCACATAAGGACGTACTGTTCACGCAGTACATATACTAAAATTGGAACGATACAGAGAAGATTAGCATGGCCCCTGCGCAAGGATGACACGCAAATTCGTGAAGCGTTCCATTTTTTTCCCCTCTTTCTTCTTTCGACGAGGACATTTTTGAAAGATATAAAGTCGTTACATTCAAATCGGCAGCTTACGAAACACTGGTTTTCGCTGCCCACTCTTGCAACTCGGTTATGAAAAATATTTAATTGTTTCATTTTATTTTGAACTTAAATAAACCAAACAAAAAAATAAGTAATCTTTATATTTCTATTTGCTTTCAGTTATTAACATGTGTTTTGGTTAATTTATTTTTATTTTTATTTTTATCTTTATTTTAAATTTTAATTTATTTTCCTCTTATCTTATTAATGACATTGTATTTGATTTGATTGATTTAATAATGTTATGGCTTTTGTTCCGCAGTTTCCAACTTGAAAGTGTTCTCAAGTCTTTTCCATCATGTCCTGTGATCTCACAGCCAAGGCCTTTCATTGGACGAAAACCGTGAAGAGTAGACGTTGTTCTTAAAAGTCGACATGCACGTTAATGACATTAGATACTTACAAAATATCTTCTCCACACCGAATCCTCTACGAATGCTCTGGAGGAATGCCACTGGTATTGACATTCGGTAAACAATTTTAATTTAGAACACGACGTTCCCTTCGGATTATGCAAGCAAACGACACCCTTCGAGCGTAACTGGAACACACTTGCACTATATAAGGGAACACTCAGCACATAAGGACGTACTGTTCACGCAGTACATATACTAAAATTGGAACGGAGGTTTCACATCGGCTCTCGCTTCTGAAAGGTTTTGTTGTAAACTAAGTGTTATGTCTTGGGCGGAAGAATCTGAAAATTACGAAGAAAAGATGAAAGATATGAATTTAAAAAAAGAAGGAATGAGAAAAAATGTTTTTAAAAAAGAATGCACTGTGATTGTAAATGTAGAAGATAACAAGAAAATTTCAGCAGGCGACATGATAGATTTTGTAAGTGGCCAGGTGGGTGATGTGATAAAAGCGTGCGTACCGAAAGAATCCGACTCTTATGAAATAACACTAGAAGATATTATACAAGCGAGAATGATTACGGAAATTGATGAAACAGAATTGAAAGGTCTAAAAATAAAGGCGAGAATTTTGAAATCTGAAACTGTAGTTATTTCCTTTTTACACTTGCCTGCCTACATTGAAGATGAAGAAATTGAAGAAAAATTGAAACAAATGGAAATAGAAATTTTATCACCAATTTATAGAAGGCTATACAAAGGGACAAAAATTGCAGATGGAACAAGATACGTGAGAGTGAAATTTCCACCCGGAATAAAAAGTTTACCATACTCAATGAAATTTAGGACTTATGAAGGAATAAAATATTTTCGTGTTTTACATGACAATCAAATAAAAGTATGTTACAACTGCATGGCGGATAATCATTTGTTGAAAGACTGTCCAAATATAAGGTGTCATAACTGTAAACAAAAAGGACATTTTGCTAGAAACTGCCCGAACATATTTCTGTGTGAAAAGTGTGGAAACAAAGAGGATGAATGTGAGTGTTGGTCAGAGTATGACAGCGATGAACAAAAAAACAGCGACAGTGACAGTGATGGTATGGAATATAATGTAAAATCAAAGGAGAAAAAAGAAATTGAAGCAGAAAGTATCCAGAGGATAAATACAACAGAAATGGAAATCAACAAGGAACAACAAAAATCAGAAAATGGAGAAAAACCAAGAAAATCCCCTGATAAAAACACCAAAGTGAAAATTACTAACAAGGAAGCTGGAACCATCGAAGCAGAAAATAGTAAGCAGAGTAAAACAAAGCGTCGAACGAGATTGATCAAGCGTCCATCAGAAGAAAAACTGTGGAGCTTGGTAGAAAATAGAAAACAAAAAAAGAGACAAGCAGCACACATGAAAAGTGTGAGAGAAAGTGTTGCCAGGGTAATGAATGAGTATGGGGGGGAGGATATAGACAAGATATAGAATATTTTAAAAATGGGTAATAGTTCACTAATTTTTCTACTTCTAACTATGATCTTGTCTATAAATGTAAACGGACTGAGAGATATTGAGAAATTAAATTCAGTTTTTGCAACATTTAAAAGTAAACATGCAAATATTATTTTTCTACAGGAAACATTTTGGGATAATGACTTTATTGAGAGATATAAACATTTATGGGAAGGAAATATATTTTATAATAATTGTCCAAATAAAAAAAGAAGGGGTGTAGCAATACTGGTATCAAAAGAATGTCCTTATAAGTTTACATTTAATAGTTGCGACACTGAAGGCAGGATTTTAAAAATTAATACGAAAATAGATGAAGAAGAATACAGTTTTATAAATGTATATGCACCAAATAATATTGAAGAAAGAATTTTATTTTTTAAAGGATTATGTAAATTTGTGGATTTAAAAATACAATAATGGCAGGAGATTTTAATGACATTTTAGATCCTAATTTAGATTTGGGCATTAATAATAAAACTTTCAATATAAAAAAAGTAGTAATGAATTACAGTCAGTTATTTTTAATTATAATTTAGTTGATATTTGGCGACACAGAAATCCAGATAAAAGGCAATTTACTAGATCTCAAATAGTTGAAAAAAACTATAAAACAGTAAAGAATTGATTTATTCTTAATTTCTAGAAATTTATTGCAGTTTATAAGTAATGTATACATATCCTATACCTCGGTTAGTGATCACAATTTTTATCACTTAAAATAGATTTTTCTCATGTAGAGAGAGGTCAAGGTATTTGGATCTTTAATAATGAATTGTTGAAAGATGAAAGTTTTTGTAAAGCTATTATTGAAGTTATTAATAATGCTTCTGAGTGTCCCTTGTTACAGACTGAACCTAGTGTTTGGTGGGATAACTTAAAATATAAAATGAAAACATGTGCAAGAAATTTTGCAATAAAAAAGAGAAAATCAGATAACGAAAAATATTATAATATACAAAATGCTTTGAAAAGAGAATATGCTAAACTAGCTGTAAATAATCATCATGATTTGAGTAACATACAAATTTTAGAAGAAAAATTAAAATTAATTGAGAGATCTAAATGTAATGGTGCTATTTTGAGATCTAAAGCTCATTGGAATCTAGATATGGATAGAAATACCACATTTTTTCTCAGTTTAGAAAAATCAAAACAAGAATCAAATTCTATTAAAGAGCTAAAAACAGTAAATGGATTAACAAGAAAAACAGAAGATATATTACAATATGCTTATGACTTTTATTCAAAATTATTTACGCAAGAAAATGTAGATATTATTAAACAGGAAGAAATAATAAATTTAATATCAAATAAACTAAAAGAATCTGAAAGTGAAAACTGTGAGAAAGACATTACAATTGAAGAATTAACTGAAGCTTTAAAAGAAATGAATAGAAATAAATCACCTGGTCTGGATGGTCTAACAGTAGAATTTTATGTTAAATTCTGGGAAAATTTTAAAAATTTCTTTCATAAAGTAGTTATGTCAATTCAGAAAGAAGAAATGTTGTCACGCAGTATGAAAAAAGGAGTAATTAGTTTATTTTACAAGAAAAAAGGAGATAAAGCAGACCTAAAAAATTTCAGACCTATCAGCCTTTTAAATGTAGATTATAAAATTATTGCTAAAGTTCTTGCAAATCGTCTTAAACAAGTAATGTCAACTATTATTTCATCAGAACAAACCTGTTGTGTAAAAGGAAGAGATATTGCTGACAATATTATGTCAGTAAGAGATATTATAGATATTGTCGAGTTAAATAATACAGAAGGGTATATAGTTAAAATAGATCAAGAGAAAGCATTTGATAGAGTATCACATAGTTTTATTTTAAAAGTTTTGAAAAAATTCAATTTTGGTGATAATTTTATAAAGTGGATTAAAATACTATATAATAATATTAAAAGTTGTGTAAAAATTAATGGACATTTAACACTTTTTTTTTTAATATTACAAGAGGGGTTAGACAAGGATGTCCAATATCAATGATGCTTTATGTTATTGTAGCTGAACCCTTAAATAATTTAATTAATTAAAAAAAAAAGACATAGCATGAATGGAATTAGGATAACAAATGAACTTAATTCTTTATTATTTCAGCATGCAGATGATACTACAGTAACTGTCTGTGATGCTCAGTCAGTAGAAAATGTTTTTAATACAATAAATATGTATTGTAGTGCTACAGGGGCAAAAGTCAATGTAGATAAGTCAGAAGTACTTTATCTTGGTAAAACCATGATTGAAAACTTATCCTTTAACATTCCAATATCAATAAATAAAAACTATGTTAAAATTCTAGGTATATATTTAGGACCAAATAAACTATTATGTGAAACTTTGAACTGGAAAAATAAATTAGCTAAAATGTCTAATCTAATTAACTTATGGAGTCAAAGGAAACTTACCTTGCATGGAAAAGCTGAAGTATGGAATACTTTATTAACATCTAGACTGTGGTATATCATTAGCACAATAAATGTACCAAATTGGGTAGAAAATGAAATTCATAAATTATTTTGTAAATTTATGTGGGAAGGGAAAACATCTTTAATAAAATATTCAACAATAATTGGAAATAAAATGTCGGGTGGACTAAATATTCAAGATATTTCATTAAAGAAAATGGCTTTTCGAATAAAAATGTTAAAGAAATATTTTGATAATAATTTTAAAAATGTGTGGAAATATACAATGTCAATATTTCTTGAAAAATATATGAATATGAATCTAAATTATGACATTTTTAAAATAGTATACAGTAAAGAAGCTTTAAAAGTTATTAATCCTTTTTATGCTGAAATATTATCAGCTTGGGACTATGTTAATAATGGAGAACGTAATTTCCCACTTGATACAGATGAAATATTGTCTCAGCCACTTTTTTCAAAATCCATTCATTAAAATAAAAACAAATTATTATTATTTAGTTCTTTTATAAAAAGTGGAATAGTCAAAGTGGCTGATATTGCTTATGAAGTAATACCAGGTTTTCTTCCTTTTACAGCTATTGTAGAAATTATTCATGAAAAATCTCCAGAATTATCCAAAACCAAATTTATATAGCTTACAATGTTATTATTAAGAAATCACTTCCAGATGAATGGAAAAGTGCTATTAACAGAAATGCTAAAAAAAAAATTAACATCTAATAAAGATTTATTTTTGTTTCAGAATAATGAAATGATAAATGTCAATAAATTTACAGCTAAAATAATTTATTCTATTTTAATTTTAAAAAACTTTAAAGCACCAACTTGTGAAGAAAAATGGAATGAGCTTGGTTTTAATATATTCTGGAGACCAGTTTGGAAATGGATACACTATAGTGATAAATTTACTGAATTTATAGACTTAGATTTTAGAATAGTTCATCATATAATATATACATATAACAAATTATATAAATATGGCAAAATCTCATCTAGTGTATGTCCAGTGTGTTTAAAGGATGATGAAGATTTGTGCCATTTATTTTTGTATTGTGAAGAATTGAAGGAATTAATATCAATCTTTCATGAAATATGTATTTATATATTTAAGAAAACAGGGTTTTCTCTAGAACAATTAAAAAGATTATTAATATTTGGATGTTATCTCAAAATTGAAAATAGTACAATAGAATTTATTAATATTATTCTTTCAATTTATAGAATAACAGTGTTCAAAAGGCGTGTAATAGCTCAAATGAAAGGAACAAATATCAATATAATACATTTTTTTAGAAATTATATGTATCAGTGCTTTAAAATCATTCTAAATCAATATCGTATTCAAAACAAACTTTCAATTTTTATTAACAAATATGTTAAGAACAATATTTTCCTAGAACTAAAAGATGACATACTTATTTTCAAATATCCTTTGGAAAGCTACAAATAATCAATATAGATAAATCATGGAAATGGATAAAAGAATTAATACTATAAAATACTGTAAATATATATGAATATTCCGAATAAATAAGTATGCATGCATGTGAGTGTGAATGAGTGTGACTGAGTGTGTGAGAGGAAATAGTTTTTGTTATTGTTATTTACAGCTGTAATGTTATTTTAATTGTGTACAACTGGTGATTATACTAATAAAGATAAAAAAAAAAAAAAAAATTGGAACGATACAGAGAAGATTAGCATGGCCCCTGCGCAAGGATGACACGCAAATTCGTGAAGCGTTCCATATTTTTTTCCCCTCTTTCTTCTTTCGACGAGGACATTTTTGAAAGATATAAAGTCGTTACATTCAAATCGGCAGCTTACGAAACACTGGTTTTCGCTGCCCACTCTTGCAACTCGGTTATGAAAAATATTTAATTGTTTCATTTTATTTTGAACTTAAATAAACCAAACAAAAAAATAAGTAATCTTTATATTTCTATTTGCTTTCAGTTATTAACATGTGTTTTGGTTAATTTATTTTTATTTTTATTTTTATCTTTATTTTAAATTTTAATTTATTTTCCTCTTATCTTATTAATGACATTGTATTTGATTTGATTGATTTAATAATGTTATGGCTTTTGTTCCGCAGTTTCCAACTTGAAAGTGTTCTCAAGTCTTTTCCATCATGTCCTGTGATCTCACAGCCAAGGCCTTTCATTGGACGAAAACCGTGACGGGTAGACGTTGTTCTTAAAAGTCGACATGCACGTTAATGACATTAGATACTTACAAAATATCTTCTCCACACCGAATCCTCTACGAATGCTCTCGAGGAATGCCACTGGTATTGACATTCGGTAAACAATTTTAATTTAGAACACGACGTTCCCTTCGGATTATGCAAGCAAACGACACCCTTCGAGCGTAACTGGAACACACTTGCACTATATAAGGGAACACTCAGCACATAAGGACGTACTGTTCACGCAGTACATATACTAAAATTGGAACGATACAGAGAAGATTAGCATGGCCCCTGCGCAAGGATGACACGCAAATTCGTGAAGCGTTCCATATTTTTTTCCCCTCTTTCTTCTTTCGACGAGGACATTTTTGAAAGATATAAAGTCGTTACATTCAAATCGGCAGCTTACGAAACACTGGTTTTCGCTGCCCACTCTTGCAACTCGGTTATGAAAAAAATATTTAATTGTTTCATTTTATTTTGAACTTAAATAAACCAAACAAAAAAATAAGTAATCTTTATATTTCTATTTGCTTTCAGTTATTAACATGTGTTTTGGTTAATTTATTTTTATTTTTATCTTTATTTTAAATTTTAATTTATTTTCCTCTTATCTTATTAATGACATTGTATTTGATTTGATTGATTTAATAATGTTATGGCTTTTGTTCCGCAGTTTCCAACTTGAAAGTGTTCTCAAGTCTTTTCCATCATGTCCTGTGATCTCACAGCCAAGGCCTTTCATTGGACGAAAACCGTGAAGAGTAGACGTTGTTCTTAAAAGTCGACATGCACGTTAATGACATTAGATACTTACAAAATATCTTCTCCACACCGAATCCTCTACGAATGCTCTCGAGGAATGCCACTGGTATTGACATTCGGTAAACAATTTTAATTTAGAACACGACGTTCCCTTCGGATTATGCAAGCAAACGACACCCTTCGAGCGTAACTGGAACACACTTGCACTATATAAGGGAACACTCAGCACATAAGGACGTACTGTTCACGCAGTACATATACTAAAATTGGAACGATACAGAGAAGATTAGCATGGCCCCTGCGCAAGGATGACACGCAAATTCGTGAAGCGTTCCATATTTTTTCCCCCCTTTCTTCTTTTTCGACGAGGACATTTTTGAAAGATATAAAGTCGTTACATTCAAATCGGCAGCTTACGAAACACTGGTTTTCGCTGCCCACTCTTTGCAACTCGGTTATGAAAAATATTTAATTGTTTCATTTTATTTTGAACTTAAATAAACCAAACAAAAAAATAAGTAATCTTTATATTTCTATTTGCTTTCAGTTATTAACATGTGTTTTGGTTAATTTATTTTTATTTTTATTTTTATCTTTATTTTAAATTTTAATTTATTTTCCTCTTATCTTATTAATGACATTGTATTTGATTTGATTGATTTAATAATGTTATGGCTTTTGTTCCGCAGTTTCCAACTTGAAAGTGTTCTCAAGTCTTTTCCATCATGTCCTGTGATCTCACAGCCAAGGCCTTTCATTGGACGAAAACCGTGAAGAGTAGACGTTGTTCTTAAAAGTCGACATGCACGTTAATGACATTAGATACTTACAAAATATCTTCTCCACACCGAATCCTCTACGAATGCTCTCGAGGAATGCCACTGGTATTGACATTCGGTAAACAATTTTAATTTAGAACACGACGTTCCCTTCGGATTATGCAAGCAAACGACACCCTTCGAGCGTAACTGGAACACACTTGCACTATATAAGGGAACACTCAGCACATAAGGACGTACTGTTCACGCAGTACATATACTAAAATTGGAACGATACAGAGAAGATTAGCATGGCCCCTGCGCAAGGATGACACGCAAATTCGTGAAGCGTTCCATATTTTTTTCCCCCCTCTTTCTTCTTTCGACGAGGACATTTTTGAAAGATATAAAGTCGTTACATTCAAATCGGCAGCTTACGAAACACTGGTTTTCGCTGCCCACTCTTGCAACTCGGTTATGAAAAATATTTAATTGTTTCATTTTATTTTGAACTTAAATAAACCAAACAAAAAAATAAGTAATCTTTATATTTCTATTTGCTTTCAGTTATTAACATGTGTTTTGGTTAATTTATTTTTTATTTTTATTTTTATCTTTATTTTAAATTTTAATTTATTTTCCTCTTATCTTATTAATGACATTGTATTTGATTTGATTGATTTAATAATGTTATGGCTTTTGTTCCGCAGTTTCCAACTTGAAAGTGTTCTCAAGTCTTTTCCATCATGTCCTGTGATCTCACAGCCAAGGCCTTTCATTGGACGAAAACCGTGAAGAGTAGACGTTGTTCTTAAAAGTCGACATGCACGTTAATGACATTAGATACTTACAAAATATCTTCTCCACACCGAATCCTCTACGAATGCTCTCGAGGAATGCCACTGGTATTGACATTCGGTAAACAATTTTAATTTAGAACACGACGTTCCCTTCGGATTATGCAAGCAAACGACACCCTTCGAGCGTAACTGGAACACACTTGCACTATATAAGGGAACACTCAGCACATAAGGACGTACTGTTCACGCAGTACATATACTAAAATTGGAACGATACAGAGAAGATTAGCATGGCCCCTGCGCAAGGATGACACGCAAATTCGTGAAGCGTTCCATATTTTTCCCCTCTTTCTTCTTTCGACGAGGACATTTTTGAAAGATATAAAGTCGTTACATTCAAATCGGCAGCTTACGAAACACTGGTTTTCGCTGCCCACTCTTGCAACTCGGTTATGAAAAATATTTAATTGTTTCATTTTATTTTGAACTTAAATAAACCAAAAAAAAAATAAGTAATCTTTATATTTCTATTTGCTTTCAGTTATTAACATGTGTTTTGTTTAATTTATTTTTTTTTTATTTTTATCTTTATTTTAAATTTTAATTTATTTTCCTCTTATCTTATAATGACATTGTATTTGATTTGATTGATTTAATAATGTTATGGCTTTTGTTCCGCAGTTTCCCAACTTGAAAGTGTTCTCAAGTCTTTTCCATCATGTCCTGTGATCTCACAGCCAAGGCCTTTCATTGGACGAAAACCGTGAAGAGTAGACGTTGTTCTTAAAAGTCGACATGCACGTTAATGACATTAGATACTTACAAAATATCTTCTCCACACCGAATCCTCTACGAATGCTCTCGAGGAATGCCACTGGTATTGACATTCGGTAAACAATTTTAATTTAGAACACGACGTTCCCTTCGGATTATGCAAGCAAACGACACCCTTCGAGCGTAACTGGAACACACTTGCACTATATAAGGGAACACTCAGCACATAAGGACGTACTGTTCACGCAGTACATATACTAAAATTGGAACGATACAGAGAAGATTAGCATGGCCCCTGCGCAAGGATGACACGCAAATTCGTGAAGCGTTCCATATTTTTTCCCCTCTTTCTTCTTTCGACGAGGACATTTTTGAAAGATATAAAGTCGTTACATTCAAATCGGCAGCTTACGAAACACTGGTTTTCTGCCCCCTCTTGCAACTCGGTTATGAAAAATATTTAATTGTTTCATTTTATTTTGAACTTAAATAAACCTAACAAACAAATAAGTAATCTTTATATTTCTATTTGCTTTCAGTTATTAACATGTGTTTTGGTTAATTTATTTTTATTTTTATTTTTATCTTTATTTTAAATTTTAATTTATTTTCCTCTTATCTTATTAATGACATTGTATTTGATTTGATTGATTTAATAATGTTATGGCTTTTGTTCCGCAGTTCCCAACTTGAAAGTGTTCTCAAGTCTTTTCCATCATGTCTTGTGATCTCACAGACAAGGCCTTTCATTGGACGAAAACCGTGAAGGATAGACGTTGTTCTTAAAAGTCGACATGCACGTTAATGACATTAGATACTTACAAAATATCTTCTCCACACCGAATCCTCTACGAATGCTCTCGAGGAATGCCACTGGTATTGACATTCGGTAAACAATTTTAATTTAGAACACGACGTTCCCTTCGGATTATGCAAGCAAACGACACCCTTCGAGCGTAACTGGAACACACTTGCACTATATAAGGGAACACTCAGCACATAAGGACGTACTGTTCACGCAGTACATATACTAAAATTGGAACGATACAGAGAAGATTAGCATGGCCCCTGCGCAAGGATGACACGCAAATTCGTGAAGCGTTCCATATTTTTTTCCCCTCTTTCTTCTTTCGACGAGGACATTTTTGAAAGATATAAAGTCGTTACATTCAAATCGGCAGCTTACGAAACACTGGTTTTCGCTGCCCACTCTTTGCAACTCGGTTATGAAAAATATTTAATTGTTTCATTTTATTTTGAACTTAAATAAACCAAACAAAAAAATAAGTAATCTTTATATTTCTATTTGCTTTCAGTTATTAACATGTGTTTTGTTTAATTTATTTTTACTTTTATCTTTATTTTAAATTTTAATTTATTTTCCTCTTATCTTATTAATCACGTTGTATTTGATTTGATTGATTTAATAATGTTATGGTTCCGCAGATCCCAACTTGAAAGTGTTCTCAAGTCTTTTCCATCATGTCTTGTGATCTCACAGACAAGGCCTTTCATTGGACGAAAACCGTGAAGGGTAGACGTTGTTCTTAAAAGTCGACATGCACGTTAATGACATTAGATACTTACAAAATATCTTCTCCACACCGAATCCTCTACGAATGCTCTCGAGGAATGCCACTGGTATTGACATTCGGTAAACAATTTTAATTTAGAACACGACGTTCCCTTCGGATTATGCAAGCAAACGACACCCTTCGAGCGTAACTGGAACACACTTGCACTATATAAGGGAACACTCAGCACATAAGGACGTACTGTTCACGCAGTACATATACTAAAATTGGAACGATACAGAGAAGATTAGCATGGCCCCTGCGCAAGGATGACACGCAAATTCGTGAAGCGTTCCATATTTTTCCCCTCTTTCTTCTTTCGACGAGGACATTTTTGAAAGATATAAAGTCGTTACATTCAAATCGGCAGCTTACGAAACACTGGTTTTCGCTGCCCACTCTTGCAACTCGGTTATGAAAAATATTTAATTGTTTCATTTTATTTTGAACTTAAATAAACCAAACAAAAAAAATAAGTAATCTTTATATTTCTATTTGCTTTCAGTTATTAACATGTGTTTTGGTTAATTTATTTTTATTTTTATTTTTATCTTTATTTTAAATTTTAATTTATTTTCCTCTTATCTTATTAATGACATTGTATTTGATTTGATTGATTTAATAATGTTATGGCTTTTGTTCCGCAGTTCCCAACTTGAAAGTGTTCTCAAGTCTTTTCCATCATGTCCTGTGATCTCACAGCCAAGGCCTTTCATTGGACGAAAACCGTGAAGAGTAGACGTTGTTCTTAAAAGTCGACATGCACGTTAATGACATTAGATACTTACAAAATATCTTCTCCACACCGAATCCTCTACGAATGCTCTCGAGGAATGCCACTGGTATTGACATTCGGTAAACAATTTTAATTTAGAACACGACGTTCCCTTCGGATTATGCAAGCAAACGACACCCTTCGAGCGTAACTGGAACACACTTGCACTATATAAGGGAACACTCAGCACATAAGGACGTACTGTTCACGCAGTACATATACTAAAATTGGAACGATACAGAGAAGATTAGCATGGCCCCTGCGCAAGGATGACACGCAAATTCGTGAAGCGTTCCATATTTTTTTTCCCCTCTTTCTTCTTTCGACGAGGACATTTTTGAAAGATATAAAGTCGTTACATTCAAATCGGCAGCTTACGAAACACTGGTTTTCGCTGCCCACTCTTGCAACTCGGTTATGAAAAATATTTAATTGTTTCATTTTATTTTGAACTTAAATAAACCAAACAAAAAAATAAGTAATCTTTATATTTCTATTTGCTTTCAGTTATTAACATGTGTTTTGTTTAATTTATTTTTATTTTTATTTTTATCTTTATTTTAAATTTTAATTTATTTTCCTCTTATCTTATTAATGACACTGTATTTGATTTGATTGATTTAATAATGTTATGGCTTTTGTTCCGCAGTTCCCAACTTGAAAGTGTTCTCAAGTCTTTTCCATCATGTCTTGTGATCTCACAGACAAGGCCTTTCATTGGACGAAAACCGTGAAGGATAGACGTTGTTCTTAAAAGTCGACATGCACGTTAATGACATTAGATACTTACAAAATATCTTCTACACACCGAATCCTCTACGAATGCTCTCGAGGAATGCCACTGGTATTGACATTCGGTAAACAATTTTAATTTAGAACACGACGTTCCCTTCGGATTATGCAAGCAAACGACACCCTTCGAGCGTAACTGGAACACACTTGCACTATATAAGGGAACACTCAGCACATAAGGACGTACTGTTCACGCAGTACATATACTAAAATTGGAACGATACAGAGAAGATTAGCATGGCCCCTGCGCAAGGATGACACGCAAATTCGTGAAGCGTTCCATATTTTTTCCCCTCTTTCTTCTTTCGACGAGGACATTTTTGAAAGATATAAAGTCGTTACATTCAAATCGGCAGCTTACGAAACACTGGTTTTCGCTGCCCACTCTTGCAACTCGGTTATGAAAAATATTTAATTGTTTCATTTTATTTTGAACTTAAATAAACCAAACAAAAAAATAAGTAATCTTTATATTTCTATTTGCTTTCAGTTATTAACATGTGTTTTGTTTAATTTATTTTTACTTTTATCTTTATTTTAAATTTTAATTTATTTTCCTCTTATCTTATTAATCACGTTGTATTTGATTTGATTGATTTAATAATGTTATGGTTCCGCAGATCCCAACTTGAAAGTGTTCTCAAGTCTTTTCCATCATGTCTTGTGATCTCACAGACAAGGCCTTTCATTGGACGAAAACCGTGAAGGATAGACGTTGTTCTTAAAAGTCGACATGCACGTTAATGACATTAGATACTTACAAAATATCTTCTCCACACCGAATCCTCTACGAATGCTCTCGAGGAATGCCACTGGTATTGACATTCGGTAAACAATTTTAATTTAGAACACGACGTTCCCTTCGGATTATGCAAGCAAACGACACCCTTCGAGCGTAACTGGAACACACTTGCACTATATAAGGGAACACTCAGCACATAAGTACGTACTGTTCACGCAGTACATATACTAAAATTGGAACGATACAGAGAAGATTAGCATGGCCCCTGCGCAAGGATGACACGCAAATTCGTGAAGCGTTCCATATTTTTTTCCCCTCTTTCTTCTTTCGACGAGGACATTTTTGAAAGATATAAAGTCGTTACATTCAAATCGGCAGCTTACGAAACACTGGTTTTCGCTGCCCACTCTTGCAACTCGGTTATGAAAAATATTTAATTGTTTCATTTTATTTTGAACTTAAATAAACCTAACAAACAAATAAGTAATCTTAATATTTCTATTTGCTTTCAGTTATTAACATGTGTTTTGGTTAATTTATTTTTATTTTTATTTTTATCTTTATTTTAAATTTTAATTTATTTTCCTCTTATCTTATTAATCACATTGTATTTGATTTGATTGATTTAATAATGTTATGGCTTTTGTTCCGCAGTTCCCAACTTGAAAGTGTTCTCAAGTCTTTTCCATCATGTCCTGTGATCTCACAGCCAAGGCCTTTCATTGGACGAAAACCGTGAAGAGTAGACGTTGTTCTTAAAAGTCGACATGCACGTTAATGACATTAGATACTTACAAAATATCTTCTCCACACCGAATCCTCTACGAATGCTCTCGAGGAATGCCACTGGTATTGACATTCGGTAAACAATTTTAATTTAGAACACGACGTTCCCTTCGGATTATGCAAGCAAACGACACCCTTCGAGCGTAACTGGAACACACTTGCACTATATAAGGGAACACTCAGCACATAAGGACGTACTGTTCACGCAGTACATATACTAAAATTGGAACGATACAGAGAAGATTAGCATGGCCCCTGCGCAAGGATGACACGCAAATTCGTGAAGCGTTCCATATTTTCCCCCCCCTCTTTCTTCTTTCGACGAGGACATTTTTGAAAGATATAAAGTCGTTACATTCAAATCGGCAGCTTACGAAACACTGGTTTTCGCTGCCCACTCTTGCAACTCGGTTATGAAAAATATTTAATTGTTTCATTTTATTTTGAACTTAAATAAACCAAACAAAAAAATAAGTAATCTTTATATTTCTATTTGCTTTCAGTTATTAACATGTGTTTTGGTTAATTTATTTTTATTTTTATTTTTATCTTTATTTTAAATTTTAATTTATTTTCCTCTTATCTTATTAATGACATTGTATTTGATTTGATTGATTTAATAATGTTATGGCTTTTGTTCCGCAGTTCCCAACTTGAAAGTGTTCTCAAGTCTTTTCCATCATGTCTTGTGATCTCACAGACAAGGCCTTTCATTGGACGAAAACCGTGAAGGATAGACGTTGTTCTTAAAAGTCGACATGCACGTTAATGACATTAGATACTTACAAAATATCTTCTCCACACCGAATCCTCTACGAATGCTCTCGAGGAATGCCACTGGTATTGACATTCGGTAAACAATTTTAATTTAGAACACGACGTTCCCTTCGGATTATGCAAGCAAACGACACCCTTCGAGCGTAACTGGAACACACTTGCACTATATAAGGGAACACTCAGCACATAAGTACGTACTGTTCACGCAGTACATATACTAAAATTGGAACGATACAGAGAAGATTAGCATGGCCCCTGCGCAAGGATGACACGCAAATTCGTGAAGCGTTCCATATTTTTTCCCCTCTTTCTTCTTTCGACGAGGACATTTTTGAAAGATATAAAGTCGTTACATTCAAATCGGCAGCTTACGAAACACTGGGTTTGCTGCCCACTCTTGCAACTCGGTTATGAAAAATATTTAATTGTTTCATTTTATTTTGAACTTAAATAAATAAACCAAACAAAAAAATAAGTAATCTTTATATTTCTATTTGCTTTCAGTTATTAACATGTGTTTTGGTTAATTTATTTTTATTTTTATTTTTATCTTTATTTTAAATTTTAATTTATTTTCCTCTTATCTTATTAATCACATTGTATTTGATTTGTTTGATTTAATAATGTTATGGTACCGCAGTTCCCAACTTGAAAGTGTTCTCAAGTCTTTTCCATCATGTCCTGTGATCTCACAGCCAAGGCCTTTCATTGGACGAAAACCGTGAAGGATAGACGTTGTTCTTAAAAGTCGACATGCACGTTAATGACATTAGATACTTACAAAATATCTTCTCCACACCGAATCCTCTACGAATGCTCTCGAGGAATGCCACTGGTATTGACATTCGGTAAACAATTTTAATTTAGAACACGACGTTCCCTTCGGATTATGCAAGCAAACGACACCCTTCGAGCGTAACTGGAACACACTTGCACTATATAAGGGAACACTCAGCACATAAGGACGTACTGTTCACGCAGTACATATACTAAAATTGGAACGATACAGAGAAGATTAGCATGGCCCCTGCGCAAGGATGACACGCAAATTCGTGAAGCGTTCCATATTTTTTTCCCCTCTTTCTTCTTTCGACGAGGACATTTTTGAAAGATATAAAGTCGTTACATTCAAATCGGCAGCTTACGAAACACTGGTTTTCGCTGCCCACTCTTGCAACTCGGTTATGAAAAATATTTAATTGTTTCATTTTATTTTGAACTTAAATAAACCTAACAAACAAATAAGTAATCTTTATATTTCAATTTGCTTTCAGTTATTAACATGTGTTTTGTTTAATTTATTTTTATTTTTATCTTTATTTTAAATTTTAATTTATTTTCCTCTTATCTTATTAATCACGTTGTATTTGATTTGATTGATTTAATAATGTTATGGTTCCGCAGATCCCAACTTGAAAGTGTTCTCAAGTCTTTTCCATCATGTCTTGTGATCTCACAGACAAGGCCTTTCATTGGACGAAAACCGTGAAGGATAGACGTTGTTCTTAAAAGTCGACATGCACGTTAATGACATTAGATACTTACAAAATATCTTCTCCACACCGAATCCTCTACGAATGCTCTCGAGGAATGCCACTGGTATTGACATTCGGTAAACAATTTTAATTTAGAACACGACGTTCCCTTCGGTTTATGCAAGCAAACGACACCCTTCGAGCGTAACTGGAACACACTTGCACTATATAAGGGAACACTCAGCACATAAGGACGTACTGTTCACGCAGTACATATACTAAAATTGGAACGATACAGAGAAGATTAGCATGGCCCCTGCGCAAGGATGACACGCAAATTCGTGAAGCGTTCCATATTTTTTTCCCCTCTTTCTTCTTTCGACGAGGACATTTTAAAGATATAAAGTCGTTACATTCAAATCGGCAGCTTACGAAACACTGGTTTTCGCTGCCCACTCTTTTGCAACTCGGTTATGAAAAATATTTAATTGTTTCATTTTATTTTGAACTTAAATAAACCAAACAAAAAAATAAGTAATCTTTATATTTCTATTTGCTTTCAGTTATTAACATGTGTTTTGTTTAATTTATTTTTACTTTTATCTTTATTTTAAATTTTAATTTATTTTCCTCTTATCTTATTAATCACGTTGTATTTGATTTGATTGATTTAATAATGTTATGGTTCCGCAGATCCCAACTTGAAAGTGTTCTCAAGTCTTTTCCATCATGTCTTGTGATCTCACAGACAAGGCCTTTCATTGGACGAAAACCGTGAAGGATAGACGTTGTTCTTAAAAGTCGACATGCACGTTAATGACATTAGATACTTACAAAATATCTTCTCCACACCGAATCCTCTACGAATGCTCTCGAGGAATGCCACTGGTATTGACATTCGGTAAACAATTTTAATTTAGAACACGACGTTCCCTTCGGATTATGCAAGCAAACGACACCCTTCGAGCGTAACTGGAACACACTTGCACTATATAAGGGAACACTCAGCACATAAGGACGTACTGTTCACGCAGTACATATACTAAAATTGGAACGATACAGAGAAGATTAGCATGGCCCCTGCGCAAGGATGACACGCAAATTCGTGAAGCGTTCCATATTTTTTTCCCCTCTTTCTTCTTTCGACGAGGACATTTTTGAAAGATATAAAGTCGTTACATTCAAATCGGCAGCTTACGAAACACTGGTTTTCGCTGCCCACTCTTGCAACTCGGTTATGAAAAATATTTAATTGTTTCATTTTATTTTGAACTTAAATAAACCAAACAAAAAAAATAAGTAATCTTTATATTTCTATTTGCTTTCAGTTATTAACATGTGTTTTGGTTAATTTATTTTTATTTTTATTTTTATCTTTATTTTAAATTTTAATTTATTTTCCTCTTATCTTATTAATGACATTGTATTTGATTTGATTGATTTAATAATGTTATGGCTTTTGTTCCGCAGTTTCCAACTTGAAAGTGTTCTCAAGTCTTTTCCATCATGTCCTGTGATCTCACAGCCAAGGCCTTTCATTGGACGAAAACCGTGAAGAGTAGACGTTGTTCTTAAAAGTCGACATGCACGTTAATGACATTAGATACTTACAAAATATCTTCTCCACACCGAATCCTCTACGAATGCTCTCGAGGAATGCCACTGGTATTGACATTCGGTAAACAATTTTAATTTAGAACACGACGTTCCCTTCGGATTATGCAAGCAAACGACACCCTTCGAGCGTAACTGGAACACACTTGCACTATATAAGGGAACACTCAGCACATAAGGACGTACTGTTCACGCAGTACATATACTAAAATTGGAACGATACAGAGAAGATTAGCATGGCCCCTGCGCAAGGATGACACGCAAATTCGTGAAGCGTTCCATATTTTTTTCCCCTCTTTCTTCTTTCGACGAGGACATTTTTGAAAGATATAAAGTCGTTACATTCAAATCGGCAGCTTACGAAACACTGGTTTTCGCTGCCCACTCTTGCAACTCGGTTATGAAAAATATTTAATTGTTTCATTTTATTTTGAACTTAAATAAACCAAACAAAAAAATAAGTAATCTTTATATTTCTATTTGCTTTCAGTTATTAACATGTGTTTTGGTTAATTTATTTTTATTTTTATTTTTATCTTTATTTTAAATTTTAATTTATTTTCCTCTTATCTTATTAATGACATTGTATTTGATTTTGATTGATTTAATAATGTTATGGCTTTTGTTCCGCAGTTTCCAACTTGAAAGTGTTCTCAAGTCTTTTCCATCATGTCCTGTGATCTCACAGCCAAGGCCTTTCATTGGACGAAAACCGTGAAGAGTAGACGTTGTTCTTAAAAGTCGACATGCACGTTAATGACATTAGATACTTACAAAATATCTTCTCCACACCGAATCCTCTACGAATGCTCTCGAGGAATGCCACTGGTATTGACATTCGGTAAACAATTTTAATTTAGAACACGACGTTCCCTTCGGATTATGCAAGCAAACGACACCCTTCGAGCGTAACTGGAACACACTTGCACTATATAAGGGAACACTCAGCACATAAGGACGTACTGTTCACGCAGTACATATACTAAAATTGGAACGGAGGTTTCACATCGGCTCTCGCTTCTGAAAGGTTTTGTTGTAAACTAAGTGTTATGTCTTGGGCGGAAGAATCTGAAAATTACGAAGAAAAGATGAAAGATATGAATTTAAAAAAAGAAGGAATGAGAAAAAATGTTTTTAAAAAAGAATGCACTGTGATTGTAAATGTAGAAGATAACAAGAAAATTTCAGCAGGCGACATGATAGATTTTGTAAGTGGCCAGGTGGGTGATGTGATAAAAGCGTGCGTACCGAAAGAATCCGACTCTTATGAAATAACACTAGAAGATATTATACAAGCGAGAATGATTACGGAAATTGATGAAACAGAATTGAAAGGTCTAAAAATAAAGGCGAGAATTTTGAAATCTGAAAAACTGTAGTTTTTTCCTTTTTGCACTTGCCTGCCTACATTGAAGATGAAGAAATTGAAGAAAAATTGAAACAAATGGAAATAGAAATTTTATCACCAATTTATAGAAGGCTATACAAAGGGACAAAAATTGCAGATGGAACAAGATACGTGAGAGTGAAATTTCCACCCGGAATAAAAAAGTTTACCATACTCAATGAAATTTAGGACTTATGAAGGAATAAAATATTTTCGTGTTTTACATGACAATCAAATAAAAGTATGTTACAACTGCATGGCGGATAATCATTTGTTGAAAGACTGTCCAAATATAAGGTGTCATAACTGTAAACAAAAGGACATTTTGCTAGAAACTGCCCGAACATATTTCTGTGTGAAAAGTGTGGAAACAAAGAGGATGAATGTGAGTGTTGGTCAGAGTATGACAGCGATGAACAAAAAACAGCGACAGTGACAGTGATGGTATGGAATATAATGTAAAATCAAAGGAGAAAAAAAGAAATTGAAGCAGAAAGTATCCAGAGGATAAATACAACAGAAATGGAAATCAACAAGGAACAACAAAATCAGAAAATGGAGAAAAACCAAGAAAATCCCCTGATAAAAAAACACCAAAGTGAAAATTACTAACAAGGAAGCTGGAACCATCGAAGCAGAAAATAGTAAGCAGAGTAAAACAAAGCGTCGAACGAGATTGATCAAGCGTCCATCAGAAGAAAACTGTGGAGCTTGGTAGAAAATAGAAAACAAAAAAGAGACAAGCAGCACACATGAAAAGTGTGAGAGAAAGTGTTGCCAGGGTAATGAATGAGTATGGGGAGGATATAGACAAGAGACAAGATATAGAATATTTTAAAAATGGGTAATAGTTCACTAATTTTTCTACTTCTAACTATGATCTTGTCTATAAATGTAAACGGAGTGAGAGATATTGAGAAATTAAATTCAGTTTTTGCAACATTTAAAAGTAAACATGTAAATATTATTTTTCTACAGGAAAAATTTTGGGATAATGACTTCATTGAAAGATATAAACATTTATGGGAAGGAAAAATTTTTTATAATAATTGTCCAAATAAAAAAAAGGGTGTAGCAATACTGGTATCAAAAAGAATGTCCTTATAAGTTTACATTTAATAGTTTGACACTGAAGGTCCAAAAAATTAATACGAAAATAGATGAAGAAGAATACAGTTTTATAAATGTATATGCACCAAATAATATTGAAGAAAGAATTTTATTTTTTAAAGGATTATGTAAATTTGTGGATTTAAAAAATACAATAATGGAAGGAGATTTTAATGAAATTTTAGATCCTAATTTAGATTTGGGCATTAATAATAAAACTTTCAATATAAAAAGTAGTAATGAATTACAGTCAGTTATTTTTAATTATAATTTAGAAATCAACAAGGAACAAAAACAAAACCAAGAAAAAGGATATTTGGCGACACAGAAATCCAGATAAAAGGCAATTTACTAGATCTCAAATAGTTGAAAAAACTATAAAACAGTCAAGAATTGATTTATTCTTAATTTCTAGAAATTTATTACAGTTTATAAGTAATGTATACATATCCTATACCTCGGTTAGTGATCACAATTTTTTATCACTTAAAATAGATTTTTCTCATGTAGAGAGAGGTCAAGGTATTTGGATCTTTAATAATGAATTGTTGAAAGATGAAAGTTTTTGTAAAGCTATTATTGAAGTTATTAATAATGCTTCTGAGTGTCCCTTTGTTACAGACTGAACCTAGTGTTTGGTGGGATAACTTAAAATATAAAATGAAAACATGTGCAAGAAATTTTGCAATAAAAAAGAGAAAATCAGATAAAAAAAATATTATAATATACAAAATGCTTTGAAAAGAGAATATGCTAAACTAGCTGTAAATAATCATCATGATTTGAGTAACATACAAATTTTAGAAGAAAAAAAAAAAAATTAATTGAGAGATCTAAATGTAATGGTGCTATTTTGAGATCTAAAGCTCATTGGAATCTAGATATGGATAGAAATACCACATTTTTTTCTCAGTTTAGAAAAATCAAAACAAGAATCAAATTCTATTAAAGAGCTAAAAACAGTAAATGGATTAACAAGAAAAACAGAAGATATATTACAATATGCTTATGACTTTTATTCAAAATTATTTACGCAAGAAAATGTAGATATTATTAAACAGGAAGAAATAATAAATTTAATATCAAATAAACTAAAAGAATCTGAAAGTGAAAACTGTGAGAAAGACATTACAATTGAAGAATTAACTGAAGCTTTAAAAGAAATGAATAGAAATAAATCACCTGGTTTGGATGGTCTAACAGTAGAATTTTATGTTAAATTCTGGGAAAATTTTAAAAATTTCTTTCATAAAGTAGTTATGTCAATTCAGAAAGAAGAAATGTTGTCACGCAGTATGAAAAAAGGAGCTAATTAGTTTATTTTACAAGAAAAAAAAGGAGATAAAGCAGACCTAAAAAATTTCAGACCTATCAGCATTTTAAATGTAGATTATAAAATTATTGCTAAAGTTCTTGCAAATCGTCTTAAACAAGTAATGTCAACTATTATTTCATCAGAACAAACCTGTTGTGTAAAAGGAAGAGATATTGCTGACAATATTATGTCAGTAAGAGATATTATAGATATTGTCGAGTTAAATAATACAGAAGGGTATATAGTTAAAATAGATCAAGAGAAAGCATTTGATAGAGTATCACATAGTTTTATTTTAAAAGTTTTGAAAAAATTCAATTTTGGTGATAATTTTATAAAGTGGATTAAAATACTATATAATAATATAAAAAGTTGTGTAAAAATTAATGGACATTTAACACCTTTTTTAATATTACAAGAGGGGTTAGACAAGGATGTCCAATATCAATGATGCTTTATGTTATTGTAGCTGAACCCTTAAATAATTTAATTAAAAAAAGACATAGCATGAATGGAATTAGGAATAACAAATGAACTTAATTCTTTATTATTTCAGCATGCAGATGATACTACAGTAACTGTCTGTGATGCTCAGTCAGTAGAAAATGTTTTTAATACAATAAATATGTATTGTAGTGCTACAGGGGCAAAAGTCAATGTAGATAAGTCAGAAGTACTTTATCTTGGTAAAACCATGATTGAAAACTTATCCTTTAACATTCCAATATCAATAAATAAAAACTATGTTAAAATTCTAGGTATATATTTAGGACCAAATAAACTATTATGTGAAACTTTGAACTGGAAAAATAAATTAGCTAAAATGTCTAATCTAATTAACTTATGGAGTCAAAGGAAACTTACTTTGCATGGAAAAGCTGAAGTATGGAATACTTTATTAACATCTAGACTGTGGTATATCATTAGCACAATAAATGTACCAAATTGGGTAGAAAATGAAATTCATAAATTATTTTGTAAATTTATGTGGGAAGGAAAACATCTTTAATAAAATATTCAACAATAATTGGAAATAAAATGTCGGGTGGACTAAATATTCAAGATATTTCATTAAAGAAAATGGCTTTTCGAATAAAAAATGTTAAAGAAATATTTTGATAATAATTTAAAAAAATGTGTGGAAATATACAATGTCAATATTTCTTGAAAAATATATGAATATGAATCTAAATTATGACATTTTTAAAATAGTATACAGTAAAGAAGCTTTAAAAGTTATCAATCCCTTTTATGCTGAAATGTTATCAGCTTGGGACTATGTTAATAATGGAGAACGTAATTTCCCACTTGATACAGATGAAATATTGTCTCAGCCACTTTTTCAAAATCCATTCATCAAATATAAAAACAAATTATTATTATTTAGTTCTTTTATAAAAAGTGGAATAGTCAAAGTGGCTGATATTGCTTATGAAGTAATACCAGGTTTTCTTCCTTTTACAGCTATTGTAGAAATTATTCATGAAAAATCTCCAGAATTATCCAAAAACCAAATTTATATAGCTTACAATGTTATTAAGAAATCACTTCCAGATGAATGGAAAAGTTCTATTAACAGAAATGCTAAAAAATTAACTTCTAATAAAGATTTATTTTTGTTTCAGAATAATGAAATGATAAATGTCAGTAAATTTACAGTTAAAATAATTTATTCTATTTTAATTTTAAAAAACTTTAAAGCACCAACTTGTGAAGAAAAATGGAATGAGCTTGGTTTTAATATATTCTGGAGACCAGTTTGGAAATGGATACACTATAGTGATAAATTTACTGAATTTATAGACTTAGATTTTAGAATAGTTCATCATATAATATATACATATAACAAATTATATAAATATGGCAAAATCTCATCTAGTGTATGTCCAGTGTGTTTGAAGGATGATGAAGATTTGTGCCATTTATTTTTGTATTGTGAAGAATTGAAGGAATTAATATCAATCTTTCATGAAATATGTATTTATATATTTAAGAAAACAGGGTTTTCTCTAGAACAATTAAAAAGATTATTAATATTTGGATGTTATCTCAAAATTGAAAATAGTACAATAGAATTTATTAATATTATTCTTTCAATTTATAGAATAACAGTGTTCAAAAGGCGTGTAATAGCTCAAATGAAAGGAACAAATATCAATATAATACATTTTTTTAGAAATTATATGTATCAGTGCTTTAAAATCATTCTAAATCAATATCGTATTCAAAACAAACTTTCAATTTTTATTAACAAATATGTTAAGAACAATATTTTCCTAGAACTAAAAGATGACATACTTATTTTCAAATATCCTTTGGAAAGCTACAAATAATCAATATAGATAAATCATGGAAATGGATAAAAGAATTAATACTATAAAATACTGTAAATATATATGAATATTCCGAATAAATAAGTATGCATGCATGTGAGTGTGAATGAGTGTGACTGAGTGTGTGAGAGGAAATAGTTTTTGTTATTGTTATTTACAGCTGTAATGTTATTTTAATTGTGTACAACTGGTGATTATACTAATAAAGATAAAAAAAAAAAAAAAAAAAAAAAAATTGGAACGATACAGAGAAGATTAGCATGGCCCCTGCGCAAGGATGACACGCAAATTCGTGAAGCGTTCCATATTTTTTTACCCTCTTTCTTCTTTCGACGAGGACATTTTTGAAAGATATAAAGTCGTTACATTCAAATCGGCAGCTTACGAAACACTGGTTTTCGCTGCCCACTCTTGCAACTCGGTTATGAAAAATATTTAATTGTTTCATTTTATTTTGAACTTAAATAAAAAAAAAAAAAAAAAATGAGTAATCTTTATATTTCTATTTGCTTTCAGTTATTAACATGTGTTTTGGTTAATTTATTTTTATTTTGATCTTTGTTTTAAATTTTAATGTATTTTCCTCTTATCGTATTAATCACATTGTGACTTCAGGTTAGGGTGGCGTCGGGTGTGGACGTGTTTGACATCGGCTTCCGCTTTGGAAAGTTTTATTTGAATTCAAAAATTATGTCTTGGGCGGCAGAATCTGAAAAGTATGAAGAAAAGATCAAAGGTATGAATTTAAAAAAAGAAGTAATGAGAACAAATATTGTTAAAAAAGAATGCACAGTGATTATAAATGTAGAAGACAACAAGAAAATTTCATCAGGCGATATAATTGATTTTGTAAGTGGCCAGGTGGGTGATGTGATAAAAGCGTGCGTACCAGAAGAATCCGACTCTTATGAAATAACACTAGAAGATATAATACAAGCCAGAATGATTGCGGAAATTGATGAAACAGAATTGAAAGGTCTAAAAATAAAGGCAAGAATTTTAAAATCTGAAACTAGTTGTTTCCTTTTTACACTTGCCTGCCTACACCGAAGATGAAGAAATTGAAGAAAAATTGAAAGAAATGAAAATAGAAATTTTATCACCAATTTATAGGAGACTATACAAAGGGACAAAAATTGCAGATGGATCAATTTCCACCCGAAATAAAAAGTTTACCATATTCAATGAAATTTCGGACTTACGAAGGAATAAAATATTTTCGAGTTTTACATGACAATCAAATAAAAGTCTGTTACAACTGTATGGCGGATAATCATTTGTTGAAAGACTGTCCAAATATAAGGTGTCATAACTGTAAACAAAAAGGACATTTTGCTAGAAACTGCCCGAACATATTTCTGTGTGAAAAGTGTGGAAACAAAGAGGATGAATGTGAGTGTTGGACAAGAGTATGACAGCGACGAACAAAAAAAACAGCGACAGTGACAGTGACGGTATGGAATATACTACAGATAATGTAAAATCAAAGGAGAAAAAAGAAATTGAAGCAGAAAGTATCCACAGGATAAATACAACAGAAATAAAAATCAATAAGGAAAAACAAAAATCGGAAAATGGAGAAAAACCAGAAAAAAAACCCTGATGAAAACACGACAGTGAAAAATACTAACAAGGAAGCTGGAACCATCGAAGCAGAAAATAGTAAGCAGAGTAAAACAACGCGTCGAACGAGATTGATCAAGCGTCCGTCAGAAGAAAAACTGTGGAGCTTTGTAGAAAATAGAAAACAAAAAAAGAGACAAGTAGCGCGCCTGAAAAGTGTGAGAAAGTGTTGACAGGGCGATCAACGAGTATGGTGAGGGGAATATAGACAAGATATAGACAATTTTAAAAATGGATAATAGTTTTAAAACTTTTCTAATACTAATTATGATTTTGTCTATAAATGTAAACGGACTGAGAGATATTGAGAAACAAACACCATCACCCAGTAATACTCCCAGTCAACCGTCTTCGTCGACGCCGCAAAGACGACCTCCCTGTCCTCATATGCAATCGCACGGTCCTAGATAATCGATTAAAATCATGGGCAAAATTGTACCCAAAGATACTGCTCCAGATGTACTGCAAAATTTAAGTCTCTGGAAATATAGTCTGGAAAGAATCTTTTAAAAGAGGTATTCCCAATTTAGATGCAACCTTTCCGCAAACGCCTCGTGGACTAGATTCGCATATACAAGAATATGTTTGTAATTTCAACAATTTCCGATATCACATGTTCAGCGATTTAGATGAAGTACCCGGACTGAATTTTTAAGTTCCCACTAAAACCGACTTATTCGGTTGCGATATAGTTTACATGAAAGAAAATGACATGTTACAAAACGATACTGCCAATTTCTGGATGTGGTTGCAAGATAATAACTATGTATATAATTGGTTAGAAGATAAGTTTCAAGATTTTACTAAATGGACTTTTTTTTAATTTAACAGCATTTATAATAAGACTTATTTGTACAAAAGTCCCACTCCTAACACGGAAGGTCTAGAATTAAATGAATTGACATTAAATCAATATAAAATAGTTCCGCGAAAACACGTAGAAGATCAACCTCAATACATATATTGGATGTTAATCAACAACACGGAGAGAATACCAAACGACAAAGGAGAAGTTCCAGACCATCAAGTAGATTACAATAAAGTATTCAAACAAGGCGTTTATTTCGATAAACTGCCCGTCAGACCTTTCGCTTATGCTTTAAACGAACTCGTCCGATGGTTAATAATCGGTTATAACTTCACAGACGGCGGCAATTTATTTACGCGTTCGTTGTTAGGTAGAGTTGGAGACACCGGACCCAGCTCCGATCCAAATGCATCAACTGCAGATAGAGAAAAAGTACCACAGACGTTGCTGGCGGCGGCGGCGTAGGAAGCGGATGTTTGCAACATCTATTAGCAGTAAATATCGAAGGAAACAGACTAATAGAATATTGTCCTTTAAATTTCCGTCGTAATGAAAACGATAAAAGTAGATCTAAACGTTCCGTTTTATTTAGACATAATCCTTATTATCTTTATAATTCCAGAACCAGACAGAAGAATTTTAATGAATAACAGTTTTTAACTACACCCATTTTTAAACGTCGAGATTTTAAACGAAGCATCATGTCCGACAACACAACAATATCGTCAATATTAACTGCCCACAAGTGGTATGGTGTAATATTTCAAGCAAAAGGGATTAACGAACATCATCAACAAGTTCTAAGTCAGCTATTCTCCGGAAGATACTTCAGTCCAATGGTGCAAGGGTCTACCAGAAAATTGACAAAAATGGCAAACCATTCAGTCATTACGCGTCCAAAGATGAAATCAACCGTTTTTCAGTGTCTCGTTGGAGCACTAGAAACGAGATCTTACAAATGTTACCAACCGAAGTCAAAACTTTCCTAAATAAAGCAAAAATATCCATGAATAATCCAAGACCAGGCAACACGGAATCCTCCTATTTAGACATTACAGAACAACCAACCAGACAAACACTAGCGGTAGTCCATAGACCAAAACCGGATGTCTCAGAATCTTCTGCCATCTGTAGTGTGAAACCACATCTGCACATCGTCAGCACCAAAACTGGATTAGGACACACGATCCGTCATGATAAGGAACTCAGAACGATTGGAATTCTCTCTCTACAACCTTCTCCGCGACTCTGCAACAAAAACCAATGGGTCTACCACAATTGTCTAGGAGAAATGCCATGATTCCGACGTCTGACTTTGACGATGGAGAAGAAGATATGCTAATAGAACAACTGATAAATTCGGATGCAGCTGAACAACAACAACCACCGTCAAGAAAAAGAAAAAGAACAGACGCTTTTGCCGACGAAGACGAAGCTGACGACGTTAACAATACGAGACCATCAACCAGCATCTTCACTCCAACAGTATCAAGAGGAATTAGTCACGTGAGACGGATAAACAAACTCAGTAAAACAAGTACCGTTATCTCAGACGACGAGTCTCAAAATGATCGACTTTACATAGATAAATCTTTCCGTCTACAACATCAGCCACGACCGGTAAGAAAATCAAACTTAACGAAAACCTTTCTCAACTATAAGATATTATCGAAAAATTAATAGATACAAGCGAAGCTACCACCGAAAGACAATTAGTAGATTGGGTATTGGCCAACAAATCGAAATCAGATGAAATATGTAAATGTAAAGGGCCGGGAAGATTGGTAATTGCAGTTGATTTTGATGTACTTGAAGCCACCCAAAGTATAGTAAAAGAGGTCCTCGCTTCAGTGACATCGAAACCGTTTGGCAGTTTCATTGCGTTTTTAAGGAAGACCAACATACCTGCAGTGAAAGACCAATTAGCAGTGGCCACTCCGGAAGAATCTGCATTGAATTTTTGGAACTGGCTGATGTTAGCGGACATTGATCCGGGACTCTTTATAATGAAGTGTTTGTCAGTGTTTGTCAGTATTAGAAAAAGTAGACACACAAAGAAGCACGACTGCCATGCAAGGACCCACGACAATTGGAAAGAGCTATTGGCTCATCGAGCCTTTCAACTTGTTAGATCCAAATGTCGTCGGAAGAGCAGGAAAGGACGAAAGGTTCGCCGTTCAGACTTGTATTCGTAAACGGATAATATTGGTCGATGAAGCTAATATTATGAAACTCACCTGCGAGACGTACAAAAGTTTGCTCAGAGGAAACGACGTAGAAGTCGATGTAAAAAATAAAGAGCCCCAAGTGATCCACAAAACACCGGTGATGATGTGCAGTAACAATGCCATCACCTTTGCATTAGATCAAAAAGACACAGCTGCAGTTTATGAGAGATTACATTACTTTAAGATCGACCAAGATCCTGATTTATTAAAGTATTTTCTCAAAGACGCAAAACATCCCAATCCAAAAATGTGGGTTGTATTTTACGACCAGCTGAAAAAGCAAGACAGACTTGACTGCAGAGACACAGAGTGAATTTGAAGACGGGTTTCTCATTAACATATTTTATGAACACGACAGGAGTCTCGAAGGACGAGATGAGTACATTCATAACCCTGATCTTCCAGCTCCCGTGAGGACTTCGACCACGACAACGACAACACCAGTAACCTAGACGATAGACGACGAAACCAATCTGACACCCACTTTCTCGTCTCCATTCGGAATGAAAGCAGTAGATTACCACCCAGAAGACATGTTGACACCGATGAATTCTTTAGAAACAATGTGACTCAAAATATATGGACCTAGACTATTGAAAAGTTTCAACGATATTGTAAATATTTGTTCTGCACACAAATTTTCTCATTCACTATTAAAATTAATTAAGTACAATTTTCCTAAAAGAGACGTTTATATTACTTTTGATTTGTTTGTAAATAAATTTGTAGCTTTTCAGTTTTTGGATATGATTTTTGTTGACGTTGTATCTTTGACCAATTTTCACGAATTCGATGAACTCTGGAATAAACCAAATAAATTCAAATTTATTTTGTATATAAATGCTGGATTAAAGATGTTAATTTTTGAAATTATTGATTATTTTGTATTTTGCCAATTCATGAAGACTAAGTCTTCGACTTTGTATATACGTTAGAAAAAAAAAAAATAATAATAAAAATTAAATTCAAATTGTCTGTCATCATCTTTGTTATTCGAATAAATTATCGGTCGGAGTTGTCGGCCTTGATCGATCGGGTCGGTCGGATGGATCGGTTCGTATCGGTTCGTACCTCCCCGCAGAACCACCACAGGACCCAGTCCCAGTTGATAACTTCTAACGAAGTTAGGTGTGGATGTGAAATTTTTATTTTTATTCATGGCCATTTTCTTTTATCATGTCCATACATAAGGCTTCCATACTTATACTGGAAACACAGACGGCTTAACTTTTCTAAATTCAGAAGAATCTGCCAGACAAACACTTCTAGTAGTACATCGACTGAAACCACGTGGTAACAACTAAAACTGGCCTCGGACACACGATCAGACACGACAAAGAATTGAGAGCCTGTACGAAATCAGCTGACGCAGCATACTACACCATCGGAAGTCAGATTATAACATCTATTGTCAACTACTTGAAGTATCTAAAAAGACCTTCTCAAGGTTATGAATTTCTCGGAACAAACTCAATAGCTTTAGGCAAAATATGGAACAAACTACTCGTCGATTATACTGACATCACAAAAAATATATCCATCGATAAAATCTTATTCGATGAACCGATGGTCGATGAAGATGACTGGAATGCAACAACTGAAGATATGTGGGGTGGCCCAGATGACTGGAACTCCTTGTCCACATCGTTGTTCTCAATCCATATCAAAACCCAATGGGACAACCACAACTTTCGAGAAGAAATGCCATCATACCAATATCAGATTTTGAAAGCGACAATGCTAATGCAGAAGAAGACAAGATCTTACAACAACTACAACCACCTAGAAAGCGAAGAAGAGTAGACACATTTATTAACAACGACGAAGATGATCATCATCATCATCAACAAAATCCACAGCCATCTACAAGTGGTGCTACTCAGATGTCGTCGAGAGGTATCAGACACGTCCGTCGGATCAATAAACTTTCTAAAACGCAAACCATCATCTCAGACGATGAATCAGAAAACGACAGATTATACATTGATGAATCTTTTCCATCGACGACGTCGCTCGCACAACCTGCCACAACTGGTAAGAAAATAAAATTGAATAAAAATCTATGCCAATTGTCAGATATAATAGAAAAATTGATCGATACCAGTGAAGCTATAACGGAAAGACAACTGGTAGATTGGGTTCTCATTAACAAATCGAAATCTGATGAAATCTGCAAATGCACAGGGCCAGGACGATTGGGGGGATTCAAATATATCAAAATAAATTGCAACTATCAACGTATCGTCAAAGAAATCCTCACTTCTGTCAATTCAAAACCTTTCGGTAGCTTCATTCAATACTTGAGAAAAATCAACGTTCCATCAATGAAAGACCACTTGGCTGTTGCTACGCCAGAAGAATCAGCAGTAAACTTCTGAAATTGGCTGATTTTGGCAAACATCGATCCAGGTCTCTTCGTTATGAAATGTCTCTCCATTTTCGAAAAATTAGACACTCAAAGAAGTACCATTACAATGGAAGGCCCTGCAACAATTGGTAAAAGTTATTGGATCATTGAACCATTCAATCCATTGGACTCAAACGTCATTGGGAGAGCGGGTAAAGATGAAAAGTTTACCTTTCAGTCGTGCATTCACAAAAGAATCATTCTCGTTGACGAAGCCAATATAAGTAAATTAGCGTGTGAAAGATATAAAAGTCTTCTCAGAGGAAATGACGTCGAGGTAGACTTGAAAAACAAAGAACCTCAAATCATCCACAAGACTCCTGTCATGATGTGTAGCAACAGTCCCATCACATTTGCTCTCGATCAAAAAGACAACGCTGCAATATATGAAAGAATGCATTATTTTAAAATAGATCAAGATGCAGATCTCCTTAAATATTTCTTAAAAGATGCAAAACATCCGAATCCTAAGATGTGGGTCGTCTTTTACGATCAGTTACAAAAACAAGATATCGACCTTGCAGCAGAAACTCAAAGCGACTTTGAAGATGGATTCATCATAGATATCTTTCACCAACTTGACAGGAGTCTAGAAGCACTCGACCAATACCAACATAATCCTAATTTTCCAGCTCCTATTAGAACCACGACGACACCATCGGCAACAACACCACCGACATTCACAATGGACGACGATACCAACTTGACGCCGACATTTTCATCCCAATTCGGAATGGAAGGAGTTGAATATCATCCAGAAGACGTTCTGACACCCACTAATTCATTAGAAATGATGTGACTCAAAATATTCGGACCCAGACTTTTGAACAATATAAATGACATTGTAAATATTTGTTCGTGTCACAAATTTCCACATTCGTTAATAAAATTAATTAAATACAATTACCCTAGAAAAGATGTTTACACTGCATTCGAAAAATGTGTAAATAGATTCATTCCTTTTCATTTTCATAATTTGATTTTTGTTGATGTTGTTGCTTTAATTAATTTTCATGAATTTGATCACATTTGGAATAAACCCAATTGTTTCAAATTTATTTTGTACATAAATGCTGCTTGTAAATTATTGATATTTGAAATTATTGAAAATGTTGTCTTTTGTCAGTTTATGAAAACTAAAAGTTCAAGCTTGTATATACGTTAAAATTAAAAAAATAAATTAAATTAAATTAAAATTGTCTGCCCTTGGCTTTGTTTTTGAATAAAATCTCGGTCGGAGTTATCGGCCTTGGCCAATCGGGTCGGGTCGGTTCGATCGATTCGGATCGGTTCGGTCGATTTGAAACAATAAAATAGCCATATGCAAGTCTATGGCTTCTATCTCCGTAACGTGAAAGACAATATGAGCTACGTTAGGTATGGAGAGCCTTAGGTAGGGGCAAGATGAAAGAAAATGGCGATGAAAAATAAATTTCACATCTACACCTGAACTTCGTTAGAAGTTAGTCGTCTCACTTAGGTTGGATGTGAATTTTTTTTTTATTCATGGCCATTTTCTTTTATCATGTCCATACATAAGGCTTCCATACTTATACTGGAAACACAGACGGCTTAACGTTTCTAAATTCAGAAGAATCTGCCAGACAAACACTTCTAGTAGTACATCGACCGAAACCAGATGCTACAGAAGGTTCCATCATCTGTTCCGTGAGACCTCACTTACATGTAGTGACAACCAAAACTGGCCTGGGACATACTATAAGACATGATAAAGAATTGAGAGCATGTACCAAATCAGCAGGCACGGCATATTACACAATTAGAAGTCAAATAACATCCATTGTCAGTTATCTGAAATACGTAAAGAGACCTCAGACTTTGGCAGCGACAATGGAAACGGAGAAGAAGACAGGATGCTAGAACAACTGATCAATTCAAACGAAGACCAACAACTACAACCACTTAGAAAGCGAAGAAGAGTAGACACATTTGCCAATGACGACGACGATGATGACGGTCAACAAAACCCACAACCATCTACCAGCGGTGCTACTCCGATGTCGTCAAGAGGTATCAGACACGTCTGTCGAATAAACAAACTCTCCAAAACGCAAACCATTATCTCAGACGACGAGTCAGAAAACGACAGACTGTACATTGCCGGATCTTTACCACCATCGATGCCGCTGACACAGCCTACCACAACTGGTAAGACATTAAAATTAAACAAAAACCTATGCCAATTATCTGACATCATGGAACAATTGATCAATATAAGCGAAGCAACGACAGAAAGACAGCTGGTAGATTTAGTTTTATTAGCTATGACCCAGACAAAATCTTATTTAAATTCTTATTTATATTATTTGTAGGCTTTTGTATTATTGTTACTCTTATTACTTTTCTTTTTTCTTTTCTACTGTTTGTTCTTCTTTTGTCTTTTACTTTCCGGTATCTCGAATAACCGATATATCTTTTATCTTTATCTTGATCTGAAAGTGAGGTGCGTTCAGCTTTAGTCTTTTTTGAATTAATATAGAATTGTCTATATATTTAAAAAAAAAAAAATAAGCAATTCAAATATATTTTTGAAACCGATATATTTTTTATAAAAACACACAAAACAACAACAACCCATACACTTACACAACAAACATGGCTACAAAAAACATCAACATTTACAGCTCGGATATGGAAACTAGGGTTCCAAAACGACCCAGGGACAGGAGCCCTAGCTCCGTCGAAAAAACACACAACAGAAAACAAAAGAAAAAAACCGACAACACAGTTCAACACACACATTCGGACACAGAAATAACCGAAGAACAAAAAATTATTAACAGAAATCTGCACATTTTGGAAAGGCTAAGGGAAACGGACAGCGAAGACGAAAGCGAACCAAACGCTTGGAAAATTATAAAAAAAAAAAAAAACACACCCACAGCCGAACCACCATTGCAGTTCACACAAAAAATTACACAAACATCGACAAACAGTTGCGCTACTTATTAGAAGCGCAAATACATATTATGGACAAAACAACAAAAGTCAACAAAAATAAAAACGAAAAAGAAATCTACTTCGAAGTAGACACAAAAACACTAAAAACAATCGGTCCCAACATTACAATCTGGGACGAAACATTTGTCGTCAGAGTTTTAGCAAAAATAATCCCTGATACAAAACAAACACAGAAAACACCCACACCACAACCCAGAAAAACACTACTTGCAAAACCGCAACCAAAACAAACTCCTACTACCAAACAACAACAACAACAACCTAAACACACAACAAAACCAAAAGAGACAACAATATACAAATATATTTCTAAAGATTTGGGTTTTTATTACCCGCATGCAAATGTGGAAGTATGTGGTATTTGTTTTAGTTAGGATTTGTATTTAATGTTTTATCTGCAGATATTTGCTTTTTAGCAGGCTTTGTCATTAATGTAAGGTTTTATTTACAGCTTGCCTCCTGTCAGCTTATTGTGTAACTAAAGTTTTATTTTATCCCTAGCCGGGTTATGCCAAACAATAGGCTGGTAACTTGTCATTGTGGTGATTGTTTCATTCAGCTTACACTGTATTAACACACGTTACTTGCCTTGCGTGTTAACTATTGTTCCCAAACTCCTCTCCCAAGCCCATCAGGGAATAAACAACTTGGCTCAAGTGTTCAGGTTTATTTTCTCCTGCTAAGATCATACTGTCAGGCCAGAATTCATTTTTAAAGGTGGAACTGAATTTATTATTTGAAAGTGGATATTATCTGAAAGATTGTCCTGTTCTCGTTCAGTGTGCTGGAGAATCCAGTTTCTTACACCCAGGTGTCATCTACCTGGGTGTTTTTCCTTGTCTTCAGTTTTGTGTGACATCGAATAAATTGTCTGAACCCACCCGTAGCTGTTACGTTCTACTTCCTGTGTTCTGGAAAAGTAAAAAAATCTGATACTGCTACATTTGGAGCCGACGTAGGGACCGACAAACAAGACAAAGGATGGACACACAACCAATGGATGGCAGAGGGTGTATGTATCGACGACAGTGTTACTAACTCCACCTATGAACTTCCTCCCTAGTGTATGACGTCATCAGATGTTTCGATTTGTGACTTATTTCTGCAATATTCCTGAACATCAATGAAATACACAAGATAGATATATTTGTATATATATACCTTCAACCATGTCTGATCCTGAAATAGCGGAATTAAGTGCAGAAGAGGTGCAGTTAATTTCGTCATTTAGACAGTTACATGTCCAACCTAAGGCTGATACTCCAGAAGAATTGGTTAGCTGGATGACTCAGTTTACTAAAGGAGCTGTCAAAAAGGAAGATGAAGGAGCTGCCAAATATTCACCTTTACAGCCTACTCTGCCTTCGTCACTGACTTTAACACAGCCACCTCGGCTTCCTTTCTTCTCAGGTGACGGGAAAGGTGATGTTGATTTTGATCAATGGAAACATGAATTGGAATGTTTGACTAATACCCATGGTACATCTGTCCTGTCTGAAGCTATTAGGCGTTCGCTTCGCGGTAAAGCTGCTCGCGTTGCAATGCATATAGATAAAGATGCGCCTATTGAAAGACTAATAGAGAAACTTGATAGTGTTTTTGGAGAAGTAAAAGTGGGTCATGCTATTATGGCTACCTTTTACACAGCTAAACAAAGTGACGATGAAAGTGTAGCTGACTGCGCATGCCGGCTTGAAGATATTTTGTGCAAAGCTGTTGCTGCAGGGAAAGTGAATCAATATGAAACTGAAGCAATGTTACGTAATATGTTTTGGACAGGGCTTCGACCTGAACTAAAAGATTTATCAGGACACAAGTTTGAAAAGGATGACACTTTTGAAGATTTTATTAAAGTTATAAGACAAGTAGAAGAAGAATTGCAACAGAGAAAGAAAAGAATTGAATCAAAGGGCAAGACTATTCCTGGAAAGGCTGCGGTTTCTCAAGATAATTCCGATATTCAGGAAATTCGAGGCATACTCAAGCAGTTGAGTTCTCTGAAGCAGCGTCAGACAGCCACTGAGTCCAAAACAAGGCATCAGGCAGATATCAAATCTGTTCCAAAATGGAATTCTGCATCATCTTCTTTTCAGAGTAATGAACCGGTCTGTTTTCGTTGTGGTCAGCCAGGGCACATAAAGAAGGGATGTAGGGTTAAATTACCCCACCAGACAGGTAAACCTTTAAACTGGAGACCGCCTATGGCGAAGGGCAACCCATAGGTACACATGGAATCAAGCCCATTTTTCAAAACCAGCAAATAACAGAAATGGTTGGTGATCCAAATGAAAGTTCTATACTTGTCAATGGTATTTCTACTAAAGCTCTGTTAGATACTGGTTCTACAGTTTCAACAATTTCTGAAGGTTTTTATAACAAGCATTTTTCTGATACACCTCTCAAATCTCTTGATACTATTTTAAACGTTGAATGTGCCGATGGTAAGCTTTTACCGTATCATGGGTATATTGAAGTTGAACTGCAAGGGACAGGCAGTATTTCCTCTCCTTTGCTTAGCATTTTGTTAGTTGTACCAAATAGTAAGTACAATTCTTCTGTCCCATTACTTCTTGGTACTAACGTTCTCTCTCATTTTATGAATCAGTGCAAGAAAACATATGGTATCAGATTTCTACAAAAAGCTAATCTTCATACCCCTTGGTATCTGTCTTTTAGATGTTTAACATTACAGCAAAAAGAATTGGAGAAAAACCATTTTATTCTTGGTAAGGTGAAGAGTGCAGAATGCAAAAGAGTGGTGATTCCTGCCAACATTGAAATCACGCTGCGTGGTGTTGTTGATAAACCTCTTCCCTATAGATGTACTTGGGCTATGACTGCACCCACCAAGGGTTCCGTTATTCCGGATGACTTAGACATCGCTCCAAGTTTATTCAGCTACAAGTATGACAATAAAAAGAAATTGTTTGAGTTAGACATTCACATTTCCAATGTGACAACTCGTGCAATATCCGTTCCCTCACGTGCCATTATTTGTGAAATACAAGCTGTTGAAATTGAAGATATTCCTGAGATGAAAGAGACAACAACTTCAAAAGATTTTTCTGTTTTAGATATGTTGAATTTTGGAGATTGTTGTTTAGTACCTGAAGAATTAGAACAGGGAAAACAGGTCATTTCTTCTTTTTCAGATATTTTCTCAACAGGTGGTCTAGATGTAGGTCATACCACAGCGGTACACCATCGAATTGAGTTAGACGATGAAACGCCCTTTAAGCAGCGACATAGACGTATACCACCCGCAATGTACCAGGAGGTCAAGGATTATTTACAACAGTTGTTGGCCGGTGGCATCATTAGACATTCTCATTCTCCTTGGTCTTCAAACGTGGTATTAGCTCGCAAGAAAAATGGTAAACTCAGGATGTGTGTAGATTATAGACAGCTGAATTCGAAAACCGTTAAAGATTCTTACTCTCTTCCAAGAATTGAGGAGATGTTTGATGCTTTGACGGGTGCAAAATATTTTTCAACTTTAGACATGAAGAGTGGATACCACCAGGTTGAAATTGAAGAAACCCACAAGGAAAGAACTGTATTTACTGTTGGACCTTTAGGATTTTACGAATACAATCGTATGCCCTTTGGGTTATGCAACAGTCCAGCAACATATCAACGGTTGATGAATGATACCTTTGAGGGACTTCATCTCAAGTCATGTTTGATTTATTTGGATGATATTTTAATATTTTCCAAAACGTATGATGAACATCTTGATCGCTTGTCCCAAGTATTTCAGCGAGTTCGAGAATCAGGTTTGAAGTTAACAACAGAGAAGTGTTCCTTTTTCAAAAACAAAATAAATTTTCTTGGACATGTAATTTCTAAGGCTGGGATAGAAGCCGATCCTGATAAAGTTGAGAAGATTATCAATTGGCCAAAGCCAACTAACCCTAATGAGGTTAGGCAATTTTTGGGGTTCGCTGGCTATTATAGAAAATTTGTTAAGGATTTTGCGAAGGTAGCTAGACCTTTGACATCCTTAATGCCTCACACCAGGCCACAATCCAAGAAGAACGAACTCCGCAAACCTTGGACATGGGGGCCCAGTCAAGAGGTAGCTTTTCAGCAACTGAAAGAAATCTTATCTTCGCCTCCCATTCTTGGGTATCCTGATTACAGTAAACCGTTTGAATTGCACATTGATGCAAGTTCACATGGTCTTGGTGCTGTGCTTTATCAAGAAAATGACGGGATGAAGCATGTCATTAGCTATGCCAGTAGAAGTCTCAGTAAGTCTGAAGCCAATTATTCAGCTCATCGGTTAGAATTTCTTGCTTTAAAATAGGCTATAAGTGAGAAATATCATGAATATCTGTATGGAAACAAGTTTACGGTGCTGACCGATAACAACCCGCTAACATATGTACTCACATCGGCAAAGTTGGATGCCACGGGTCACAGATGGCTAGCAGCACTTGCATCATACGATTTTAACATCTTTTACCGACCTGGGTTAAACAACGCTGATGCTGATTCTTTATCCAGACTACCTGGTTCATCAGAACATACCGAAATATCGGCAGACACAGTTAGAGCTGTATGTGGTGTTTTGAACTCGATTTCTTTGAAATGTTCAACAAAGAACTAGTACAACAAACAAATTCAACACTAGTCGGTGTGAAAATGTGGAGAAAGCCAAATTACTGGACCACACTGACATTTAACAGAAAACTAATAAACACAACCATCACCATTGATGGGTACAAATACACACTGGCAGAAATGAGGCCGCAGTTGCCAAAGTGCGGCCACTGTCAGAAATGGGGGCACATCACAAACCAGTGCTCCCACAGACACAACCCGAAACACTTAACGTGTAGTTTCTGTGGTGGAAATCACCACAGAAACTCAGGCCTATGCCGGTCTCTGGCAAAATGCGCAAATTGCCAGGGGCCACACGAATCACACTACAAGATGTGCCCAGCAAAAATGAAAGCAACGAACAATTTTGAGCACAATAGGAGAGATAACAAAATTTTAGAAAACGTCAACAAAAAATGCCAGAAGATCGAACAAAAAACTAAAACCATTATAGAAACAAAAATTGATCAACACAACAACAAACCTTAAGACAATCTCGACAAGGAGGTCAGGATCGCAGAAATCCACAAAATTATTGTCTGCCTCCTGATTGAGCTTCAGAACATCAGGACCAATAAAGGAAACACAAATGATGACGCCAATTTTGAGCAGACAGTAGCCCAGATAATTGAAGACAGCTTGGGCTTCAAGATCGACACACATGACAAAAGAGTAAAATTACACACAGACAGGAGAAATCCTACAAACACAAAACAAAACAAACAGTAACAACCATTTACAAACTGTTCACGACAAGCACGCCAAGAACACAGGTCTCTCCGTTCTTCAATGGAACGCCAAAGGCCTTCACTCAACAGGCCACGGAGACGAACTACTACACTTCCTGGCCTCCACTACAAACACACCGGACATAATATGTATTCAAGAAACATGGCTGGGAAATTTCAACAAAAACAACAAAAACCTTTACGGTCCCCGGGTACCAAAGTCATTACGTCAACAGATACAACAGCACCCGGGGAGGCATCATGACTCTCGTCAAACAAGACATTCCACACACCAAGCTGAACCAAGCCAAAGTTCACGCCAACACAGAAATACTAAGCATCACAATACACAACAACAATCAAAACATCGACATCATTAACGTATACAGCCCACCCACTCCCGCTCAACACACCATTCAAACCCAGGATTTAAACAAAATGATCACAACAAAGAACAAGGTCATTATAGTGGGCGATTTCAACTGCCACAACACCCTATGGGGTGGCTCGACAGACGACAGCCCTGGAATCGTCCTCGAAGATTTCCTAGAACAAAACCAGCTGGTCTGTTTGAACGACGGAACATTCACATACACTAGCGACATCAATGGTGGCCAAACCGCCATTGATGTAACATTCACAAGCAAGGACATCGCAGCACTCTCCGAATGGCAAGTGCTCGATGAGCTAAACAGCGACCACCACCCGATACTCACCAACTACAACAGCAAGAACACCTTCTCGGACAGATCCATCTTCACACCGAAATGGAACTTCAACAAAGCGGACTGCGAAGGCTTCTACAAAGCATGCAGAAACATCAACACGCAGAACTCCAACGACATCGACGCCTACTGCGCATCACTCACCAACACGATACACTCCATTGCAATCAGATACATACCCAAAACCAGAAAATGCACCGGCAAAATATCCACTCCCTGGTGGACGGAACGCATAGAAAACAAATGCAAGGAGAGAAACAAATACAGAAGACAATACAAAAAAGACAGAAATCATTCTACGCACGAAAAATATAAAATATCAAAAAAAGAAGTTTCCAACCTAATACTCACAGCGAAACAAGAACACTGGGAACTTTTTTGCAACAACATCGACCACAAAACATCAGTCAAAGACATGTGGGCCAAAGTAAAAAACATTCAAGGAAAAAAAACCCACAGAATCAACACTCTCGGCAAAAACAACATCGCATTCACTGACAAGTAAAAAGCGGACCTACTCAGCCAAACCTTCGCCAAGTCCAGCAGCAATTCGAACTTCCCAATGAAGTTCGCAAAGAAACAACTGGACAACCAAGCAATCGGCAAACACTCCGCAGACACAGAAAACAGGAAATACAATCAACTATTCAACATCAGTGAATTAAAACATGCACTCAAAAACAAGAAAAGTACAGCCACGGGGCCAGATAAAATAAGCTACACAATATTACAACATCTACCAGACGAAACACTACTGGTTATACTCGAACTTTACAACGCAATATGGACCACCGGCAAGATTCCAACAAACTGAAACACGCCGAGTGTTTCAGCTTGCCCAAACCACACAAAGATCACTCATTACCCAACAGCTACAGGCCGATCACGCTGACGTCACACATGTGTAAAACATTGGAAACAATGATCAACACACGCCTGAACCAGCATTTAAACGACAACAATTTAATCAGCAAATTTCAAAGCGGCTTCAGGAAGAAACACAGCACAAACGACCAGATCACAGGCCTGCAAACATCAATTAATCAATCTTTTCGAAAATCAAAAAAAGTCATAGCAGTTTTTTTAGACATTGAAAAAGCATTCGACATGGTATGGAGGGAAGGACTGTTAGTTAAATTAATCAACAACATCAAAGGCAACATGTTCAACTTTATCAAAGACTTTATCAACAACAGAACCATAGCAGTCAAAATAAACGGTCACACCTCAGAGAAAACGACAATCGAAAACGGCATCCCCCAAGGATCCGTGACACCCACACTCTTCAACATCTACATCAACGACATCGTCACAGCACTCGACCAACAAGACAACGACAGAAATCCGCCAAAGGAGCCGATAAATACAGCACTCTTTGCAGACGACTGCGCCTTTTGGCGGGCAGGAAGATCGACCGCAGCAATACAGAAACAAATACAAAAAGACAAACAACATAAACGATTGGGCGTTGAAATGGGGCATAAAGATTTCTCTTTCGAAAACGACGTGCCTCCTTTTCAACAAGAAATCAGACAACAGCAAGATCAGTCTCAACATCGACAACAACTTCATAACACAAACAAAGACATTCAAATTTCTAGGTGTGACATTCGACAGTCAACTCAACTTCCGATGCCACATACACAACATAATTGCATCCTGCAAAAAAACAATCAATCTTCTAAAGTTAATTTCCGGAACCAGTTGGGGAGCAAACGAGTCAACGCTGATTTTGATACACAAAGCGTGTATTCTCTCCAATCTCGACTACGGAGCCACGGCTTACTCGAATGCTCCCGAACTCTATTTAAAAAAACTAGACATAATTCAATCAAGAGCCCTCAGGGTGATCGGCCACCTGCCAAACACAACACCATCCGACAGCCTCCTGTCGGAATACAGCATCCAACCATTAAAATACAGAAGAAAACTGCAGCTACTAAAATACAACCTGAAAATACACACACTCAACACAGACCACCCGGTCAAGGATCTGGTCCCCGACGAACAAAGGATAGGACAACTCTTCAAATCGCATAGTCTACTACTATCGAATTTCCCGACAACAGCTAGCGAAATCGAAAGGGAAACAGGAATAGGTGAAATGCCACTGCCGGCATACCACAAAGAAAGAAAATCGACAATAAACACACCTTTCCTGATCAAAAGAGAAACTGACAAAACAGAGATCCAACCATTCAAAAAAATCATTTTTTTGGCAGCAGCAAACGACCACTACAAACACACGCACATCTACACTGACGGATCCAAAAACCCAGACAACGGGAGAGTAGGATTCGCCTTCATAGCCCAAGATCACACAAACAAATCCACATGCATACAATTCGGCCGTATCAGAAATCACCTTTCGGTATACACGGCTGAGTTGGTAGCCATCATCAGAGCCATGCTGTGGGTAAAACATAACAACAAACACACAGTCATTTTCTCGGACAGTCTAAGTTCCGTGATCTCAATACAATCCGGAAGTTCAAGCAGACCAGACCTGCTCAGCAAAATACAACAACTACACGAAGAAATACAACACAACAAGAAAGAACTAACCATCGAGTGGCTCCCAGCACACGTCGGCATCATCGGCAACGAACTTGCCGACCATTACGCCAAAGAGTCACTCGGCATTAAAGACGAAGACATCTGCACAGACATACATTACGGAATAAACGAAATTGTCTCCATCGCTGCCAAACATTACGACAAACAATGGCAAACCGAATGGAACAACACCAGAAACAAATGGCACTTAAACATCAAACCACTCACCAAAACACCCAAAATCACACTCGCCAACAAACTACACAACAATCTCACCAAAGCCAGAATTGGTTACTCAACCAACCTAAACGCAATTCTATACAAACATAACATCACATCACCCAACTGCAGTTGTGGACTCTCAGAAACCATGAAACACTACTTGTTTCACTGTCCCAATTTTGCCAAGGAAAGACAAGCACTACGCAATACATTGGAGTAACTAAAAATCGAGTTCACGCTCCAACACATCCTGGCACCAAACGTGAAAGACAGACAGTTAGTCCTCGCTGCAGTAACAAATTGCATCCTCAAAACAAAACACAAACTTTAAACTTTTTTTTTTTTTTTTTTTTTTGACACGAAAACAAACAATTATATAAATCTATTGACTTGCGGATTGATTGGTTGAACAGCTGATGGATCTACGGATGGATCGGCTGATTGACGGATCAATTTGAATGGCCAATTAAATTAATGATTAAAAAACGATAAACGTACTATACGAACCCACTTTCAGACACTACTAACCCGGTTATGGTGTCTTATTTCAATTTAATTTTTTTTTATAATTTAATTAATTGAATTTTATTTTATTTTATTTTATTTTATTTTATTTTATTTTTTTTTTTTTTTTTTTCTTAGTCAGCTTCAGGATTTATAACATCTTTTAAATTAAAATAAAATGTAAATAAGTTAACTACATATATGTTCTTATTTGTTTTAGTTGCAGGTTTTTTATAATATCTTTTAAAACAATAAAAAGACCATTGGCAAAAAAAAAATAAAAAATAAAATAAAAAACAGGTTTGGACCACGTGGACCAGAAGGAAGCAGCCAAAAAGAAACAACAACAGAAGCCAAAAAGAAACAACGACAGCAGCCAAGAGCAGAACAACCAGGACGGCAAACAACACAGACCCGGTGATGGCCGAGAGATTGTGCCGGATATCACGGGGGGCGAATTGCGGCTGCGATACATCCGTACCGACTCGTTACGATCCGATATGCTGGACACTTCCTTGTGTCCTGCAATCGTGGCGAGAATCCATTCTTTTCCCTACCCAAAACTCTTTTCTGCGACGGACACGCCCGCTGACCTGTCAGAAAGTGTGCCCGTCGCAGACGTGCTTCACAACAGCTTGCTCTGATTAGCACGTTCATTTTTTTTTTTTCCTATTCCTATCGGCAGCTTACGAAACACTGGTTTTCGCTGCCCACTCTTGCAACTCGGTTATAAAATAAGGGTATTTTGAACTTATGTAAACAAAACAAAAGAATAAGACGTCTGGTTAAGGTGGCGTCGGATGTGGATGTGTTTCATATCGGCTCCCGCTTTGGAAAGTTTTATCTGAGATCAAAAATTAAGAATGAAGAAAAGATGAAAGGTATGAATTTAAAAAAAGAAGTAATGAGAAAAAATATTTAAAAAAAAGAATGCACAGTGATTATAAATGTAGAAAACAAGAAAATTTTATCAGGCGATATAATTGATTTTGTAAGTGGCCAGGTGGGCGATGTGATAAAAGCGTGCGTACCGGAAGAATCCGACTCTTATGAAATAACACTAGAAGATATAATACAAGCCAGAATGATTGCGGAAATTGATGAAACAGAATTGAAAGGTCTAAAAATAAAGGCAAGAATTTTATAATCTGAAACTAGTTGTTTCCTTTTTACACTTGCCTGCCTATACCGAAGATGAAGAAATTGAAGAAAATTTAAAAAGAAATGAAAATAGAAATTTTATCACCAATTTATAGGAGACTATACAAAGGGACAAATTGCAGATGGAACAAGATATGTGAGTGAAATTTCCACCCGAAATAAAAAGTTTACCATATTCAATGAAATTTCGGACTTACGAAGGAATAAAATATTTTCGTGTATTACATGACAATCAGATAAAAGTCATGGCGGACAATCATTTGTTGAAAGACTACAATGACATGTTACACTTGGACAAACAGAAAGGGCATTTTGAAAGAAACTGCCCTAAAATGTTTGTGTGAAAAGTGTGGAAACGAAGATGAATGTGAATGTTGGACATGCCATAAGTGGATTAAAATAAAATAGATTTAACTATATCAACGTCAGCCATAGTCTTCAAGTTACAATCCATCCAATCTAACAACAGACATATAATTATTTAAAATTATGACAGTTGGACTGCAATTAACGGGCGGCTTAAGAGACAAAAAATGTCTTGGACAGAGTAGATTGATTCATTGATTACGGCAATAATCCTGACAATAAATAAAACACCTAAATACATTAATACGTAATGATATGAGCCGGCTCCAATTAATGGGTATGCGCCGATTAAGGACCGCTGTAGACAAAAGATGTCTTATCCCGAGTAAATTGATTACGATAATAATCTTGACAATTAAAATATCTATATACATTAATACGTAATAGCCGAGTGTTATAAAATAACGCACAGACTAGTGTCCAGTGCGACGGACACGCCCACTGACCTGTCAGAAAGCGTGCCCGTCGTAGACGTTCTTCACAACAGCTAGCTCTGCTGATTTGTACGTTAATATTTTTTCACTTCACTTCACTTCAGTGTCCAGTTACAACGCACTTGGCTGACCAGGAATAAACACTTCGGAACTCGGCTCATCTTTCATTTTTTTTTTTTTTTTTTTTTTTTTAGATTGGGGAATGCAGTCTGGGAGCAATGAGGTCCAAAGTAGTTCTACAGCAAAATAACCAAGGAAAGAATAATCACGGTTAAAGTATCAACCAAATAAATAAAACAGAAATGAAAAATAAACAAAAATAAAAATCGCAAACTGGAGAGAAAACAGAAAAAAAAAAAAAAAAAAAAAAAAAACCACAATAGAGAAAAATATTAACAAGGACGCCGAAACCAGTGAAACAGAAAATTGTCAGCAGACAGGAGTAGTGCGTCGATCGAGATTAATAAAGCGTCCGAAGAGAAAATACGGAGCTGGGTGGAAAACAAGACAGAAAGTATTAACAGAGCGTTGAATCAATAGGTGGTTAATAACGATAAAGCTTATTCTAACCAGACAATTGCGACGCGAGCATTTTTTTTTTTTTTTTTTTTTTAGAAACCATTATTTCAACTGCAGCATCCTAACTGCACGCATACTGTTTGAGCTAGTCGACGCGTGACACAATGCCAACAGGAATTGTTTCTATTTTTTGTCGCGCTAGACGAGCGTCTCAAATATATTAACCAATCACAAACAAGATTATTTCCCCAGTACATGAAAATGGAAGACGAACAATTTATCTATCTCGTTCAAGACGTTACCAGTACTTTACTATTGTTCTTTGTCAACGTGATAGAACATTTTAATACATACCCCGATAGATTTAACTTCGCCTTCAGTAGTGGACCAAAGTTTCACAAGTGATACTGTCGTTATGATAGCATCTGGTTAGGATAATAGTGTTGTGTCGCTCGTGGCGCACGTGCCCGGTTAGGATGCCGCTCTCTGTGTACAATGTTTAAAAAAAAATTTAATCGGTCAAATGTGCTACTCTCCAGTAATTATTATCATGTATTTATTCTTCTATCACTTAATGGTTTAAGAGATAAAAAAGAAATTCATTTATTTTTTTCTCTTATTTACACACTCTAAATGTTGATAATGCTTGTTTACAAGAAACACACTGGGATAAGTTTCACAGAACGTAACAAAAACATGTGGGATAGCGTTATATCTTCCAATAATTCCAGAGGAGTCGCTATTTAGGTTTCTAAAGAATAGAAAAATAATGTAATATCGAGTGAAGTAATGACTAATGAATCAACAGGAAGATGTATAAAAATATGCATAAATGTTTACAGTGTGTATAAAGCACCAAACTAACTGAAAGGTTACAATTTTTTGATTGTCTTCAACAACAAATACATCTAGATCAATTTAATATATTAGATAACTATAATGAAATAATGAATTTTAATTTAAACAGACTAGAAAATGTATTTTAATAAGCATACTTCACAAAAATTTAGAAAACTCAGCCAAAGCTGTAATTTAATTGATATTTGGTGCAGTAAACATGTAGATAAAAGATTATATACTAGAAGTCAAGTTATTGAAGCAAAGCAGAATTGATTATATTGTTTGTAGTGGAATCATCATTCATAAAGTTATTAATTGTTATATTAAACATACCACTGTCAGTGACCATAGCTGTGTATGTATTAGAATTGATATGTCTGAAGTAGAAAGAGGGCCTGGAGTATGGGATTTCAATAATTCATTACTAAATGACTTGGAAGTCAATTGCAAAATCAAAGAAATTTGAAAGAATGCTTCTGAAAATCCTTTCAGTGATAGTAATATTTTAGTATGGTGGGACAATTTAAAATAAAAATTAAAAAATGCACCAAAAAATATTCCATTAAAAACCATCAGATGGAAAATAAAATTTATTGGGATTTACATAATTTAGTAAAACAATATAATGCAGCATCTAAAAACAACAATCATCAAAATTTATGAAACGAATAAATGTCAAGGAGCTATTTTAAGATCAAAAGTAAATTGAGCATTAGATTGTGATAAAAAAGTTATTTTTTAAATTCAGAAAAATACAAACAAAATAAAAATACTATTAAAAATTTAATTATTAATCAGACATTGCCTGTTTTAGAAGTTCAGTTTTATTCTAAATTTTATTAAAAAAAGAAGAAACTGATCAAAATGAAAAGGATACTATATTAGATCTAATTAAAAATCATATTACAGAAGATAAAAACAGCTGTGATAAGGGATACAAGTCTTAAAAAATTATATGATGTATTAGATGAGCCATCCGTTGGACAAAGCAACATGCCAGTGATCCACTACCAGTGCCACAAATTATTGCAGATCTTCACATCCCAGACAGGTATCAGCAGTCAACCATGGGGCAACAGTTTCTTCTACACAACGTGGCCTTGGTGACACAAATGGTCTTTGTCACACATCAAAACCCCGACTACTTTCCCAATCCGATCACTGGTTCATGGATGGAACTTTCAAAATTGTTCTGGAAGTATTCTTCCAGTTGTTCACCATACATACCTAGCATGAATCACAGCTTATACCATGTGTGTGTATGTTACAGTCAATTTGGCCAAATGACCGAAAATGAGTTCCCTCAGTTTGACAGATTGCCTGATAGGCAATTTTGAATTCAGTCAATGTCAAGCATTGTACAAAAAAAAAAAAAAAAAATTCATGTTTAGTTTTTTTGTACTTATCAGCCCGTGTCCTTTGTGAACAGTTCTTACAACTGTTTATTTTACATCTTTGAACTTTGTGTCTTTGTTTTGTACTAATCAGCCTGTTTCCTGAAAGCAACACTAAAATTACACTTCTTTGAACATCCAAATCCCTTAGCCTATAAATATTTGGGCCATTATGGTTCAGGTATCAACTGTCATAATGGAGCTTTCAGTAGAAGATACATTCAAAAATGAGTTATACAAGAAACATGAATCTCTGAAAAAGGTACTTATACCAAAACCAGAGTACTATTTTGTTGATAAATGAACAATCATCAGCCAAGTCACATGAAGGTTATCTTCTGTCCAAGTATGAGATTCTTCAGTGTGGTGATGGTGAGAAGTTGATAAGACTTCGCAAATCCAATGATGTCCCGATACAGTATTACGTGCACATCGTAAGAGTAAACATGTTCGACCGATGACAAAGGGTGTGGTTGTCTGACCAATCTTGAATAAAACAGGAATAATGCTGGAATAAAACAGTCACCTTATGCAACCTTATTTGGCATCGAAGCCAGGATTGGTTTGACTTCCTTGTTACCGCATGTTATCCAGCAGCTACAGACAGAAGATGACTTACTAGCCATTCTGTCCAGCAGCTGAACTCAACCAGACACTCAACCCTCTACCAGAAACGACTCAACAAGCAGCATAGAGAAGAAAAGAAAGCTTGCAATAGCCGCACAACAGAAACAAGCCAAGCGTATTGTGAAGTGAAGTTGCGTGTTATGAAAGATGGTACCATTGGTGATAACGTAGCTGTGCCCATTCTGTCTGTTGACAGGGGACGCAGTGGTCTCGCCAGCATTTGTGAAAGGGATGATAATATTTATGAGAATGTGAAGTTCAATTAGCAATGCGCTGTTAATAATTTTTATACTGTGCAGATCGAGCATTGTTTTTCGATGGACAAAGACAATATTTTAAAAAGTTGTTATGTATCTAGGATAACAATTATACAGCTGAATGCTGAACAATTTGTAGCAATCATTGAAATTCATGCGCAATAATTTAGCCGTGCAGCACCTGCTACAGTAGCCTTCATGACACAAGGACTGTGAGTAGCAGCAAATTTCTGAGGAATCGGATTGCATCCCTTTGTAAATATGACAGTCATCACTTTGAATTACTTCAATTTTATTTAGGGACAAGACCAGTGAACTGCTGACCCCAAAAGTGTAAAACAATGGCATGACAGCCAGTCTAAATAAACAGGTGGCAAATACTGCTGCCATGGCTGACAAATTCATTGTAAGCCGAAAGTGATGGTGGGCCCACCATCTCTTACAGTATGTACAGAGACCTCTGGGACATGGTGATCCCAGAAATATTCTAGGTGTTGTATTAGCTGTAGAAAATGGACAATATACCATTGGTTGCCCTTCTTGTGTTCTGAAAGGGAAATAGAGTTGACACCTGTTTGATTTATGTCCTCAGACTCCTGAGTGAATCTGACATTAAGTGTGTCACTTCATCAAGCCAACAAAAATGAGTCTCAAACGGTGGTCAGGGTTTCGTGCAGTTGTAATGGACCTAAGAGATATGCTCGTTTCAAAAATAATGTTTTGTGTAATAACAGATGTCACAACAGTGTAAATTATTTAAATAAATGAAGTATGTATTATGTGTCACCAGTGCATTATAAATTTAATATGTAATGAATATTATGAATAAATTAAATCACTTAGATATTTGGCTTTACATAAATCCCGATAAAAGAGAATATAGTAGAAAACACACCAAAGCAACTGAGGACTGATTACTTTTTAATATTTAAATCTTTATTCTGTGCAGAGAAACCAGTGTTACATCTAAAGCATTAAAATTTGTGGGAAATGTGAACAATAGTTATAAAACCGAGTGATCATAATTCCATTTCATTAAAAATTAGTTGTTTCTAAAATACAGAACAAGGTGTTTGGATTTTCAAAAATCAGTTACTAAATGACGAAGATTTCTGGAACGGTGTAGAACATATTAGTGAAGCAAAAAAATGTTCACTATTTTTATCTGAACCATTGGTTTGGCGGGACAATCTGAAATACAAAACTAAGTTTTAATTGAAAATGAACAATATTATGAAATACAAAATGCATATGAAAAAGAAAGTTGCAAAATTAACTTTAAATAATGACTGACAGCCAATACTGAAAATAAACAATGTGAAGCTGCAATTTTAAGATCAAAGGCAGACTTTTGGCTGGATAAAAAAAAAAAAATTCTAAATTTAAAAAATATATAAACAAGAACTTAACAATTAACGAATTAAATACTGATAACGGTTTGATTAACAACACAGATGACATACAAAAAGGATACCAGTTTTATTCAAAAGTATACATCAAAGAAAACACATAAGGAACAAGAAATCCTAAAATTAATTTCACATATAATAGATGACAATGACACAGAATTTTATATCTGTAGATGAATTAATAGAAAAAACATGAATAAAAATAAATGTTCTGGTCAAGATGGTTTAACAATGGAGTTTTATCTAAAATTCTGGGATGTCATAAAACAAATATTTCATAAAATTATTGTAATTGTCAAAATTGTTGTATATATTAATCTATTCAACAAGGAAATAAAAATGATCTTAAAACTTAGACCAATAACTTCTAAATCTTGATTATAAAATTGTTGTTAAAGTGTTAGTGATACATTTGAAAAAAAAATTAAAAAAAAATAAAATAAAATTATCTCCCCTGATCAATTGTAGAGAGAATAAATGACAATGTCAATAACAGAACAGATCTACCAGAACTCAACAGGTGGTGGTTACTTAATTGATCAAGAAAAAGCCTATGATAGAATATCAGTTTTGTATTAAGAGTTTGGAAAAAAAAAAATTTTTTAGGGAAAACTATTTCTTGGATAAACATTCTTTATGAAGACGTCAAAAGTAGTGTTAAAATTATATGGACATTTTTCGATCACTAGTGGTGTAAGAGGTGGTTGTCCAATTTCTATGCTGCTATATGCAGCAGCTGCTGAACCTTTAAATCTTAATTAAAAGTAAAGATAATATTAATGGTATCGGAAACATGTACATTAATGTATCAGCATGTTGACAATACTACAGTTACAGTAAGTGACATTCAATCTGCAAAATGTGTTTTACCCTGTCCAAGTTTTTTGTGTAAGTACTGGAGCAAAATTTAACACTGATAAACCAGGGTCAAATAAATTGACATTAAATGGAAAAGCTAAAGTTTGGAATATTTTATTTCATACAAAACTCTGGTATACAATAAGTGCATTCAATATACCAGTGGTTCAAAAACCAAATTCAGAAATGTTTTTCTAAGTTTAAGTAGGAAAACAAACCAGCTTAAATATACTATTAGAAAGAAAAAAAAATCAGGTTCAAATATTCAAGATGTTCAACTCAAAAAGATTCCTTTCTGAATTAAATGAAAAAAGTATTTTGATGAATTTACAATGACATAATTTCTTTAAATAATACATGAATATAAATTTATCATATTTACAGAGAATTGACCCTTTTTTGAACAAAATTATTCATATGGGGTAGGTTTTTTACTCAAAGAGTAACAACAATTATTTCATAATCCTTTTGTCAAGCATGACAAAATGTTTATGAAATTTTTCATCAATTGTGTAATAACTTGCTGATATTACATATGGACATATTACCAGATTCCTTAATTTATCAGCAATAGCTGAAATATTTCAGGAAATGTCTCTTGAACTATCTTTTTACTCAGATTACATATGCTTATAAATTATTAAATTCACTTCAAGAATTAAAACAGAAGTTAGTCTATTACTAAAGAATAATACAATAATATGACAAATTTTTACTGTAAATTTTATCTATATAGTTTTTAATTTCCAAGTTATCTTAAACTTGAACAAGAGAAATATTCTGGCAAGACCAAGGATTCTATATTCCCTGTATTATCTTTTGGAAAAAATTACATTACGTGGATAAAACATCTGAACTATACAAATATAGTATTGTTAATATAATCTGTGTTCTGTGTCATCTAGAAGTAGAAGGTATGTTCCATTTGTTTTTATATTGTGATGAATTATATGACCTCATTTATTTTCAATAAAATATATACGTTTAGAGAAAAAAATAATATTAATCCTGGTATTTCCTCAGTTTTTTTGTTTTTTTTTTAAAGAGATTTCAGCTTTTCAGCCTTCATGTCTAAACTGAAAATTACCTTCTGTATAGAGTAACCAATCTTCAAGACAAGAGTATTAGAATTAAAAGGATCAAAAATCAATAATTAAATTGTTTAAATATTTCATACAAAAATACGCTAAAGCAAATTCCTTAAGCAGAATGGGATAGAACCGCCGGGATAGAGATTGCAAGAAAATTAACATTTGGCGGTAAGAAATTAATGTTATATCTCAGTAACATTTGGAGACAGGAATTACTACAAATTTAGACATGTGGGGTTAATGAGATCAATTAAGAGACACATGAAGATGGTAGCCAGAGTGGAGGTTGCAAGGAAATTAATGTTGTAACGTAAGATTTGGAGACAGGAAATACTACCTATATAAACACCGTACAGTCACGATGCTTGTTATGTTTGATCATGGCTGCAAAGGGACAAATTTTGGATGGCAGAAAACCAGGTGCGGACCTCATACTTTGATACAGATGTGCACAGCAGATTACCAACAAGAATGGAACAGTACCAAGATCATATGGTACCACTTCAGGAGCGACATCCCTAGGATAAACAATTGTGAAGTTTACAACGTGTGACTAAATGTGCTTTCAAATTCTGGACAAAATACTGTTGAACAAAAGTACATCAATTAAGGTGACGGAACACCAATTAGAAGGGTGAGCAAGGAACAACTGGCTTGTCCAATTAAGATGTGTTATAATCTCACCTCCAGATTAAAGAATGCCAGAATCGGGAATAAACCATTTGAAACAGTACCCACAGTCCCATTTTTATATTGAGTACCCAAAATATTACAAATGATAAAAACTAATATACAATATAATGATGGAACCGGTTTACTGAGTGGTAGTGTAGTTGATGCCCATTTGGATAATAAAAAAATTACAAAAACTAAATCTAAAGATGAAACTGATGATGATGACTATGAATATTACAGTATTACAAGGCCAAAATCTCAAAGTAGGAAAGGTTGTTCTGTACTGTCTGCTTGATTTCAGACTTAGTACGATTACTGATTCTCCAAGTCCCATGCCTGCTACCAGAAGAAAGCGATCAATTAGACAATGGGCTGACACATTTGGAGAGGTCCTCCGCCAAGAAAGAGGAAATGATACAGATCTTATTAAAAGATTACAAAGAGAAATAGAATCTAATGGTAGACGTTTAGATCAAATAGTAAAAACTAAAGCACCTGGTGCTGCAGCTATACCTACTAAAACAAAAGATTCTCCATCTGGATGTTCTTGTATTTCAGTCCTTTTTGGTCAAAACTTAGGTGGTCGAGTTGATTCTTATTGTCCCATTCAACTTAGACATAACTCAGATTTAGACAAAACAGGAGCAAAACGCATGGGGAGGGTTAACTTCAGGTCAAGCTCCTTGTACTAGTAAAGGTGATTCAGATAAGCCTTTTTTAAAGCCTATTAATAATTCAGATAAACATCCTAAAAATCCCAATAAAAGGAGAAGACATCGATCTATAGGTTCAAGGTTAGATATCAGAGAACCAGAGAGATTTAGGCATAGACATCAAATATCTAATTGTAAAAATTCATTTCAACAATCTACTACAGCTTAATTATTTCTCCTAATCTGGAGAATATTGAAGACTAAAGAGTTACAACAACTCTTTTCTGGTCAATATATTGCTCCTATGATTAGGGGTTAAAAATAAGAATTATGATAGAAATAGAAAAGTATTTGACCGCTTATGCTAAAAAGGCCGATTTGTCTAAAAGTTATTTTAAAGTGGGCAACTAAGTTAGAAATCTTGAATGCTCTACCTACTGATGTTAAAACATTCTTAAAACAAAATCAAATACTTAACGTCTAGTTCAATACAAATTTGATAATCCAGCTAATCATAAACTAGACAACCGTTGGTTGTTCATGAAGAATCTAAAAATTGTCCTGAATACAACCATTTACATATTGTTGCTAGAAAAACAGGTGAATGTCGTACTGTACATGCAAAGAATTTAGAGCAATGTACAGTGCTGGTTACAAGGCTGGATACGATATCCACACACAAGAAATCAATAATTTGGAAGATCTTAAATATTTTTAAAAGATCCAATGTAGGTTATACGTATTTTGGAACAAATTGTATATTGATTGAACTGCCACCTGATAGTGATGATCAACCTATTCCAAATACTTAGATACACAAAGACATGTCAACTTCTGTACAAGAAGCAGATGAATGGGGCAGTGCTGATGTCTGGGATAATGTTGAACAAAAAAAAGAATGATTTCAGTGGACCATCATCTACCAGTAACGACTGACAACTTAGATTCAGTCTGATGTGTCATGAATCCATGCCATCAGAAGAATTGATACCATTTACACTGTTACCCAGTAGCACAGTAGGAAGAGCAGGAAAAGATGAACACTTTGCATTTGAAAGTTGCATCGATAAAAGAATTATACTGTGGTACAAATCGCTGCAGTGATTAAGTGATGTGGGAGAGCTGGTTATAGACATCCACATTACAATGTTGGCATGTGGAACAGGCACCTGCGATGCAAGAGAATTTGCCACTTCTTGTGACAGCTTCAGGAATGATAATATTCATAGGTTTATGTTTTTCAGACCGATACAATCGGACATGGCAGCACCAGTTCCCTTGGTGGTGAGGAACTACCACTACTAGTAGTTCTCAGATATTCAATCATTTGTGACAGAACCTCATTAGTGCCTCTTTGCCAGGCTTGTTTTTATTCATAATTTTGTATTCTATGTAGTGAATTATATAATGTTCACAAAACACTTATATGATCATTTAAAGCAGAATGTCTGCTACATTTTATATTAAGTATATTATTGTATGTAATATTTAATTAGCTATCATGTATAATCATGTTATAATTCATATTTTTACAGTTCTTAAGTATTTACCTAATTAATGTCAGAAAATGAGGATAAATACACAAAAAATAGAGCATATGCAGACGTCCATGGGCTCTTTAGAAGCTGTATTTATATAATTAGGGGAACTTCCATTATTTTATAAACTAAGAAACACTGGGATCAAGGAATCAAAATTGGCATTTAAGTTGCAAAGTAAATTCAGAAAGGCTATAAATATTCGAGGAGCATTTCTAATAACATCTTTTGATCAGTGCGTCTTCTTGTGACACATTAACAAAGGACCACTCTGGCAATGGTAATTATGGTTTAAATTGTTTTTTTTTATTTAACATACATGTCGATTGATTGAAGATAGCTACATATTTTACTGTTCAATATTTTGCGTTATTCTGTGGTACGTACTTAACTAAGATAACACATTTCAACTAAAAGATTAGTTAGAAAGTTGAAGTAACCAACTGTGCTTAATTAGTTCTGTATTATCTATCAACACCATTTGCTTTTAGATTGTATCGATTGAATCTTACAGTTAAATTATGTTACCACTGATGGTCAATTTATGTGAAATGTACATATAAAACAATTATCTATATATAATTCTTGTTTGCATTATTATTCTCAAGTGGATACAAAAGGTTGTCTCCCATTCATTACACCTTGGTTTTGAAATAATGGACCTCACAATGACAAAAATATGTAGACAAGGCATTCCAGAGGTTAGAGCCAATCTTATCAGAAACATTGCGTACCACTGATAAAGAACATGATTGAGAGGGGGGACATTTTGGTCTAAGGTGGATGGTAATCTGAATGTTTATTGAATTGCTAGCCTAAAGGCATGCAGAGATATTCAACACAGAAGATGTGTTGGAGAAACTATATCCTGGATGAATTCCCGAATGGTTAAATCAGAAATCAAAGTAAGAGAATCCAGTAACAAAACATTTGAATAATGAAAAATGTCATCTCATTGTGACACTGATAATGCACTGGCAGATTTTTCTAAAAAAAAATTGTTATGCCCAAACTCTTCTTTCAGCTGTATACAATACACTCCACAACTCCCAGATCATCTTGTGTTTATGCACTTCTGTCTAACAAGCAAGAGACAACATATAGTTAAGAACGCCAACAATGACCTCAACCCTGACAGTTCTCGGATTTTGAAATGGGAGCAATCAATGCCATTCGCGCCATGTTACCAGATGTTAATGTTCATGGAAGCCTGTATCATCCAGCCCAGTCCTCAGGATTACAGGAGTGCTATGCTGCAGATGCTGATGTACCCCTGTCTGCGACGTTCCCAGCACTGGCTTCGTTTCAGCTTCTGCAGGACTCACTGCCCAATGATACATGTCTCTGGCCTATCATGGATTATTTTGAGGATACGTTCATTGGGCATCCAGGTCGTCAGAACGGGTGAGGTCCCACATTTCCACACCACCTATGGAACCGTTATGATCGTGTTGAAGATGGTCTACCTTTCTCCTGCTAGGATCTGGGTACGGTCCACCCCCTCAGCGATAGGTATACAGAGATACTGAGCAACACCTACAAACATTATCAATTCTTGTGGAAAGATGACATGCAAACTCGTGAAGCATTTCATAATTTCCCTTCTTTTAGCGAGACATTTTAAGTCGTTGCGTTCAGATCAGCTGCTTATGAAACACTGGTTTTCGCTGTAAATTTTATGGCTCGTCTGTTTCACGTGATTAATCGTTCAGCTAGGGTAGTATCAGGTGAAATCAAATGTGTCTATGGCTTGCACAACATACTGACTGATTGACCGACGGTTAGCCAAAAGTGTCTTACCTGTTACAATGTCATTTGAAGTGTGTCTTAATGTGAATCACTGTATGTTTCATGCTGTCCATGTGCATGTGCTTAATTCAAACGAGTTACCTGTAGTCATTTAGCAAGTAAGCATAGGTGATCAACCAAATAAATTGGTCCAAAAAGACAACCAAAATTTATTAACAAGGAACTGGAATAATTAGTGGATAGTGTTAGTCTTCAACACACCATTTATGCCGAGTTCAGCAACTGAAACAAACAAGAATAAATGACATTACACCAGCACCATGTGGCAGCAAGAGCATGTGTGCAGATGAGTTGTTGAAGGAAGACAACCAAGAGATCCCCACTTTTTCCCCAGTGTCAAACAGTTCCATGTACTGACAGCGATGAACCACGAGGAAGAGTCAGTTGTCCTTCCTTTCTTACGGCCGGGCTTCATACTGCAGCAAGACAACTCCAGACCACATACTGCCAGAATCACTACGGACTTCTTTAACCACCATAATGTTCACGTGTTGCCATGGTCAGCACACTCCCCCAATATATCTCCCATTGAACATCTATGGGACCAACTGGGAAGACAACCAAGACGTCAGCCACATCTACCAGCCAGTCTGCAGGAGCTGGCCCTACAAGAAGTGGACACCTATCCTAAATATCATCCAACGTGTGACGTTTTCAACATGCAGCCAAGTACTGGCTTGCTTCAATGCCACGGAGGTCATACAAGATACTGAGTATGTTCCATTCACTATTGTGATAAACTGTCGACTAAGATGATATCCCGATTTATATTTGCTTAGGGAATTTTCCATTCATAACCCCACATGTTTAATGTCGTTGAAGAGCGTTTGTGATGACAATCCTGGGTGACAGAATCAATGCACATTTTACAGTTATTCTGGGTGGAAACTTTTTGTTACTTCAGTTTAGGTTGTTCGCTGGTCAACTAAATCAGATACTTTAAATGCATTACCAAATGAAGTGAAACTAAACAAATCAAAGTCATTTTTGACTTCAACTGCCTGTGACGATATGAATTCGGACTACTTCAACGTGTGCAGAAAGAATCTTTACTTGCCATGCACAATGTGGTAACCGGAATTAACCGATGCACTCCTTATCAACATGCACATGTAGAAGAACAGGAGATGGACATGCTATTCACCATGACACAGTTCAGAATGATGGAAAAACCAAGAAATTGGATAGCTACAATGAAGAAAGTTATTTCATCCGTGATTGCCCTTTGCAAGGTGATCCTTACATTCTGGAAAATGTCAACTTAAGGAGAAAAACCTGGAATTCCTCAGGTGAGAAAGATCAACTTGGAACAATCTGACTTCATTCGAAACAAAGGGAAAAAAGAGGTTGTTGAACCTAAAAGAAAGAAGTTGAAATTTCAAGATCGAACTTGTCAACTTGCTGATGTTATTGAACAATTATTAGACAGACATCACATGCTATGCCTGATAAAGAAATGACAATGTGTATTGGACAATCATGACAAAGCAAATGAAATTGTTGGAAAAGATGTTCCAGGTAAACTAGGTGGCTTTACATATGTTAAAGTTCATACTAGTTATCAATGCATTACAAAACGATGCTATGGATAAAAGACAAACAAGAGTCTTTTATTGAAAATTTAAGATCTACTGAATTAACATCAACTGCTGCTAATGGTCTTAAGACTGCCTCTCCTAAAGAATCAGCAACAAATTTTGTTCTTTGGTGTATACTTAATTAAGATCCAGTGAATGTAGTAGCCAAAACTATTTTACAAAAATTGGATTTAAATAGAAGTTGTATATACATACAAGGTCCAACTACTATTGGAAAGTCTTATTGGTTCAGCTTCCAGAGCAAGCTACATCATCAAAGTACAAAAATAGAAGAACATGGGATACTTGAAATGACCATCTCAGGGATATCAATTCCTACGAACTCGACACCCAACCTGCATCACAAAACACCAAAGAACCTCCCAAACCAAGAGGACTACCACTGATCAGAGAATTGAACATGTAAATTGAAAGAAAACAACTTCGGAGCAAATGACTACAAAGATTATGATCCACAAAAGAAAATGAAAGACCAACTATTAACGAAATCTCAGACATCTTATTTATACAGTTTCAAAATAATCTACAACTGTTTATTATGACTGAGGTAACAGCATGAATATCAGACCACTGATCTACTTTGTTTTAGCAGTTCGACCAAATGGGACGAAGCCTGTCATACAGATGTACAAGATGTCAAACTATTACAGTAAAAAAATTAAACCTTTATTTTCAAAGTGCTCAACGTTTTAGAAAAAGAGGTTTTACCTTAGATTTTTTAAGGAGATTACGACTTTTCAGGTGTCATGCCTAAAGTGAAAATATCAATATTACCTTCTATAGACCAACAGCTGAATTGAAATCATAAAAGTAAACTTTTTTAAAACTATTTTGTATGCAAATATTTGAAAAATTCTCCAGACAGTGGAAAATTTTACTAGTAAACATAGAAAATATTTATACAACTTCACAAGATGATCACTTAAAATAAAAACATTCTCTTCAAGAACGATCATATTCAACAACTCAAACCAGCTAATAAAATACGGATACTTTAAACAAGTGAAAAGTGTGGCTATTTGTATTACCAGATTTGTAGTAGTTAAATATTTGTAAATAATGCCATAACTGAATATACATTTAAAAAAAAAAATGCCGCTTCTAGTTCGCACTTAGAATGGACACATTTTACCTTGGCTCCATAATTAGGAAATTAGATGTGTGTAGGCAAGTTTTTTTTTTTTAACTATTTGTTTTTTGATGTTTATTTTCCCAGAGGAACAACACAAGAAAATTCAAAAACTAATCTACAATGGAAATAATGCTGGACAAAGATAAAATGAGCTTATAGATTTTGTCATCAGTATACTGGAGAAATCTTAGCTTGCATGACAAGAGGAAATGTTCATCAAATCACCTTAGAAGATGAGAAACTAAACCTTTTGTCAAGAGGGTGAAATGACTGCTATAATGAAGAGGCTAGTTTTTTTTATGAAGATGAAATGAAGATATAAACATCAAAGTTATGGAGAGTTGCAGTTTCATTTATGCACCTGTTTAGTGATGCAATTTATAAAACAAAACCATGAACACATTATCACCAGTCGGTAGAAAATATGAGAAAAATATAACAAATGCATAAGATATCTAAAATTTATATTCCCAGGATTGAAGAGTTTGCCTTGGTCTACGAAATTTGAGACCATAGAAGGCTGCAGTATTTTCAAGTGATTCACAATGCAAGTGAAAACAAACCTGATGAAAGATCAAGATTACTGAATGTAGGGCAAATGCTCACCTTTTAATTTTATTATTTTATTAATGAATAATAAAAGTAAATTTTTTAAAGGCACAACTTCAAAGTTGTGTTTGTTAATTATACAATTCACTTCCTGTGATTGTTTAAGGAGGCAGTTACTTCTGATTATGAATAACAAAGGGATAAAACTCATTTCTGGTGGTTCATGCACACATGCCTTAAGTGATTACACAGGGGTTACAGCTTTCAATTTCAAACAGTGAATGTTATGAATGACTAATTTTGCATACATTTTAATGTACAGTTTAAATTTATATTCAAATTGTAAGAATTAATGAATTTCACATCCAATATTTTCAAAGCGTTTCTCATGACAGGTGTCCCGAAGCAATGTGGAGATATTTTGAAGAAAAATGGCTGTGGATTGTCAGATATTTCTTCTACATCAGTCACTCTGAAACTTTATACACTATTGAAAAACTAGAAGCTTAATCATTCAGTGTACTTTCATTTTTTAATGGCAAACTGAAAAACAAATGTGAGAAGAATAAAAAAACAAACAACCTTAGTGAGCTAAACCCAGCTGTGTCTAAAACATTTAGAATATGGGACTGCAGGCAATAAATATTCCCGATATGTGCCAGAAATCAGTCTTCCATTAAAGCGCCATTACAGCAACTGCATGAAAAAATATCTTGATTTTTCATCCACTGCAATCCAGCCTTTTTTTAATTTAGAAAAACTAGTGACAATGCCTGGAAATCAAGAGGAAAGTCTCTGCCCAGACTAATGGAGAAAGACTAAAGCATAGGATCACCCAACCATCTCATTTTCTGACAGAGCCGCATCAACCACAAAGCACAAGAGAAAGGGCCATGGCTGATACCACGATCATTCAAGACAAACAGGACTGGCTAGATTATGAACAATCATCATCCAACAAAAAAATTTAAAATACTTAACAGTATGAAGAAAACAGTTTTAAAATTATTGTTTTTTAGTGAGAAAATATGGACAGGAAAACGTTTACCTTTACTTACAGCTTTGTCTTGTAGTACACAGGTTCCTTTCAATTTTTTGTGTTTACTATTGTAGCTTATAAATTACATTAGTTCCAACTCAATTGATCAATTCATAGACCCAGAACCAACTGTACTGAAAGGGATGCTGATATAAATGTTTAGTAAATTACTTGGAATAAATGAAAATGGTTAAGATGATAGACTTCATATTTAATTATGTTGAGATGGGAATTTATAGAACAATGGGTTTATTTTGAACTCAAATGAGATCTCCGATTTAAAGTTGAACCTACTAAACAGGGAAGCATTTTACAGTTTTGTATCATTAAAATCAGCACAGCCAATGAACACCTGCCTAGAACCACAGATCTTAAAAAAGTAAAATAAAAGTAAAAAAACACTTCATACTGTGGAGAAAAACCTTCAAAAACCTGCCTCAACATTACAATCCTAAATGCTGACTGCTGGTTTTTGAAGAAATTGTGAATAAACAAAACTTCAGGTAAATTTGCTTGTGTTTGTACAGATGCAGTGCAATGAACTTTTGTATAACATTTGTGTATGTAACTATGAGAAATGTTTGATAGTAATTTTAGGTTTTTTTTAGCCATAAAAGGTTGACCTTAATGTAAAAAAAAAAAAAAAAAAAAAAAAAAAAAAAAATCAGAACATTAATCAGAAATCCATTTCAGAAATCTGATTTCTGCAACATGCCCAACCTCATACCAGCTTTATAAGCCAACAGATAAAGACATTTTTCAGTACAACTTCTATACTATTTCTAAATTAAATGTAGAAAGTACAGCAGCAGCAGAGAAAATCAACTTTTGAATATCTGGATTTAACAAATTCAGTGTCATTTTGAAACCAGTGTTTTTGAAGAAAAAAAAAAAAAAAAAAAAAAAAAAAAAAGTGGCCAATATGGGCATTTCAATTTAAAATTTCATTTGGATAATTATTTTCCTTTCAAGGGTAGAGAGCTGTGACATTTTATAAGCAATACCGTAACATTTAAAAAAACTGAACTGTCATTAGTAAAACAAGTTCATTGATCAAGGTTTTCAGCTCTTGTTATACATGTTATTTTCCACCTAAACAGGTATATTGTATCTAACATGTTATTTTCTCGGGTTCTTCAGTAGATTTGAGATATCTATATTCAGCTACCAGCTAAATTTCGGTTTTTCACGCTTAACTGTCTTCTGCTCTGGTCTGTTAAGTCGATCCAAAATGCTCCTTCAAACTGCCTGGGACTGAGAATGGTATTTAAACTGAAAAACATTTAAATATTTAAGAAAATAAAACCATGAAGTTATTACAAATTACGTGTATGCATTTATTATCAAATACAAACTGATTAATGAGCACAAGGTTATCAAATTTCTATCTTGGCTATACTGAAAAAAATGGAACAGGCAAATTTGTTTGGAACAAACAAAAAAAAATGTACACACAAATTTACAAACCATGTTTTCTTTATCGCAGACAGGCAATCACAGAAACAGACTAGTCATATCACCCGAGTCATTTTAAAAAATTAAGAAAGACAAAACCAGTTATGAACAAATCATTTACAAACCTGTTTTCTTTGAGGTAGACAGGCTTTTCTCTGGGTAAAACAAGCACCTCCAAAGGACACTCTGCATCTTTATTCCATGAAACTCCTTTATTTAATACCATATTGGGATTTTATGCCTGTGAAATGTAGTTATGAAAATCTTAGACTGCATAAGCTTTATTGTTGGAATGAATGAGTTTATGCAATGTCTAGCAGGTTTAAAATTTTGACAAATATTGGTGTACACTGCTTCTACATCATGCAAATAATGTTTCTAAGTAAAAGTTTGCACTTACATCATTTTGAAGACATCGGAAGATTTCAACGTTTCAAATTTTCGCTAACAGCCTCCATTTTCAACCACAGCATTTTCAGATTCTTTTTAACAGCTGAATTCTTATTTTTTATCTAAAGTCAATAAATAGAACATTAATAACAGACTAAGTTATAAAATATTTCTTTAAAAAAATGACTTTCTTGCAGCTTAATGTTTTTAATATTTTATAGTAACAAGTCCATTATAAGGCCAAAATTGTTGGTATTACCTACTGTAATGTATTTTCCATTCATTTATTTTCACAGTGTTACCAAATGTACATAGTACTGTATAAAATATGGAAAGAACATTTCAAACTAATTTATGCACCACTATCAGAAAATGAGAACTAATGAATGTTGTGCAGACTTATGGCAATTATTAATGCTAGGAAACATTTAACTCGACAAGCGATACTTTGTCCATAATCACCTGAAGATACTGTTTCAGTGCAAATCCCAATTTCAATTATAAAACATGGTTTTCTCAAATATTCAGCATGATTTAGACAGGATAAATGCAGTATTTTATGACATGATTACTAATGCTGATTTTTTTCTACTCTAAAGTTGTAAAAAAAATAATTAAAAATTAAAATGCTACTGTCTAGTTTTTAATCTGTCGATTGCAGCTCGTTTTCATTCTACACCAAGATAGTAATAGTTTATGCCCATATTCTGGTTTTGCTATTACATACTGTTACTGAAAAATAAAAAAATGTTCAAGTTTACAAATAAGCAACTGATCTGGCACTAATTTGGTTTGCATGAAACTTTTTTTTTGTTTCTATATACAACTATGGGGGTGAATTGTGAGAAAGAATGGTAAGGGCACTAACAATGTTTGAGACTAAAAATAAATCTTTAGGACAACTAAAATAAATTACCAAGATATAGTGAATGGTATACTATACGTTTATTATTCGAAATGTGTCGTTTGTACTGTCTTCATTCGAAGTAAAACCAAAATGTCCGGAAAAGACCATTTCTTGAATGTTTTCATTGTCACTGTTTCTTTATCCGCCATGCTAACTTGTGTTTTTTAATACTACAGCATCTTTTAGTGTTACGCTGCTACTTACGTATATTTGACCTAGTTTTCCTAAGGACGCCACTTCGCAAAGTATTTCAACAAGGTTAACCGACTGCGTTATGCGCTACAAAAAAAAACAGCGGCGGGAACAAGTCGAATGTCTGCGCTTGCCATAAAAATGTAAAATAATTGTATGGTGCCTGGACTACCCATTTGCTCAGTATTTCACACGAACGGCAAATCGGTTGCAACAAAATGGAACGACCGATGCATGACTCAATTTGTGCTATCAGCATAACAAAAAATGTTGTGATGGACCCTGCACTGCACGATTTGACCGACATTAAATTATTCAAAGCAAATTAAATAATTCGAAAAGAAATTCGCCAATTTTCTGCTAAGACTGTTTCACTGCATGATTATTACAATTTCAATTAAATATTAATTAACAAAATTATAACAATACCTTTTGAAAATGAGGGAAAACGGTTCTCACTGTTCTCATGAAATAGGATGCATGGGTGCTCGTAATGCAACCGTTAAACGAAATACGTCAAGCATCTGCGAAAAAAAAATGAAAAAGGAAAGATGTACTAGCACGAGCGATGACATCACCAATAGCCATAAAAGGTAATGACAGAAAAGCTTGCAAGCATGCGCAATTTGTGTTCAGGTCACAAAGGTCATTCAGAACATTATAATTGGACGAGATTAACATGCCACAACTGAATATTCATATATTCTTTATCTCAAAAAAAAAAAAAAAAAAAAAAAAATATATATATATATATATATATATATATATCATGCACTGAATTAAAAATCTAATGTTAAATACATGATTATTTAGTATTTCATTTCATAGAATTTAGAAGAAAAAATAAACATGAAAAATACTAAGGATTATTTCTTTTTAGATAAATAATAATAATAATAAAGTAATAGTTTTGCAATTAAGGTTGAATTTAATATGAACACAAGCTTATGAAATTTCCTGATAGATCTTGGCTAAATTGGAAAAAAAAAAAAAAAAAAAAAAAAAAAAAAAAAATGGAAAAGGCTAATTAGTGTGTAACAAAAATAAAAAAATAAAAATACGCATATAAATTTACATACCATGTTTTCAGTATTGCAGACAGGCAATCACAGAAATAGATACAAGCAAACAAAAAACCTAAGTTTTTGTAAATTTAAATCGAATATAATTAAAACAAATTACATATATATATATTAGGATTTTGAATATACAATATTCAGGAACGCACTGGTGCAGGAGATCAAAGTCCAATCACGACCTCAAAAACCCCGTCAGATGCCGCTGACGAGACTCCAACGTATGGCACCCATTCGCCCGCACTCCTAAGGCGGACGACATTACCGTTCGCTCACCAAGACAACCTTCACGTATGCATGAATGGATGGATGGATGTAGGCAGTATATATATATGTGTGTGTATGTGTATGTATATATGTATACATACATACATACCCGTTACCATTAAAAGAGTTAAATACTACTAGTAATCCAATACAGATTCTGAGTACCTCGTATACATAGCAATCATTTAAAAGAGTCATCCTAAGAAGTTCACATCAGTCGAATTCTTAAATATAAGACAAAACATCAGCAATTACGTTCTATTTTTTTGCAAATTGTGTATTTTGACTGGATATTCCTTAATCATGTTCTACCTCCATTGTTTACTTTCATTCTCGCTGGTATCGAGCTCTAAGGTCCACGGAAATAACCATTCGCTAATACGACTTACTCCCGCACTGTCGAATTCCCTATTGTTGGAACTGCTCTTACTGACATTTATGTTGTTACCTCAGTCATTATAATGAATAGTTCCAGATTATCTGAATGTAGCAAATGTCACCATGTAATCGTTGAATTCGGCAGCTGTGGGCGCTGCTGGGATGGTTCCCATTGCATTAAACCACATTTTCTGGACCTTGCTCATCGGAAGCAGTGGCAGAGCGGCAGCTCTTCTCACCCAGGTTTTCACGGCATTATCGTTCTAGTACTGTTTGACTAGGCCTGTCTGTTGGGTCTTGCGCCAAATGGCCTGTACGTAGTGAAACATGCAGTCTTCGATGTCTGATTTAGGAAACGATTGTTCCACTTCACGAATAGCTGCCATTTCAAAGTCTGTCTGTACACAATCGGGATCCAATACTTGGTTGAACGTGGGCCTTCAGGTTCTCAAATAGACAGGCGTAGTTGGTAGTCTGTCGGTCTGGAAGCAAGGCATATATTAGTGGTAGTAGGTCTGGTCATCTTTACGGGCATGCAGGATGGAGATCTGGTTCTAGAGCTGTGAACGTACCATCCATGTAGATCGTGTCCGCTTCTTGGAGAAACCTCATTTGATTTCTTTTTGATAGAGAAGACAGCCATCTTATCTGCATCATTGTTCGTCGCTGTCGGTACATGGAACTCTTGTGAATGGGAAAAATGGGGATTTCGGAGGAACATCATGACCGAAGGTGTTTCTAACAAAACCAGAAACTGTTGTTGTGTGCAACTCCAATATGTGGTTTCTTCGTTAACGCGATTTTGACTGTACGTATAACCCATCTAACAAAACTTGTAGTTTTCCATGATTTGGCTGCAAAATTCTATGTTGGGTAAACCAGCGATTTTTTTTATTTTTTTTTATTTCAAAAACATCTTCTTATACACTCAAAAGGCCATGGAGAACATGTATTGGCAAATAAACAATTGTCTGTCTTTAATGAAAGTTGCTATAAACAGAATGTTATTAACAAAAGGCCATGGAGAAACTATGAAGAACTGTAAAGAGGCCATGTTCATTACATAAATATATAATCAGATTAATGTACATTGATTAATAGACCATTGTCCGTCTATAATCAAAACTTGTATGAACATGAAGAGGCCATGTTCATTACCTGTGTATATACACAGGTAATGAGATATTTCGGTAGGCGAAGTATTTTGACCACTTGGAAATTCGACCGATTGGCACGAATCCGCCAATATCCATGATGATGAAAGGCTCTACAACTGTGTAATAGGGAAAGATTCTTCGTAGGTGTCAGATTTTTCAATTTTCATGTGTACGAGAAATACGTAGACGTATAAAGCATCTGACATATAATTTTGTATATATGCATATATAAATATACACATATACATAGACAATGACGCACATGCAACATATGGAGGTACATACGCGCACATGCACATGCACAGACACAGACACAGACACAACACAGACACATACATACATACATACATACATACTTCGTGTATGACCCATTTGGATTCAAACAATTTCATAGATGTAAAATAACAGAAAAAAGATAATAAATAAACACTTTTTTTTAATCTTTTAATTTGTTTTTATTCAGGACGATCATATATGCAATCAAATGGTTCAGTAAAATGAATAAATTTTGTGCATAATTTGTTTACAATCGAAAAATGAAAAGAATTTGAAAAGAATGTGCGTATGTTCTCATGTAATACTAATTATTAGTATTATTATTATTATTATATTTTTTATTGTCCTTTTTCATATTAATTAATCATTTTATTCCATTTTCATTTTCATTTACTTTTCTTTATTTTCTTATTTTATTTTATTTTATTTTATTTTATTTTATTTTATTTTATTTTATTTTATTTTATTTTATTTTATTTTATATATATATATATATATATATATATATATATATATATTCTTTTTTTTTTTTTTTTTTTAATTTTTTTAAGAAGAAAATCCGAAATATATCCTCTAAAAGATTAATCATAGATTAATCAATATTTTCTACATAATTAATTGTTGTAGCTATAAACCTCTGAATACATATGTAATCACATATGTACTGTGCAGTACGGAATGTCAGGAACAAGGATTATACAAGATCTGGAATGTCTTTTTTCAGTGGATAACTTGTTTGAGTACCGCTGGACTGAACACTAACGGCTGCAATGTGGCAGGATTTTGTCAAGGCATCATGTAGAGGCATTTCTGGATGTTTGGCTGTAAAATATGCTAATGACCCTACAAAAGCGTCTCCAGCCCCCTGAAAATAAAAAAAAATAAATTATCATTTGTTCGTGTTTTCTTTATTATCATTATCAACATGGTCATCATCATCATTATCATCAAATTATACTTAGAATTATCGTTTGTTCTTGTTTTCTTTATCATCATCATCATCATAAAATTATTGTTTGTTCGTGTTTTCTTCATTATTACTACTACTACTACTACTATCTCATACATATAATATCGCAAACAGCTTCATACAAATACAATTTTAATGGCACATAGCAGTAGCAGTAGCAGTCGAAGAAAAACAAGAAAAGAAGAAGAAGTAGTAATAGTAATAGTAGTAGTAATAGTAGTAGTAGTAGTAGTAGTAGTAGTAGTAGTAGTTGTAGTACTGGTGGTGGTGTGGTGGCAATAGTAGCAGTAGTAGTAGTAGTAGTAGTAATACAGTAAAATTTTCGCTAAAACGTACAGTAGAATCGACTGCTGCAACTTTTTCAGTCTGAATATGACGGACAATTCTTTCATCGTGGGTCGCATATACCAAACCTCGTTCTCCAAGCGTCACAACCACGGTGTCGCAACCTTTTGACAACAAACACAATGCAGCAACCTTCGCTTCTTCCACTGTTCCTACAGGCAACCCAGTAAATACTTCACACTGAAAAACATGGAAGTGAAAGTTTGTTACCAGATTATCATGTCTATCTCTACAAACTGTACCAACCCAGATTCCAACGACTCTTACTAAATATCGTGAAATGTTCTGTCCTGTTAATAGGAAGGTGCATATATATGATCCCTTATTACTAAATAAATAACAACAGCCCGTGAAATAGTGGCTATTGGTTCCCTCTTTCATAAAATAGCAAGTTTGCTTCTATAAAACAATCTATTTGTTGTGTCTTTTTTTTTCTTCTTTCTCGATCGAGATTTTAAAATTATTAAGTTTCATTTCCATATGTTAATGAACATAAGTTCGTTTTTGATCTTTTAAGTCATGAAGATCACAACCTGATAAAATGCTCAAAATGGCATTCTCGCATTAAATTTACTCGAATATCCTCATTTTGTCATTTCTGAAATCTTGCATACATCCTTTAATTACCCCAGCCTTTTAGTCAAACCATTTAGTATATGATTAATGTATAAAAGACGTTTTAGTCGAAATATGGTATTCAGTGTTTTAATTTGAGATCGTGACTATCTATATGAAAGTTCATTTTAATAACAAGTAACATGATCGTTAAGTAATTACGTTACCTTTGAAATAAACAGTATCATTAGCTATAACAATAGATTGATCAATCACAGTAATTTAGTTCCAAGCCAAAACAAATTCACAGAAATATACAAACTAAAAAAAGGTTGCAAGTGTTAGTAACAAAACCCATTTGCCAGCAAAATAAATCCTTTGAACTTTTCCTTACTGTTTTGTCTACGTTTATTAAATCCTGTATTAATACTGAGCCGTAATTAATTATCAGGACTTAAGACAGTAGCATTTTAAGGAAAAAAATGTCTTTCAGGATAAAAAGATTGTCGTGCTGTTTCCGGGAATAAAAGAATTCGTAAAAGTGATTGGTGCGCGTTGTTGTGGTGAATATATTTCTAGACGAAATATGATTTTGTTCTCTAGAACAAAGAAGAAGCATTGGTCGGTTAAAAAAGGGGAGTCGCCCGACGGACACACACCTCCTCCCCTCCGAATCTTCCCTTGGTTTCGGATAAAGCAAATGTACCTTGATTACTGTACATTGTTAATCTGTGTCACAGAGTCTGAGCTGTAAATAGCTTTAAAAACATTAAAAAAAATCAATACTCGTAGAAAAAACATGGAACTCTTCTGGCCTTTCTCGTCCCAACAACAAAATAATCTACCATTCATATCCGTTTGATATCAGCTAAATAAACGGCCTACGTAAGATAAAGGCTTTGAAATGATTTCAAAGTAAATATGCAGTTTGTTTTCACTGATTTGAATAGTGTATGAAACAGGCTTTATATGTTCTTAAATATATATTCTCTGCATGCCTGGAATGGGCGTGTAGTATATGTGTACATGTATGTGTTGTTTTGTTTGTGTGTGTGTGTGTGTGTGTGTGTGAGAGAGAGAGAGAGATGAACGAGTGTATTTGTGGGTATACATATATCTGTGCAAGTACCTATGTATACATTTATGCTTCAGCGTCTATTACTACAAAGCAAAGATGCATGTTAATATGTTCCCTTACCTCTTGCTCGTTAACGCAGAATATGTCACACACAGAAAATATTTCTGACGATACATCAGTGGCAGACTGAGGAGCCGGAGCGGCATTCATAATTGTCTTGACTGAAACAACAATTTCCTTTTTATATATTTCCATTAAAACCTTTTTGTTAGTTTACTTTTTTCCATCTATTTTTATTTTATCATCTTTTTTAGAAATATATTTTGTTCTTACTTTGTTTGTTTTTACAAATGTTGAGTTATTAGAACATAAATTTAAAAACAAAAACAAAAAAATTATATGACTCCATACGAAAGTGCAAGAAAGATAAAAATACTGCAACTAACGACTACTTTAACAACAACAACTACTACTACTACTACTACTACTACTAATAATAATAATAATAATAATAATAATAATAATTAATTAATTAATTAATTAAACTAGGTTTAACTGAATGGTTCACACCTCCATTTTCTTTAGCAATTTTCAATGCGAAAAGAGTTGCTTCCGGTGAAACTTCTAACTGACACGTCAACACTTTACTTCCGATGATAACGTCTTTAGCATCTGTGATGTCGTTTTCTGTCAGCAACATGTTAGCTCCAGGGACAACGACAATGGTATTCTGACCTGAACAAGCACACGTTTATAAAGATTTAAGAAGATTTGAAATGTACTTTTGAACAAATAATCAATGGCTGAAACGTATTGTCGTTTTTGGTCAAGTCTATAAAAAGACGTCATCATGGAATAATTAAAAATGGCGGATATCCAAAGATTTGTAATTGTAATATTTTCATGTTATACTTAATTACTAACACAAAAAAAATCATATGACTGTATTAGGTCAGTTAATTATTATATGTCGTAATAATATTACATTTCATTACGGTGTATGTCAAAGTTCAAGGTAACTTGAGTGTGTAAGTTACCTTCTTCACTCACTGCAATTAACGCCACACCTGTAGCTGCATCTTTGGTTACACCTACGTGATCTGTAAAATTAAACAAAATGTACTTAGCTGTAATTATATATTGCAAATAAATAATTAGCATGTCAGATTAGAACCTTATAAGTTCTGTGTTAAGGTATAAACAAACAAAAAATTAAATCGATTTAAGTAAAATATAACAACTCATTAATAAGTATGCAATACACTTCATGTAAACCAGGACGTGAAAATATATATTGTTCTTTATAGCAATATTTATGGTTGATTAAAAAATCAAGCTTACCTGCATTAACACCGTTGTCTTTGAAATTCTTGAAATAGTTCTGACCAAATGTGTCATCGCCAACCTAAAACATTTAAAATATTTTGAAGTACAATTTATTTAAATTTAATAAATAATTCCTGTAACATTTTTTATATATTTCAGAATTTAAAAAATAATGCTTTTTTAATTTGTTAACACTCGTCATGTCTATACATGTATTTATTTTGTCAAAAGTTCTGTTTTCTTTCTTTCTTTCTTTCTTTCTTCAAATAATAAAAATAAATCACAGTAATACGAAAAAAAACACCTAAAACAACAACATTATCTGCCGCTACAATTTCAACTGACAGGCGAGCAAACGAGAAAGCTAATTATCTCTAATAAAGACATAAATTCGGAAAGGCAGACATCGTCAACCTTTTTCAACAAGCGAACCACATTAAAACATGGCTAATTATCAGGCGGGCCTCACTGCTAATAAACGTTGTTTTCCTCGTGAAATTAGTCGTGCGTTCAGAAAGCCCCGCGGGCCGCACTTTTCCCATGTCTTTTGTAAAGCCATCAAAATAATGCAAAAACACCTACTTTGGAAATCATGGCTACTGCTGCGCCAAGACGTCCAGCCATAACACACTGGTTAGCGCCTTTTCCACCACACCCGGTAACAAACTTACTCCCTGTGATAGCTTCTCCAGGTTTGGGATGTCTCGGTACATAACTGAAAATATCAGATATGTTACTTAAATTTCAAGCTGTAATCGTAATATTCTTCTTTTTAAATTTTGAGTAGCGAATACAGAGAAGCGCAGGCGTACACATACAGTGTATTAAAATCTGTAACAGAAATTGAAATGATTATTATTTTTTTTTTTTTTGTACGTCGTTTCATTCCCATTATTTATACACTGCAGTCTTTTCTTTCATCTTTTTTTCTACACATACATATTCTGATTTTATGCATAATCATAATAATGGAAAACCTTGATTAAGAAGTATCCACTTTTTCTCTCTCTCTCTCTCTCTCTCTCTCTCTCTCTCTCTCTCTCTCTCTCTCTCTCTCTCGGTCTTATTCTACACACAAAAATATCCCATATAAATGTTATTTCAGTATTCTCTATTTCGCTTCAAACATCATTTTTATATTTGTCTTGTGTTTATTTAGCATGTTCTTTCTTATGCGTCCAGAGCTCCTGATTACCAGTTTCTTTCATTATATGAAGTATGAAGTCAACAAAAACGAAAATAATCGGTTCCTTGAAAAGTATCTACGGTAATATTGTTCATGCCTGGACAAGTGGTGACCGCATTAAGACAATTCAGATTATTGGAAATTAATTACAGTTAACTGATGTCAGCTCTGATCATTTATTGACTGCAAATATTATGCTTCATTCATTAAATTAGAACGACAGCTGTCAGTGTCTTTAAAAAATGCTTAATATATGTATACTTAACGTTAATATATTTTAACCGCATAGCTATAGCTAGCCTGAATTAATATAACATAATTACATAGGAAACGATAAGTACTTTGAAAAATAACTGGAGAGAGACCTTTTCTACGATAAATGGTCTCCCACCACAATTGTTGTTTTCATCATAAATCTAAATATTTGTTAAAGCGTGAAACATCATTGCAAAGTAATCGTTAATAAAATGCATTAACATATATTTTACCTTATTAAGTCTTGAACGATGCTTCCAACAACAACCACATCCATAATGATGTCGATGAACTTTAAATATATCGGATTATTGCGTTCTGTAGGTTGATGAATCTTATTCGATTGTTTACTGCAGTAATATTCGCAGGTTTTAAAGTATTATCATTGATGGCATCGGATAAAACTGAGTAGAGTATAGAGTACTCGTTTTCAACCTTTTTCATACCGCGACCCCTTATGAGCAACTCAATATGACCGATGACCTCCATTAACATTTTTGATTCAATAATATCTAGGGTTACCCTATTTTCATCAACCAAAGACAGTACAAAAGGAATCTATATTCACTATGACGGGTCCCAGACCTATCTAGACGTTTTTATTTATTCCTCCTTCCAAGTCAAGTTGAAAAAAGTTAAAACATACCCTCGCTCAAGAACGATCTCGCGACCGCCAGAAAAATGGCAGTCCATCCCTCGTGGGGTCGCGACCCCCAGGTTGAAAACCTATGGTATAGAGGGAACCGGGGCATAATGGATGACATCTTCTTTTCTTCAGAAGCTATTCTTATTTGTTCCTTTTCAGGACTGTCGATTTAGGCAGACTCTTCCCTTGTTTTTTCGTGGTGTTGCCTTTGGAAAGGGGCTCGACTTTGCATTGCAGTGGATGCGACTGGTTTTAACGTTGCTGGCGTTCCTGTAGCTCGATTTGGGGATTGATTTGGCATATCTGGTTCATGTGACTGGTACACTTCATAGATAGTTCTGATCGGTCTGTCACATAGAAAGAAAGGAAGACCGTATCGTCATATACCTTAGGATCGAATGGACAAACATCTCTGTTCTTGAAACGAGCTGTTATGTTCTTGGGAGTGAGGGTGGCCAATATGTTGGCACTGCCTATGATCTTGCAAAAGTGGTCCACTGTACCCCGGTCCACTGTGCCCCACATGAACTTCAAACAGTCATGTTACCTTTTACTACAAATGGCGGTCTGATGAAGAAAGAGCACGTTCATATCTTCACAAAACATAATGAATGGTTTCTTATTACTTAATGATCTATACTACATCACAAAAGTATGTTATTCATAAAAAGTTAGTTTTCATTGTGAAAAGCATACTTTATCTTGCTAATTTTCAGAATGCACGCCTCAGTTAAAACAAATAGGTTTCTTGACTGGTGATTAACTTCAGACTTTTACTGATGAGATCATCTCGGGATTCCCTTCTTTTTTTTATCATCTATAAATGCTCACTGATCCACTCTGCCCCGACTCCCCGCACTACTAGTGTTAGCAAGGTGTATTCACAACTACTACAACATTTCAAAACAACAACAACAACATCAATAATAATAATAATAATAATAATAATAATAATAATAATAATAATAATAATAATAATAAATTAATAAATAAATAACTGAACGATAAAATGTTTCTGTTGTGGTAACAAATACTCGTAACGTTTGAAGATCAAGTGTAAAAGGTCAAAACTCCAAATCTGTTTCTTTGTATTTCATTATTTTATTTTTGCGTGGAGTTGAAGTTGTCTTTGGTTTTTTGCTGTTTTGATATTGCTGTTGTTGTTGATTTGAAGGGGTCTTTATTGTTGTTTTAACGCTAAACTTAATTTTAGGAGTAAAATTAGTAACAGTAGTAATGAATTCTTGTTAAAATACTTTTAAAAAGAAATTAAAATTAAAAATTTCTCTGAAAATAGCTATCAAGAAACAGATATAATATATATTATAATCACTCGGCACAAATTCGTTCATTTGTTTATTTATTCATTTATTCATTCCCAAGCAGTTAACTGAAGTTAAACGCCCAATAGCATTCTCTAACAATTAATGTAGGTCGAGGTTGTATTGTACCAGTTCCATCTATTACTGTTACGCCTAGAAATATATTGTAAAACATCGACTGTGTTGCCAGCTTATTGAGAAACCAACATGGAGTCCGTGACTTCGTTTTGTAGGTCACGAATACTTCTTGGAGCTGCTAGAAATGCATACAGGAACCTAATCAGGACACGACCTGCAATCTCACATACTAACGTAATTGACAAACAAAAGGCTATATAAAGATAAAATATAATAATCATAATTATTTATGTTTGTGGAACGTGCACCCGTTTGTGTTATTGATTCTTGAATGATTAATCATCGTGATTACTTTTAATACTGATTATTTTAATATTTATTATTGTCAGTGATTAAAGCAGTTTAAATTATCGTTATTAAGCAATTATTTATTCAAGTATGAAGAATAACAATTACTAATATGTTCACAAACTTATGTAAATTACCAAATTTAAAGAACTAAATTAGTAACAAATCAGATCTTAAATGTAATCAATTTGATTAGTTCACTTTTTCAAATAAAAACTATAATAACTGATTTATCTAATCTCAGTATTTTTTTTTTTTTTATTATTATTACTATAAGACATTACTTTTCTACAAGTAATATATAAATCTAGCTTAGCACATAAAAACTAATGTAATCTTAATTATTTGTATTTTTCAATTCACAGATTCACAGTGATGCCGCAAAAGACTTAAAAGATGCTGACGAATATCCAGAGGTGGAAATTTCACATGCAGAATTTAAATATGTGGAGAAACTGTTGCCAAAACCAACAGTACCAGACCCTCCTAAGCATAGCAGCTTCCCCACCCCATCTGGATGGGTTGCACCCAAAGGTTGTACTCATTTGTTTAATTACTACTTGTTGTGGTATGAATAAATGGCTTAAATACAGCTCATTGATTTAGAAGTGATTGTTTTTAAAAAATGCAAATGACCAATTACAGCTAATAGTAAAGACTAAAGGATAAAAATAAAACAACATTAGAATCTTGTAATGAATGGAGGCTGATTAAATTATTTGTGGTGATGTTACTTTTATACAAAGCAATGTAAAAATAAATAATGTTCCAGTGAGACAGAGCATACAGCAATATTCATGTTGGAGTTATGCCATTGACAACTTCTGTATAATTATTCAATTGTATACAAATGATAATAATACCTTCAATTTTTGAAAATCTTTTTCAGAATCAGCAATCAACCATCCATATTTCATTAAAAGAACTAAAAATCATATGTTCCCAGTTTATTTGGAAACAACTAATGCAGGAACGAGACAGATTGTGAAAATTAGACAAATAGAAGGCGATATTTGGGTAACATCTTTAATTTTAATGTGTTAATATGTGAAATAACAATTTGAAAAAAAAACACAAAAACAATTAACTGATCTTTGTAGTATTTTGTCCAAACCATATTAAATTTTAAGTTTACTGAATAATGAAAATAAAATTTAACTCTTCGTATATGCAGATAATGTTCTGGCTTTATTGTATTATTTTTTTTTTAATAAATCAAACATTACTGTAAAGATCTTTTCTTGTTTTAATAATAATATTAAATAAATTTAAAAAAAAGTAATGAATGTAAAAGGATTTTTAAAAAATAAAATTTTAATAATATTATTGTATACAACACAATGCTACACAGTTTATTATGGCAAAAATATATGTCTCTAAAGTAATATAATATTAGTAGATAATGAAAACAAAGTATTTTTCTGGATGGATTAATATTCAGTTAGGTCATTGGAAAAACAAGTTACCATGGTTAATAGACCAGACATTTCAAAAACAAAATGTATGCTGTTAATTATGTTATTCTGTTGTTGTCATCAACATAGCCTATATATTATTTTCCAATAACATACAATCAAACTGAATGACATCAGTTGTGTAACTGTATGATGAGAAAACAACATACATAATTACGTTATTTTTTATTTGAACAAGAATCAAAAATAAATATTAAAATTTAAATGTGATCAAAAAAATTTATTTTTTCTTATGTTTTTTCAGGCCTTTGAAGCTGACTTAAGAAATTACCTACAGCAGATCACTGGGAAGTCTGTTTTCACTCGTGTTCATGAAGTAGGCCGTTACGTACAAGTTAAAGGACTTCACTTAGAAGCAGTCTCTAAACTGCTGCTCAAGAAAGGATTTTAATGCGTCTGAATGTGTTAAATTATTATAATCCAGACATAAACTTGTTTTGTAGTAAACAATTGTGTTCTTGTTTTTGTTGAATTTTATTTGATCAGATTTAGTTTGGCATTTTAATGAATCCTTGTGGAAAATATTTTGGTAACGTATGTTTAATTTTGATCAGAAAAACAAATAAGGATGGGCCTCTGGATATATGTTCTTGTTTAAAATTATTTTATATGCTTGCACTGAATATTTCACCAATAACTAATGGGTTTGTATGTGTAAAAATATAAATTATTCAGTTAACATTAATATTATTTACAGTTTTCTTTTTTCTATCACAGGGAAAATATCTTTTTTATATATTTCATCAGAAAGTGTTATTTAGTAATTACTATAATGAAATAACATGAGCTAAGTAATCCGTGATCCACATATCTGTAGCTAATAATTATTGGTATGTACTGTGAAAGGTATGCAAAAAATGCTAACGTTCTAGAATGAAGTACAAAAATCATGTAGTTTACAAATAAATAAATATATAGTTTATTTTAACAAAAATGATAAAAAAAAAAACACCTCTTACTTTATAAATCCATTTACTTTGTTACATTAAAAAATGAGAAAAGTTACTTAGCACAATGTTTGGTTTGTTAATTCCTCCAAATACACCAGTGGACCAGATTGACTACAAACAATTGAATGTCGGCAGAAATTTTATACAAGAAACTGGGCAGTAAATGTTGGCAAATACTAAAGTGTATGTATAATCTAACATGAGATTAAGTGTAAAAATAATATTCACAACCAGTGAAATACATACGAAATGTAAAGCTAATATATACTTTGAATGAACAATGCATGTCCAACTGGAGGTCACTTGCCAGATACATTCAAAGACCCATGAGTGAAATTCTTTCAGAGCAGTAATTTTTTTTTTCCTTTCATGTGTTGTTAAAAATAATTTATTACAGATAACTTGCAATTATATTTCTATATATGCTATCATGTGTAAATGACAGAAAAGCAAACTAGTCTATTTAATAAACCATAATCTTCTAGTCAATCAAAACAGAATAATTTTTTATATACTTTCCTACCTGCATTGAAATTGTTAGCTAAAAATAGGGCTGTTTTGGAAAATTTTCTATGGTATTCTCTAGGATGCTAATCAGAATATTAAATAAACTACCTTCATATAGTCAATTACTCTATAGGCTTGACTTTATTATTTATGCTGTCTGATACTAGCAGATTGTAATTTAATTATTTCAGGATTTAGTTTAATAGTGATAAACAATGTTAATGATTTATCCTTTTGTCTACTTATGTATTAAGATATCAGTGTAATATCCCGCCAAAAATCTAACCTAGCAGTATATTCACTGGCTTTTAAATATGCCGCCTTTGTATAATGGCTGACCTTGCTTCTATTGTCACGTGATGTATACATTCTATCCAAATGTCATAATAGGCTTTCTGTTACAGCCAAGTAAGGAGTCTCGAAGAAGTACGCACCAGATCAATGTTTGTCAGTTATGACATGGTTCTACAAAGGTGAAAACAGGCATAAAACATGACCAGGTTAGCTGGTCTGTGAAACAGAAGTTCATATATTTATTTCGTGTGCGATACGTGTGTAACTGTAAGGTATTTACCGTGTTACATTACCATTTTCGTTTGTTACCGCTGTGGTATGCTTTGACTATTTATAGCCCACGTTATTTATTCTACTTAAGCATTATGCGCAGAAATACGTAAAATTAAGATAAACTTAAATTACCATATTATTGTAAGCACAAAAAGAGCGAAAACGTTAGGTATGGATTAGCGAAAGCAATTAATGAAGGAAATCAGGATGTATTAAGGATATATTAAGTAGAACTGACCGTTCGAAAATTTATTTTATGTTCAGAGCGAAAATATTATTTGTCTGTATATTCGTCGTAATCTCTCTCTCTCTCTCTCTCTCTCTCTCTCATTCAATTATTTTCCTATGGATACCAGAAGAAATAGCAAACATATTTTTTAATTTATCGTTCTATTTATTTTTGTAGCCAATTTTAAATAGCATGTTAGCGCAAGATTTTACTTATTTGTTTAGGTTCATTTCGAAATTTTAGCTCATATATCCATGTTATAAATTATTTTTCAGATTATTAAACGAAAATGTCTGCTCGAGAAGGGCGTATGGCTGGTAAAATTGCTTTATGGCAAAGTAAAGCAGACGAACATAGAGAAAAACAACTGATTAACCCGTTTTCAGAATGGGAGGGGGCATCACACCGTGCCAAATTAAACAAAGACGATAAAGAATACGCTACGCCAGTACCAGGATCATTCACCGAAAAGCGTGGCAAAGAAGCAAACAGCCACATCAGTAATGAAATAATACAACTGTGTCACGTGATCGCCGAACATGGCCGACGTCGACCAGACGGCACTTTTGTAGTGACTTTCGGCGAACTGTTTGAAGCCTATACGAGAATTTCTAATAAGTTAGTGGGTATGTTGATGAGGGCAAGAAAGCAAAGACTTTTAACGTTTGAAGGAGAAATGTTGTTTCAAAGAAGAGACGACGATGTTAATATTATTCTGTTCACCGTACCCGACTGGAATTAAATTCATTCTTAACTCAGTAATATAATAGGTTTAAAACAAAAATTTAAATCGAACTTTACCACATTACAAGTATGGATAAAAAATAAACAGTCCTATCCATTTATTTTTAGCCGATATTTTTTATTTTATCATTATTTGTTTTAACTTTATTTATTTATTTATTTGTACGTTTTTTATTGATTTATTTTTTTGTTGTTGTTGTTGTTTGTTTGTTTGTTGTTAGAAATATTTAATCTAGAATCTGATCACGTGTACAGTATTTTTGTGATACAGTTAAATTGACTGGCTCTGTGAGCATATATTGATTTATTTATTTTATTTTATTTTATTTTTATTAATCTTTTTATTATTATATCTTTTTTTTTTTAATATGCCTTTTGCATACCTTAATTGTGATATTTTAACTTAATAAATAATAAACAAATCAGCATTATGTAATCTTGTGGTTTACGAATATGAATTGTTTTTTGTTTTTTGTACAAAAATTATTTTACTTTGTTTTAAACTCATTGATAATTTTGATAGTCTTTCATATAACATTAACCTAAATTTAAACATTATATGCACAATAGCCAAAAAAAAAATATATATATATATATTTATAAGCAAATTATTTTATTTTTCAGATGTTACAAGTTGATAAGCACACAAATAAAACCAATAATGCAGAACATCATTCTTTCTCCAGTCATTTCTTCAGATAATTAAAAAAAGAAAAGAAATAAGGCTTACTATTTCATGGATTACAATAAAAGAATTTACATATTACAGCCTTTGTAAATTTACAAACAAATAATTTTATAAAGCATTTAAAATTTTAAAATTAGGCAAACTTTAAAAAAAAACCCACACTAATATATTCAATAAATATTAACCTACAAAAAAGAGAAGTTTTTTAATTATATATATAAATTTATACAGATTAATGCAAGTGAAGTATTTAAATATAATCAGTATATACGTATATTAGAATGTATAGTATCAATAATTTTATATTACTGTTTTATTATATTTATTACTATCTTTTTCAAAAACAGGTCTTTTGTCAACAATTCACACAATATACTTTTTCCCAATGTAACCAATAATATAATTATATGTTTTTCTTCCCTTTAGAAAGTAATTATAAAAGACTACCTTCTTCTAATTAGCATGTGTAAAAGCTGGATTTTTGTTCTTTGTTTTGACATTTATTATTACAGTCACGTTACTGACATATTATTATTATTATTATTATTATTATTATTATTATTATTATTATTATTATTATTAATAATAATTAATATTGATATAATGTAGTGTTGTAAATACATTCATTCTCACCAAACTACAAAATAATCTTTAGTTTTAGAATGCTACTCTGACACTTTACAATTTGGAAATTACAGCCTGTAAATATAAAGTCTGTTTTGAGTTTTAACATTTAACTATATTATATGAAAAGTATTTACAGTGTTTACTTAACCAAGTTGACAAAAAACAGGTTCTCGAAATTTGGCCCCAACAGTCTTTAATTATATTAAAAATATTAATTTATTTAATTTCCACCTAAACACTTTAAAAAATAAATGCCTTGTGTCATAAATATTTATTGCTGAAGACGGCAAGATGGAAAAATGTAATATGAAAAAAAAAAATAATAATTTTTTAATATTGTATTAATTTATTATTATTATTATTATTATTATTATTATTATTATTATTATTATTATTATTATTTTATACATATAAGCACTCCAAAAACAAAATGTATCTAAATAAAGTTATTTTATTTGTAAAATGTACAAAAATGTTGGCAATTGTTTTAAGTTTTACAACACATACAAATAAACTTTTAGTATATTCAAAATAATTGACAAACCATGCACACATTTTGTTTTTCTGGTTATTTCATAACATTTATCATGATTACAGGTGAAATCACAGAATTGATCCATACATTTTTAGAACAAAATTATAATGGAACAACCATCAAAATGTTCACACATTTTATAATCTTCATAATTTCTTCTTTTCCCCTTTACAATACTTTTTATGTGGTATACTTTGAATATTTAGACTTGTCACTATCTCTGTGAAAACAAATATTACACAAGGGTGGGCAATTATTTTTTTCAAAATACATTAACAAGCTCACAGAAATTAATTACCAAAAAAAATAATTAAAGACGAAAGAAAACTCTGCCACACCAAGAATGAAGTGAGAAACTACTTTTCAGTGGGCAGACACAAAATGTTACAGGTCAAATATGTGACATACATGACCAATTCACCATATCATGAATAGAAACTGCACCACCCACTCAGGTAATATTTTTATAAACAGTAATAGGGTAGACCTGAAAAGATTGATTCTCACCCTTTATTCCTCCATCAAATCTCAAGCATACATTATGTTAAAGTTATAAACACATAAATATTATGTAAACCAATATCATTCGTTAGTACCGAGTCTCTGCTGATCTTGAATGGCTTTTGAGTTTTCCCATGGTCTAGGTCCACGGACATTCTCCCATCTCTCTCCTTCACTCAAGCGCTGCTGCAATGCCTTATAAAAAAAAAAAAAAAATAATTTAATAATGTTATCTTTTTAAATATGTAAAAGTCAGAGAAAGAAAGAATGGTAATATTATTATTATTATTATTATTATTATTATTATTATTATTATTATTATTATTATTATTATTATTATTTATTTTATTATTATTATTTTAACAGATTAACAAACATGTATTACTAAAGTGTTTTTTAAAAGTGTGTGTGTGTGTGATACGTGTATTTATTTAGATTGTGGTCCAGGTTTAAGCTTTTATCATCTACTTGTGCACAGTCTAAAATCATAATATTTTAAATAAATAATTTCATGTATATAAAAACAGGTCAATTACATATTTTTAATATCTCGTACAGATTTATTTCATATTTCACTGGAACAGATTAGCCTGTTCAGTAAGAAAGGGATATTTCATAGATATTAATGTAGTCTTATAATAAAAAGTAAAAGTTTTGTTAGGAAACATATTAACATAATTCATTAAAAGTTTCAAAGTATAATACTGTTTTGAAAGATGAGGCTTAATTTTCTGAATAACCAATATTTATTAACATTTAAATTTCTTTTTAAAGGGCCCTTCTTGTTTAAAATTACATCTATTACCCATACACCAGATGAAAATGAGAAAAAAAGAGAAAACAGTACTTAATAAATAAATGGTTTTGTCTTGAAAATAAACTGCCTTAACAAAGGAATTACGTAATGTTATCTGAGTATTTGTGTTGACAATTAGCAAAGTGTGGTATATATTTAAACAAGCCTATAGTACATCTATTAAATATAAATGATCATCTTTCAGTTAGAATTAGATGATTAAAATAAAGTTATTTATACATTAAGATCATATGGAAAAATAAAAAAGATGTTTATAAAAGTTAATTTTACTAACCTCATATTCTGATTCTAATGAAGGCTTCTCCTCTTTCCTTTTAAGTTTGATACCAAATTTCTCACCTTCCTCATATGTTAACTGAAATATTTCATATTAAGTAATTTCAATGTTAGGAAATGCCTTTATAAATTCCTTATATAATCATTCCAAAAGTTATGTATATATTTATAATGTTAAAGATGCTTTTGAACAACTTCAGTCTGTTAAGAACTGACCATGGTTCAGCTGGGTATATCCATGCAAGCTGAAGTGGCATCAAAATAAAGTTTATTGCATAATGAATTAAAACTCGGTAAACAAAAAGTTCTAATTAATCATTGATATGATGTGCAGAATCACATATTTTAAACTGTTTATTATTTTTATTTTAAAATTATATTTAATCATAATTAACAAAGAAATGGTACTGAATTAAGTCAAAACAAATTGTTTATCTCATAATTCATTTATAATATAGTCATATAACAAACATTATTTATTTTGATAGTAAAGGATTAAATTTGTGCATGTACACTGTATACACAATGCACTGAAACAAAGTTCAGCTGTTATAAATTACCATTTTTCCCGTTCGAAACTCGTATCGAACTGAAGCAAAATACTCGAGTCCTTTGGAACCTCCAATAATGACAATCTGAAAAACGAATGAACATGCAAGTTTCTTATTCACACACTAACCAAAATAAGACCGGGTTTAACTAAACATAGAAACAATACTAGTAATTGGATAAATCTTGTCAAACTTTTAATGATAATTTCACATTTGCATGCATTGATTTAAAAGTAATAAATATTTGTATTAGGAGAAGATTAAACTAATTTTTGTATTTAATAGATATATTTATTTTCGAAGTCGCATCCGAAGATTTCCGAAATAATCACGTTCTCAAACGAGTCAGTTTGTGAAGGACGTCGCACTTTTTACACCAAACATGTTTATGAATGAAGATCTTATTTTAAATGACAGTAATAAAACATACCATAAATGGGATTCCGTAACGAACAAATCGTCGTTTCTGAACTCTTTTCCACCATAATGCTAAATTATCCATTACGTTAATTTGCTTTAAAATATATATAACTCTTCGCAGCCGCTAGTCCGTCATTGCTAAAGGTCTCACACACCAGTTCGTTTACTACGTAGATTCTACAATAATATATTAACAACTGATGCAATATCATTCTATTTCGTCATATTGTGAAAAAAAGTCTGAATGATAAATTAAAATGTTTAAATATTATAAATATAATGTATATACGTTTTAAATTATTACACTTTTAATATATGGATAAGCATTTAATTATTTAAAATTAGTATTTTTATATTAATAAAATTTGGACGTATTATTATTATTATTTTAACAGACTAATAAATATGTTCTACTAAAATGAAAGATACATTTATAAGGAATTTTTATCATACGTTTTCAAAAATGTATGAATTCTTTACGTATATTTTTGCTATACATGATTCGTTAATATTAGACTGAAGCACAGATTATCAAGACATAAATGTTATATATTTACCTATATTCTTGTAAAAAGTTAAAGAAGCCTTTTAATATTTCATTTCAAAGGAAATGTGTTTCTAATATATATAAACACCCCAAAACACAAACAACTGTGTCGTGTAGTTATTATTTGTTAATTTCAGAAATCATTTCCAACCCTGTGCTTTGACAATTGTTTAATGGGCAATATTTAAAAAATAATAATACTAATAATTTTATTTTATTTTATTTATTTTTTTTATTTATTTATTTATTTACCAATTTATATGCTAATGTGTGAATGAATATCAGCATATGAAGTACTGTTGTATTTTTTACTTCGTTTATTACAAAAGCATCGGTTAACTCCACCTTGACCTGTTTGTTTATATGTGTTCAGCCTCGTTTTCATAAAGTTTAATCGTTGCATGTTATTTTTGTGGTCACTTTAGATTAGGGACTAAGTCGTCGTAAAATTTGAACGTATCGATTGAAATTTTATATATTATTTCACCACAGTGTTACTCTATAAACACAATACAAATGACCTCACATTAGCAATAAGGTTTATTACGTAGAATTAACGAATGTTAGCAACTAACAAATTCTCCCTCTCCGAAACATTTAAATATCGATGATGCAGACGACTTATTGTTTGTTTGTTGGTACAGTTACAAGAACGGTTGCCTGCAGCTGTCATTTGAAGTGCTGCTCTTACCAGTTAGCAATAAGATGTATACGCACGTATAAATTTGTTAAAACCAGTAACAAAGCACTGGTTTTGAGATTGGGTCTAAAAGCCCATAACGTACTTAGAGCAAACGAAGTAAAACATCTTAAGTCATCTCCGTATCCACAATTCCATCATTTGAACTACAGAAAAAGAAGTCAGATTATATTGTTTTCAGAACCATATAAATGTGATTTAATCAAATGTAACCCTCTGAACAAAAACCCCAAACATATAAAGTGAATTTATAACTGTATTTGGTCATTTTAAAAAATACAAAATTACAAGAATAAATAATAAAAAGTTTGATATATTTAATATTTGTACTCTTCTGTTTAACAAAAGTGATCTAATTGATTCTACAAATATTTATTAGTTGTTAATATAGAAATGGAATACAATTAATGTAATTGTTATTATTTAAGAAACAAATAAAACGCTAGTTAAAAAAAAAAATATATATATCAGAAAAATGCATGAAAATGGAAAAAGTGAGGTAACAGGATAAAGAAAAAAATAATTTTAAATTTTATTTTTATTATTTTAAAATCAAACACAAACAAACAAATCTGCTGGACATACTTTCAATTCCCAATTGAAGTTCCACAAATCAAATTATTTGATTTTTATTATGACAGTTGGTAAATGGAACTTGTAATACATTTAAACAATAATAGTTTAGTTTGTACACTAAAACGTGTGATAATAATACAATTAACATAATATGAACACTGTACCTGAGCCATTTCTAAACAATTATTAAGTTATTTTATACACTGACTCTCTGAGACTGTAACACAAGTAAGGAACTTTCAACATTTAATATCATATTTTCAAATGGTTATTAATAAAGTTTCTGTTAGATTATTTTTAACTACCACACACTGAGTTCTCTGTCTCATTTTCTCTTTACCATTTTCTTCAGTTTTGCAGCACTGTACTTGACAGACTTTGCAACCCCAGCAGTAAAAATGCTCTTAGCGCTCTGATTTAGACTGGAGTTCCACACTATCTGTGAAATGCATCGTGAAACATATTCTCCACAGAGACTGTCATTTGCAAAGTGCCTTAGGATTTCCTCCAAATCTGGATATGTTCCATCTGTGTATTTTAAATTCAATAGATTCATTTGGACAGTTTTGGGTAGCAAATTCAAATGATGGAATTGTGTGACAAAGCTGGGATATTGTTCAAATATTCCCTTTTCTTTGTCCCAGAAGAGATGATTTTCATGATCAAGGAAAGAACCATAGAGCTTACGAAAGAATGAAATATTTGGCTTGACGATGTTAGACACCTTATTCTTGTCTTCTCCAACAGTCATCCTGAAATCACCATTGTAAGACAAACTTGTTATTTTTTGAAAGAGTTCTTCTTCTGTGAAAACTTCTGGAAGCATCAATAATGCTGCATGTACTGCACTTCTAAGATTCACTTGCATGCCACCCAAGATATCAGGATCATTAGGCAGGACCACAAATTTTACAGGTTTGTGAAGGCGTCCACTGACGTACAGACTATCCCAATCTAACAGATCACTTATTAGTCGTTTAGTGCTGATCACACCATATTTGATCAGTCTGTCTTCAAAAGGAACTAAAGTGTTGAAGTATGTTCCAGCAGCAAATTGTTCCTGTATTTTCGTAATGTTCTTGGGTCCAAAGTATTTCAAGAACGAATAATGTTTGCTGTTCATATTTAAATTTTCCTTATGCCAAGCAAGTGGATCATCAACAACAAAAATAAAATCTAGCATATTTTTGGACTTGTCACTCTGACCCTGTTGTTGAAATACACCTGAACCATAAGCTAAAGCCATTTCTATTCCCTCAGGAAACAATGATAAAACTCTGTGATAAATGCATGAAATGATACCACTTTCTGCATGACTTGTACAAAAGCGTTTCATTACTCCAGCCATCATTTTGATCAGTTTACAAGTCTTCTTTAAAAAAGCATTCACAATATAGCAAAGAAAAGGCTATATCAGTTCTAATAAATCAGTTTACCTAAATATTAAGTCAGCTACAATTTTGAACTATAAATATGTCAGATTAAAAATCTATCTGTTACATTTTCTAAAAAAATGAAAAAATCATCATGTTACTTTATCTTTTCTCTCTGGATAAAAATGTCCCATATTAGTAACAGATGAACTTTTTATAACTTCTAGCTGTCGTTTTGCTCTTCTTAATATATATTCAATCTTCATTATTTCGGTCTTTGGGATGTCTGCATTTTGTCTAAACTGAGACTTAACATGATCGAGTATCCCTGGCTTCTCTTTAGCAACTCTCAGGAACTGCCTGTATAAACTCAACACTTGTAACTGCAGCTTGCTGTGACGTGGCATTGAATATTTTATTTTGTATTTTTCTGGTAAGTACCTCTGTCAAACCATTATTTCAGACAAAAATATTTATTTCAGTGCAGTTCCACTCACTGGTTGATGACACTATTAAAAAAAGAAAGATAAAGAAATATATTTATATGTAAAGAAGTAATAACATTACTGTTCAAAAATAATTATTATTTTGCTTCAAGAAGGTCTTGTCAGTATTAGTTTAAAAATTTCACATTTTTGTCTTTAGTAAATATAATTTTCTTACTGTAAAATTGTTATCAAGAAAAAAGTCAATACATTAAATGGTATGAAAACACACAGAAGATTTCCTAATTTTAAATAGTTTGAATTTCAAAAACTAAAATGTTTTCAAATCTTTCAAATCAAAAATGCCTATTGACATTTCTAATGTTATTTGTTATTAAATTATTTTGATTTCTGCTTATCAAGGTACTCTTTACATAGCAGTCAGTTCTCAACATCTATTTTATTTATTTTTTTTTTTTTTTTTTTTTTTAATTTAAATTATTTGATCATTATTATTATTTGTTGTTTTTTATTTTTTTTTTTTTTTTTTTATTTTTTTTTTTTTTTTTTTTTGTTGCAATGTCAACAATATTTAAATCTAGAATTAAATATCGTGTAAAATGACTATCATATCAACTCAACATCTTTAGTTTCTTCAATGTAATTTAAATTAATAAAAGAAGTATTTATAAATAATTAGTCTTATTTTGAAGTTAAAGAAACTGATTGGCAATTTGCTTTCTACTAGTATTTACTGAGGTATTCAAAAAAAAAAAAAAAAAAAAAACAAACAAAAAAAAAAACAAAAAGGAACGAATATCAGTTCTATACGAAAACAGGAAATACACAGGTAAGATCAATCATGATCGGTTACAAAATGCATAACGTGGCCCTGAAAATAATACTTTTTAAAATACATATTTTTTTCATCCGCTTCTGCTTCATTTAGTAGAGCATCAAAATAATTACCTTTTAGAATTTCAATATGTCTTCAATTTTAGCACATCACGTTCGCATATGCACATGTCTAACTATTACAGCAACAAAGTTCTTACTAGTTACGCGAAATGTCATGTAATCGTAATAGAGTTATTTCCCTTCTCCCAGCGGAAATCGGTGACACGAACCGCTGAAACAAAATAAAGAATTAATAGTGATTTACTTTGTCAATACAATAAACGAATTTTCGTTTTCAAGGTTATAACTGAAAAGTTTATAATAAATATTTTTTCATCTTTTCTTCTTGTTTATGTTTCAAAGTACCTGTTTGTGAAATATTTTTCCACAACTACATAATATTTGAGATATTTATAATGTAACATTTCTATATTTTTTAAATTATTTGTTCATTATTATTATTGTTTTTCCCCCATTTTCAATTTTATTTATTTATTTACTTTTGCACTGGCATAATGCTATACTATTCAAGTTGTCTAGATGCGTCTGATTACATCCATCACAATGGTATATCCCATTTTGTCGTTTTCTGTATTCGCCCCTGCATGGTTTAAAATTTAGGGAAAATACTGGCGATCATATAAACAGAAAACTGGCTATGCAATGGCCGCAAGTAGATATCCTCTGATTGCAACCGATCGAGAATTTCAGGAGGGAGGCTAGACGATGAAAGGCCAGTGTGAGCACCAAATCCCAACAAGGCTAGAAATGAGTAACACTTAATTCCACAATAATGACTAGAGTTCTTCTGACACTGAGCAAATCTGAGTCCAGCAATCTATTCAGATGTATTGTTATATGTTTGTTTTAAAATATATAAAATATATTAATCTCTATTCCAATAGTAACGATATCCACTGAATGAATTCGTTTATGTCTAATACGCTTACCGTTTGAAGTCAACCGACATCGTTGCGATGAAAGACATAAATGACTTTAAAGACATCCGACATCAAACCGTTTAAATTTTCTTGCATTAAGTTTTCTTGCATCATTTCAAAAAGAGCCATGGCTGTTATATTTAAATGACTTTTTCTGCTAAACAATACTCAAAATATTTAATATAACTATGAATTTTCTAAACAGTAATTTTAAACATCTTTTATATTTCGCCATAATTTACTGCAGATGATACAATTTACAACCTGTGCTTTAATCTATAAATTCCGAATACAATTAATAAAGTATTCTGAAATTAAATGAAGGAAAAAAATTTGTATTTTTCTTTTCAGCATCTTAATATATTAACTACTGCTATTGATATACGAAAGAAACTGTTACTGGTATTAATATACTGGACTAAAAAGGGATAAAATAATTTCAAAAATTAAAAGAATAAAACACGACTGAATAGACCTTGACGAACACTTTTCTTCGGTTATTTCCGACATCCAACTGACGCTATATATATGACGTCAACAATTCAATTCCTTAGTGACTCCGCATCAAACTTTGTAAGTGGTATGAATTTCGCTGCACAAAAAATCAACATGAAATATTAATTAGCCGCGTTAAAATTCCTTGATATTCAGTAAGTACAGTAAACATTAAAGCTAATTTTATCTTATTTTATTTTTCAGATGCGCAGACAAGTAGATCTTTCATACCTAAATAATGTAAACAAAATAGGGTTCAACTTCCTGATCGGATTATAATCGTTATTAATTTTCAAACTTGGCATTTAGGTTATTTCGTAAAACATGGCACTGTCATTCTCCATAGTATATTCCGATCTTATTTATTTTGGTAAACCGTAAAATGTGCGTCCAAATTACTTTCTATAGTTTTGTAATTTATAATCTTTCTAAAACAATATTTTATGTTTCGGTCGACGCTTCCAACTTTAGAAAAAAGTATACAACACATAATAATGCCAGTATTTAGTCTAGTATCTAACTTAGAATAATACAAATGTAATAATTTATTTGATATGATTTTTATTTATTTATTTATTTATTTATTTATTTATTTTTTTTGTTTGTTTCATTTTTTATTTCAGATTGTTTTTGTTTTTTCATTCTTCCCTTCTTCTATATTCTCTTCATCGGTCTATCTGTCCAACAGTCCATCCATCCGTCAGTCTATCAATCAATCTATCTATCTGTCTCTATATCTATCTGTATCTAATTATTAATCTATGTTTCTCAAAATATCTATCTATATACCCTCTGTTTATCTATCTATCTGCCTGTCTACTTATTCACCCACCCATCCGTTCATTCATCCATCCATCCATCCATTCATCTATCCATCCATCCATCCATCGAACTAGCTCCCTATTTTTACAAGTTTCCATTTATGCATGTTTTCTTCTATCTACCTATCTATATATGTATCCATCAAACAATCCATCTATCCATCCATCCATCCATCCATCCATCCATCCATCCATGTTTCCATCCTTTATTCTGTCTATCTCTCCATTCATACATCTATCTATAAACCTATCACTTTTATCTATCTATATCTATCTATCCATCTTTCTGTCTATCTCTGCATTAGTCCTTCAATATAATCAACTATTTCTTTTATCTATCTACATTTTTCTACCCGTCTTTCTACCTATCTGTCCATTCATCCATCCATCTATCGATCAACCTACTTCTTTCATCTATCTATATTTTTCTATCCATCTTTCTGTCTATCTCTCCATTCATCCATCTATCGATCAACCTACTTCTTTCATCTATCTATATTTTTCTATCCATCTTTCTATCTCTCCATTCATCCATCTATCTGTCAATCTGTATCTTTCATCTATCTGTATCTTTCAATCCATCATTCAGTCTATCTCTCCATTCATCCATCCAAATATCTTTCCATCTCTTTCATCTATAGATAGCTCTCTATCCATCTTTCTGTCTATCTCTGCATTGATCCATCTATATATCAACTATCTCTTTCATCTATGAATCTCTTTCTATTCATCTTTCTGTCCATCTTTTCATTCACCCTTCTATCTATCAATCTATCTTTTCTTCTATCTATATCGTTCTATCCATCCTTCTGTCTAACTCACTAATCATCCATCTATCCATCTGTCTCTCTATCTGCCTGTATATCCATGTTTCCTTCATTTCATCCATACATCCATCCATCTATCAACCTATCTCTTTCTTCTATCTATATCTTTCTATCCATATTTCTCTCTATCTCTCCATTCATCCCTCTATTTATCAACTCTCTTTCATCTATCAAATATTTCTATCCATCTTTCTGTCTACCTCTCCATTCATCCATCCATCCATCTCTCTCTGTATCTACCTACCTGTGTATCCGTATTTCGTTCATTTCATCTATACATCCATCCATCTATCTATCAACCTACTTCTTTCATCTATCTATATCTTTCTTTACATCTTTCTGTCTATCTCTCCACTCATCCATCTATCAGTCTATCTCAGACATCTATCTATATCATTCTACCCATCTTCCTGTCTTTCTCTCCATTCATACATCTATCTATCAACCTATTTCATCTATCTATTTATTTCTAACCTTGTTTCTGTTTCTCCCTCCATTCATCCGTCTATATATCAACCTATCTCTTTCATCTATCTCAATCATTTTATTTATCTTTCTGTCTCTCTTATTCATCCATCTGTATCTCAGCCTTCCTCGTTAGTCTACCTATTTCTATCTTTCCATCATTCTATCTCTCCATTCATCCATCTATCAACCGATCTCTTTCATCTCTCTATATCTTTCTCTCCATCGTTCTGTCTACCTATCCATTCATTCATCTATCTATCAGTTTACCCTTTCATCTATCTATATCTTTCTATCCATCTTTCTGTCTATCTCTCCATTCATCCCTCAATCTATCAACTATCTCTTTCATCTAACTATACCTTTCTATCCATCTTTCTCTCTCCATTCATCCTTCTACCTCTCAAGCTCTCTCTTTCATATATCTATGTCGTTCTATCCATCTTTCTCTCTGTCTCTCCATTCTTCCATCTATCAAGCTCTCTCTTTCATCTAACTGTATCTTTCTATCCATTCTTCTTTCTGTCTCTCCATTCATCCATCTATCTGTCAGCTATCTCTTTCATCTATCTATGTCATTCTATCCATCTTTCTCTCTATCACTCCATTTATCCATCTATCTATCAACCAATCTCTTTCTTCTACATATATTTCTATCATTCTTTTTGTCTCTCCCTCCATTCATCCGTCTATCTATCAACCTATCTCTTTCATCTATCTCTTTTTATTTATCTTTCTATCTCTCTCCCATTATTCCATCTATATATCAACCTTTCTCTTTCATCTATCTATATCTTTCTATCCATATTTCTCTCTCCATTCATCCATCTATCAAGCTCTGTCTTTCATCTAGCTATATCTTTCTGTCCATCTTTCTGTCCATTTTTCTCTCTATCTCTCCAATCATCCATCTCTCTATCAACCAATCTCGTTCATCTATCTCTCTCTTTCTGTATATCTTTCTGTCTATCTCTCCATTCATCCCTCTATCAACCATCTCTTACATCTATCTATATATTTCTATCCTTCTGTCTATTTGTCCATAAATCCATATGTCAATCTATCTCTTTCAACAATCTATATCTTTCTATCCATCTCTCTGTCTATCTCTCCATTAATCCATCTACCTACCAACCTATCTCTGTCATTTATCTGCATCTATATATCCATCTTTCTGTCTATCTTTCCATTAATCCATCTATCTATATTTTTCTATCCATCTTTCTCTCCATCTCTCCGTTCATTCATCTATATATCAACTACCTCATTCATCTATCTACATCTTTCCATTCATCCATCTATCAATCAATTTATCTCTTTCATCTGTCTATACTTTTCTATCCATCTTTCTGTCTCTCTACATTCATCAATCTATCTATCAACGTATCTTTCACCTATCTACATCTTTCTGTCCATCTTTGTCTAGCTCTCCATTCATCCATCCACCCATTTCTCTACCAACCTACCTATCCGTATTTCCTTCATTTCTTCTATACATCCATCCACCTATCTTTAAACCGATCTCTTTCACCATCTATATCTTTGTATCCACCTTTCTATCTCTCCATTAATCCATCTATCTATCAACCAATCTTTTTCATCTATCTCTATCTTTCAGTCCATCTTTCACTCCATCTCTCCATCTTTTCATAAATCTTTCAACCAATGTCTTTCATCCCTCTCTATCTTTCTATCCATCATTCTGTCTCTCTCTCTCCTTTCATCAGTCTATGTATCAACTATCTCTTTAATGTATCTACATCTTTATATCCATCTTTCTCTCTATCTTTCCATTCGTCCCTCTATCAAGCTCTCTTTCATCTATCTATATCGTTCTATCAGTCTTTCTCTCTATCTATTCTTCCATCTATCTAACAACCTGTCTTTAATCTATCTATATCTTTCTATCCATCTTTCTGTCTATCTCACCATCCATCCATCGATCTAGCAACCAATCTCTTTCATATTTTTCTTTCCATCTATCATTCTATCTGTCATTAATCCATCTATCTATCAATAAATCTATTTCATCTCTCTATATCTTCCTATTCATCTTTCTGTCTACCTCCATATATCCATCTATCTACGGATTTCCTTAATCTATCTCTACCTTTGTATCCATCAGTCTGTCTCTTTCCACGTCCATCCATCATTCTGTAGCTTTCTATTCATCTTTCTCTCTATCTCTCCATTCATCCATCTGTCAATCAATCAATCTCTGTCTTCCATCTCTATCTTTCTATCCATTATTCTGTCTATGTTTCCATTAATCCATCTGTCTATATCTTTCTATCCATCTGTCTATCTCTCCACTAATCCATCTATCAACCAATGTCTTTCTTCTATTTATATCTTTCTATCCATCTTTCTGTCTATCTTTATATCAACTATCACTTTCATCTATCAATATCTTTCTATCCATCTTTCTCTCTATGTTTCCATTCATCCACCTATCTATCAAGTTCTCTCTTTCGTCTATCTATATCGTTCTATCCGTCTTTCTCTCTATTTCTCTATACTTCCATCTACCTATCAACTTATCTTTCTTCTATCTATATCTTTCTATCCATCTTTCAATCTATTTCTCCACTCTTCCAACTATCTATCAGTTAATCCCTTTCATCTATCTCTATATTTATATCTATCTTTCTCTCTCTCTCTCCATTCATCCATCTATCAACCAATCTCTTTATTCTATCTATATAATTCTATACATCATTCTATCTCTATATCTATCCATCTATCTATCTTCCAATCACTTTCATCTGTCTATATTTTTCTTTCCATCTGTCTCTCTATCTCTCATTCAACCATCTATCTAACAACCAATCTCTTTCATTTATCTACATCTCTCTATCCATCTTTCTGTCTACGTCTCCATTTATCCATCTATCTATCTACCAATCTCTTTTTTCTATATATATATTTCTATCCATCTTTCTTTCTCTCTCTCCAGTCATCCATCTGTCTGTCAACCTATCTCTTTAGTCTACCTATTTCTATCTTTCCACCATTCTGTCTCTCCATTCATCCATCTATCAACCGATTTCTTTCATCTATCTATATCTTTCTATCCATCTTTCTGTCTATCTCTCCATTCTTCCATCTATCTATCAATTAATTTCTTTTATGTACCTCTATCTTTCTATCCATCTTTCTCTCTATCTTTCCATTCATCCATCTATCTATCAAGCTCTCTCTCTTTCATCTATGTCCTTCTACCAATCTTTCTCTCTATCTATCTATTCTTACATCTATATAACAACCTATCTTTCATCTATCTATATCTTTCTATCCATTTTTCTGTCTATCTCTCCATTCTTCCATCTATCAATTAATCTCTTTTACGCATCTCTCTATCTATCCATCTTTCTGTCTATCTCACCATTTACCCATCTATCTATCAACCAATATCTTTCATCTATCTATATTTTTCTTTCCACCTTTCTTTCTATCTGTCATTAATCCATCAATCTATCAAACAATCTATTTCATCTATCTATATCTTCCTATCCATCTTTCTGTCTACCTCCATACATCCATGTATCTACGGATTTCCTTAATCTATCTCTACCTTTGTATCCATCAGTCTGTAGCTTTCCACGTCCATTCATCATTCTGTAGCTTTCTATTCATCTTTCTCTCTCTCTCTCCATTCATCCATCTGTCAATCAACCAATCTCTGTCTTCTATCTATATCTTTCTATCAGTCTTTCTGTCTATCTCTCCAGTAATCCATCTATCAACCAATCACTTTCTTCTAGCTATATCTTTCTATCCATCTTTCTGTCTATCTTTCCATTCAGCCATCTATCTGTCAACCGTCTTTCACCTATCTGTATCTTTCTTTCCATCTTTCTTTCTATTTCACCATTCATCAATATATCTATCAACTAATATCTTCCATCTATCTTAATCTTTCTATCCACCATTCTGTCTCTCTCCATTCATCCATATATCTATCGATTTCCTTCATCTATCTCTGTCTTTCTATCCATCATTCTGTCTCACTCTACGTTCATCCATCAATCTATAGATTCCTATACTTCTTTCTCTCTACCTTTCCATTCATCCATATATCTATCAGCCTACCTCTTTATTGTATCTATATCTTTCTATTCATCTTTCTATCTCTCCACTCATCCATCTATCTATATCTTTCTATCCCTCTTTCTATCTGTCTCTCCATTCATTTCTCCATCTATCGATTATCTGTTTCATCTATCTCTATCTTTCTATCCAACTATCTCTCCACCTCTCCCTCCATTCCCTGTATATCAACCAACCTCTTTCATCTAACTATCTTTCTATCCATTTTCTGTCTCTCCATTCATCCAGTCAATTTATCTATCAACCTCTTTCTATCTTCTATCTATATCTTTCTATCCATCTTTTGTCTATCTCTCCATTCATCCATCTATCTATCATCCAATCTCTTTCATCATCTCTATATTTCTATCCATCTTTCTGTCTCTATCTCCATTCATCCATCCATCTATCATCCAATCTCTTTCATCTTTATATTTTTCTTTTCCATCTTCTTCTCTATCTCTCATTAATCCATCTATCTATCAATTTCTTTCATCTATTTCTATCTTTCTATCCATCTTTCTGTCTCTCTCTCCATTCTTTCCATCTATCTATCTTTCTTTCCATCTTTCTATGTTTCTATCCATCTCTATCTGTCTATCTCTCCATTTTTCCATCTATCTATCAACCAATCTCTTTCATCCATCTAAATTATTCTTTCCATCCTTTCTCTGTATCTCTCATTCGTCCATCTATCTATCAACTAATCTCTTTCATCTATCTGTATCTTTCTTTCGATCTTTATCTCTATCTCTCATTCATCCATCTATCTATCAGCCTCTCTTTCTTCTATCTATATCTTTCTTTCTATGTTTCTATCTCTCCATTCATCCATCTATCTATCAACAAATCTCTTTCATCTATCTCTATCTTTCTGTCCGTCTTTCTGTCTATCTCTCCATCCATCCCTCTATCTATCAACTTTCTCTTTCTTCTATCTATATATTTCTATCTATCTATCTCGACATTAATCCATCTGTCAACAAATCTCTTTCATCTATCTATATTTTTCTATCAATCTTTCTGTCTATCTCTCTATTCATCCATCTATCTATCATCCAATCTCTTTCATCCATATCTATCTTTCTATCCATCTTTCTGGATATCTCTCCATTCGTCCATCTATCAACCGATCTCTCTTATCCATTTTTATCTTTCTATTCTCTTTCTATCTATATCACCATTCAGCCATATATCTATCAGCTATCTCTTTCATCTATCTGTATCTTTTTTCCATCTTTCTTTCTATCTCTCCATTCATCCATCTATCAATTAATCTCTTTCTTCTAGCTATATCTTTCTTTCATCATTCTGTCTATCTATTCCATCTATCCATCTATCAACTTCTCTTTCATCCATTTCTATCTTTCTAGCCATCTTTCTGTCTATCTTTCCATCCATACATCTATCTATCATCCAATCTCTTTCATCCATCTCTATCTTTCTATCCATCTTTCTGTCTCTGTCTCCATTCATCCGTCTCTCTCTCCATTCATCCGTCTATCCACCAACCTCTCTCTTTCATCTATCTATATCTTTCTATCCATCTCTCTGTCTGTCTGTCCATTCATCCCTCTATCTATCAACTATCTCTTTCATCCATTTCTATCTTTCTATCCATCTTACTGTCTATCTCTCCATTCATCCATCTATCTATCATCCAATCTCTTTCATCCATCTCTATCTTTCTATCCATCTTTCTGTCTATCTCTCCATTCGTCCATCTATCTATCAACTATCTCTTTCATCTATCTGTATCTTTCTTTCCATCTTTCTTTCTATCTCTCCATTCATCCATGTGTCTATCAACCAATGTCTTCCATCTATCTTTATCTTTCGATCCATCTTTCTGTCAATCTCTATACATCTGTAGCTTTCTATACATCTTTCTTTCTATCTCTCCATTCATCCATCTATCTATCGGCCTATCTGTTTCTTGTATCAATGTCTTTCTATCCGTCGTTCTATCTCTCCATTCGTCTATCTTTCTATCAACCAATCTCTTTAAAATATCTGTACTTTTCTTTACATCTGTCTCTCTATCTCTCATTCATCGATCTATTTATCAACCAAACTCTTTCATCTATCTATATATTTCTTTTCATCTTTCTCTCTATCTCTACATTCATTCATGTATCTATCACCCATCTCTTTCATCCATCTATATCTTTCTATCAATCTTTCTGTCTATCTCTCCGTTCTTCCATCTATCTATCAAGTAATTTCTTTCTATCCGTCTTTCTCTCTGTCTCTCCATTCATCTATCTTTCTACCCAATGTCTTTCGTCCATCTCTATCTTTCTATCCATCTCTCCATTTATCTATCTATCTATCAACCGATCTATCTTATCTATCTCTATCTTTCTATCCCTATTTTGGTCTATATCTTCATTCAGCTATCTATCTATCAACTATCTCTTTCATCTATCTGTATCTTTCTATCCATCTTTCTCTCTATCTTTCCATTCATCCATCTATCTATCAAGCTGTTTCTTTCATCTATCTATATCGTTCTATCCATCTTTCTGTCTTTCTATTCTTTCATCTATTTATCAACCTATCTTTCACCTATCTCTATCTTTCTATCAATCTTTCTGTCTATCTTTCCATTCTTCCATCTATCTATCAAGTAATCTCTTTCATCTATTTCTGTCTTTCTATCCATCTTTCTTTCTGTCTCTCCATCCATCCATCTATCACCCAATCTCTTTCATCTATCTGTATCTTTCTATCCCTTTCTGTCTATCTCTCCATTCAGCTATCTGTCTATCAGCTATCTCTTTCATCTGTTTGTATCTTTCTTTCCATCTTTCTTTCTATCTCTGTATTCATCCGTCTGTCTGTCAACCAATGTCTTTCAACTATCTATAACTTTCTATCCATGTTTCTATCTCTCCATTCATCCATCTATCTATCAATTAATCTTTCATCTAGCTCTATCTTTCTATCCATCTTTCTGTATATCTCTCATTCATCCATCTATCTATTAACCAATCTGTTTTGTCTATTTACATCTTTTTCCATCTTTCTGTCTATCTCTCCATTCATCCATCTATCTATCAACAAAATCTCTTTCATTTATCTATGTCTTTCTTTCCATATTTCTATCTCTCCATTCATCCATCTATCTATCAACCTATCTCTTTCATCTATATTTTTTCCTTCTTTCTCTCAATCTCTCATTCATCCATCTATCTGTCAACCAATCTCTTTCATTTATCTATGTCTTTCTTTCCATCTTTCTATCTCTCCATTCATCCATCTATCTATCAACCTATCGCTTTCATCTATCTGTATTTTTATATCTATCTTTCTGTGTGTACATTCTTCCATCTATTAACTGATCTCTTTCATCTATCTGTTTCTTTCTATCCATCTCTCTATCTATCTCTCCATTCATCCATCTATCATTCAATCTCTTTCTTCTGTCTGGATCTTTCTATTCATCTTTCTCTATATCTCTCCTTCCATCCGTCTATCTAGTTTACTATCTACTTATCTGTCTATGTCGACATATCTATCTAACCATCTATCTATCCCCCTCTCTTTGTCTGCTTATGTAAACATCTGTTCATCCGTCCATTCATCTAGTTTTCAGTTTGCATCTCCTTATATGTATCTATCTATCGTACCTGTCCATCTGTTTACCTGTGTTTCATCCAATCATCAGTACATCCATCAAACCATCCATCTGTCCACCTACCTATCTATCTACCTACTAATATAACTGTCTGTCTGTTTATCTATCTCTGTTTATCTATCTATCTGTCTATCTCTATCATCTGTCATCTAACTATATGTCATCTGTCTCCAGCTGTCTATATCGATCTATCTGTGTCACCCATTCATTCTATATCTTTTCATCCAAATGCCTTTACATTTATCCATCAATCCACCCATCTATCTGTCTATCTGTCCATCCAGCTTTCTCTCTATCTGTCTTTCCAGTTCACTCTCTTTATTTATTTATTTTTTATTATTATTTTTATTTGTTTTATTTTTTTATTATAGTAATTGTTATAACAGATATTGTAGTTATAGTAGTAATAGCAGTGGTATTAAAAGTATCAGTAATAGTAGTTGTAGTAGAAGTAGTAAAAATAGCAGTTGTAAAGAAGTAGTAGTAGCTGTAATAGATGTAATAGTAATAACAGAAGTAGAAATGAGTATGATTTATTATTGGTATCTCTTTATGTGTTGTATGCTTTGATTAAAATATTTAAATTTATTTTTGATATTACATGTTAGGATTTATCATTCCTCACCGCTTAGCAATTATTATTGTTCTTTAATGTACCTTAAATGCAGCGACAAGGAGTCACCTGGTGAGTGATGACACCCCCACCTCAGAGTGGCTAATACGGGAAACTCGTACTTGAAAATGAGCTACCGGGGGACTGTTCACCTTTGGTACATTAAACTGTCGCTTGTTGATGTTATATTTTGAATAATATTAAATAATTCAGCTGAAACAACCTCAGATCGATAATATAAAAATACATACATATACAAACGCACATACACATACACACAGACACACACACGCGTATATAATACCCAGAGAGAGAGAGAGAGAGAGAGAGAGAGAGAGAGAGAGAGAGAGAGAGAGAGAGAGAGAGAGAGAGAGAGAGAGAGAGAGAATTATTTATTGTTAATATGTTATGTTCGTAAAGTTAAAGAGTTTAGAAAATTAGATATTTTATGGAATATATATATTTGTGTGTGTGCGTGTGTGTGTGTGTGTGTGTGTGTGTGTGTGTGTGTGTGTGTGTGTGTGTGTGTTCTTACCAATGTTATCTATTGCCTTTTAATAACAAATTTAACATGAAAATATTTTTAATTCTACTGGTTTATAAGTCGTAACGCGTACACCAAGTTTTAAATTGAGAATGAATTAATACGTCAACATTTGTATTTTAAAAAATTTATTAACATCATATGCATCCCATTATTTAGTTCAAGGATATTTTTTTTTTTTTTTTTTTCTTTTTTTCTTTGTAGATTCCCTCACCATTAAATATAAATTTAAAAGAATACCTTTATTTTTATTTAAAAAAATAAATAAATAAACAAAAATAAAAAGAATCTCGATCTTTGTATGAAACGAATAGTGTAAGTTATCATCTGTATTAACCCAGTTTTACAGATAAATTAACAGTAGTATTTAGCATATATGATACAAGCTCTTTACTAGCGTACTTAAACGACTGGATCAAGTTTATTTTATTTTATTTTATTTTATTTTATTTTTTTTTTTTTTTTTTTTTTTTTTTTTTTTTTTTTTTTATTCATTTTACTTATTTATTTATTTATCATTCTCATCATCACCATCACCACCACTACTACTACCATCATTATCATCATCACCATCATCATCATCATCATCATAACTATTATTATTATTATTATTATTATTATTATTATTATTATTATTATTATTATTATTTCAACAACAGCTTAGTACAGTTAATTAGTCCTACAACCGTAATAAACGATTTTAAGGTTTACACACAAATCTGACAATAAATCAATTCCTGATATTTCACGAGATGTTTGTCTGGACTGTCAGCAAGTCACCTTTTATGTTTTTCTTTAAGTGTGAAAAAATGAAGCACGTTTCTTTATACACAGTTACATGCTCACTCTATTCTACGCTCATTCTGTTGTTACTTTTAAATAAAACAGCAGCAGTTATCTAAGTACGAAGAACTTTCTACGGGTGCGATATATATCTAATTAATTCTGTATAGTCTTCGTCATACATCTGCTAATAATTATAGCGTTTGATATAACGGGTAGAAGTAACTGTTTTTAAAAAAAAATGTTGCTTTTCTTATTATTTGGTGCACAAAGTTCGTTGATCTGTTGTTTTTGTTTTCCGTTTTTATCTTAAAGAGCAACACTTAGGAAAACAGAACGAGAAAGTTAGTTCTGTGTACCAAGACATACTCGTGAATGCATTTAAAAACAAGCTGGTAGACTGAGTAAATCGCAACTAGATACGAACCAACATCACTAAAAAAATTAAATAAATAAATAAATGTTCATCTGCATGTAACAGATACAATTTATTATCATCAAAGCTTGGCACTGAGTAATATATAAAACATCTGTAACGAGGCTGTTTGTGAAAGTGCTCAGTAGGTACACTTTAAAACTGAGAATAATTATAAACAGAATGTATTATATGTAACATGTCAGTCATAGGAACATGCATGCTTACATCTGCCTGTCTGTGTAACGTACACGTCTAATAACGACTGTATGAAGCTGCATAACTGACGAGTTGGCATGCGATTTCGCTTACCAAAACATATGTCGCGTTGTGTGAGGCAACAAACGTGAGCCTACAATGGTCTGAAAACTGTCGCTGTGACTTAGTACTGAGATCTGTCGCGAAATAAAGCCCAATAATGATGTGTAATGAATGCAGTTTTCTAATTGTATATTTATTTTACGAAACATTCGACTACGGCGTTTTGGGATTTAATTCCGGTCCAAGGATGTGAAATTCTGTCAATGTTTGAGAATGTCTGAACATTTTCTTATAACAGTCAAATTTTCTTTTCTTTTCTTTTATTTATTGAGATATTTAGTTATTTTATATATATATTACTTTTTTGAGGTTTTGTTCTTTATATTATTTTATTTTATTGTTATTTATTATTATTCATTCATTCATTTATATATTTTTTTTCTCTCCTTTATTTTTGGTTCTGCATCTTTCCCTTGACTTGAAATACAAATGAAACCATTAATAATGATTCTTTCTATGAAAATAGCTTCGTTCGTTATTTCTAAACATGTGTTACATATCTGCGAGAAAATGAGCCTGAAATTACATGTAAACTGATATAGATATCAAACATTCGAAGAATTGTTTTTTTCTAATATAAGTGAACGTACACACAAACACGTGCATGCATGGTAATACATGTATATATATATATATATATATATATATATATAAGAGTGTTAGAATATATTTTTGATATGTAGGTAAATACAGAAGTCGCTTAGATTTTGTTTTTATTATTATTATCGTTATTATTATTATTATTATTATTATTATTATTATTATTATTATTATTATTATTATTATTATTTCGTCATCATCATCATCATAATTATTACTGTTATTGTTAATATTATCTTTTATTATTATTTTTTATTTTTATTCTTCACTTATTTTATTTTATTTATTTATATAATAATTAATGAAAGACCGGAGAATCTTAACCTTGTAAATAATAAAAAATCAAAAAAAATCAGACAGAACACAATAATGTTGTTTATCGCAAACAGTCTCAGTACCAGACACACACTAACTAATGTTTTTGGAAGACAGCCATGCAGTGGTAAGCTGAAATATATACAGAAGTGTGTTTTCTGAACAGCGCCATCTGGTAGCAATAATAAGAGTTACATTTACGTGTATCTGGTTCCCCGGGCATTTTGTCTCGATTAACTGGTAACAGTGGGTTTTTAAGATGACATTTTTTTTATATCTCTTTGTTTTGCATTCATTTTTATTTTCATCAGCGACTGTTATTTGTTTTATGTCTTTGTTTTCTTTTCGGCTCCTTTTAAAACATAAAAATACTGTTGTTATGATTATTATTATTTGCAAAATAGTATTATCGTGGTTGTTGTACTAGTGGCGGAGGGATGAGATAAAATAAATGATAGTATATATAACTGCTATATGTCGTTGCTGCTGCTGCTGCTGCTGTTGTATCAACGACAAGACAGTCAACTGTTTGTTGCGGATTAATACCATAACAAATAGAATTTTCTAAAGTAATAAAGTGAAAAATAGCAGTTGTCTCACAGAGAGAGAGAGAGAGAGAGAGAGAGAGAGAGAGAGAGAGAGAGAGAGAGAGAGAGAGAGAGAGAGAGAGAGAGAGAGAGAGAGAGAGAATAAATTAGTTTTAAAATAAACAGTTTTGTACAGGTATGCTATATGACTTACGACACTATAACAAGGGTTTAGTAACGAAAGCTTGTGAAGTTAAGAAGTGGTATAATATATGTCTCATTAGATACAAAAAAACATCTATCAACGCAAATGGTGCTCAAATTAGATTACACATATGTAAAGATAAGGTTTTCGTTCTGTAGACTTTGCTTATCTCCGATAAACAGACACACTGAATTTCTATTCCTGAATCTCATTTTGCACCAGCTCAGAGAAACAAAACCTGAAAAACACTAAAGATGTGAAGATTTGATATATAACATATTCATACATACGTACATACTTACATACATACAGACATATACGCGGCTATCCATATAGATGCACATACACACACACATATACATACATATATTAATATGCACGTACAGATACACACACACACACACACACACACACACACACACACACACACACATACAAGCATAAATACATACTCTCGTTCTGAATGGATAAAACTTTCCAGATGAAATTAGTTGTATTATCAAGAAAATAAATTTGTTGGCAGAAAGTATTAGGGGTGCACATTTCCTATTGCTATAATAAAAACACTTTTTAAGGATTATTATTATCACCATCATCATCATCATTACTACTGCTACAACTACTATTAGTACTACAACTTTTATTATTATTATTATTATTATTATTATTATTATTATTATTATTATTATTATTATTATTATTATTATTATTATACAATTAAATATATTCACAATATCACAATCAAATTATCACGATTTCTTTTTTTTTTTTTTTTTTTTTTTTTTTTTTTTTAAAAAGCCAAATCTTTTATAACGAAAGAAATTCATACTGGGTCGTATTCTATAAAACATAATCTACACTTTTCACCCATAAATTCTTCCATTTTGCAAGAATAACTAACGTGTGTTTTACGTAAAGTGAGTTGACATGGCTCTGGAAGAAAACTGACAATTCTCGGATGTTACGCCTACGCTGATGGCCTTCAGTCGCTTGCTTACTCCATATTAGTTTAGTCTGAGAGAACGAAATACCGAAATTCGATCACACATCAACTTATTGTCATAAGAAACGATATTATTATTTTTATTATTATTATTACAATTATTTGAAACTATATAGTAGTTATATATATATATATATATATATATATATATATATATTATTTGTATTTGTATTAATGTATCTATGTAATTATGTACGTATTTGTATGCAAGTGAAGGATGCAACTATATGCGTTCATGTATGTGTGAATGTTTGCAGACAGAGATATTTATATGCACGTTTATTGCAAATGTATGAAACTAAATAAAGATGCCGTTAATGCAGTACTCCTGTGATGATAAGTAGTGAAAACGAACGATAAAATAAAGAAAAATAAAGCAAATGAATACAAAAATCAGAGCAATGTGAAAGAAACACATTTTCAAATTACTCTTGCTTTCAACAGACGAATTCTCTCGTTATTTTTCTGTTGTTTCTTCTTCAGCGTTTTGTTTTATGTGTTTGTTTCCCGTTACGAATCATTAACGAGAGATAAATAAATATAATTAGACGAGTACAAGTCTATGATTCATACATATATACGCACGCACACACACACACACACACACACAAACACACACATACACACATATATGTATCGTTTAACAAACCCAAATAAAATTCTTCATTATATATATATATTTTAACTATCTATTCACTTTTTCCGCTGATTACATTTCACACACACAAAAAAAAAAAATTCTTCAAGGTATATTATACTGAATGACTTGATTTGAACATTTAAAGAATACATAAAATTTAAAATAAACAAATAACGATAATGTTTGCAATGTTCATTAATCTTGCACATATAAATGAATTTCTGCTAATTGCATCTTAATCACATACATCTTAACAGTTACACAATTACACCACCACCACCACCCCCACCCCCCCTGCAAAGAGTGTGTGGCCAGCGCATGTTTCAGAATCTCTCAGTTACATAATTTTTCTTAGAAAGCTTCAACAACAGACTATGTACATACGATACATGCACGCCACATGGCCTTGCCTGGTTGCTGCACTGTTATTTTACCATCAGAGAGGAAGAGAACCTGAGATGTGATATTCTATGTGTTGCATGCGTGCACGTGTGTCGCCATATACAGCCGTACGCAAAGCCGTCTTATGGTATGACGTCCCCATTGGCTGCAGCTGGGAGGTCTGGCATTCCCCTGTGGTTCGCTCTTGGACTATAAAACGATGATTCCGGCCGAAGATCTGCAGAACGGCTTTGGAGCGTGAGTATTTCACTTCGTGTGATGTGGAGTTTATATACCTGTGTGTTTGTTCATCCTGTGTATCTTCCCGTTGTTTCATTTCAGAAAATAGCCGACTACCCTGTGTTTGCAGGGTAGTTGTATTTCAGAAGTAAAAAAAAAAAAAAAGAAAAGAAAAGAAAAAAAAAACCTTTCCATTTACCTTAATCCTACCCACTTCTTGTTCACCTGTCAAATATTTTTTTTTTTTTTTGTACAGATTGTCTTATTTTTCAAATCCTTCCTTGCAACCCTAATCGTATCCTCCTCTTAATTTCCAAAAATTACAAGAAAAAAAAAAAAAATTTCAAAAAACCCTTCCTCTACTTTCACCTTGATTTACACATCCAGAAATTCATTACCTTTTTCACTGGAGAGTTTAAGAACAGAAATAATCTGTCCTCGAGCAGAACCAAAACTTTCCCTTGAATGTTTTAGTTTTTTTTGTTTGTTTTTTCGGTTTTTTTATTTGTGGGGGTGGTAGGTCTTTTTAATGTAATATTAAGAAAAGCTCCCTACTTTTCGTTGTACCACTGCATGCGACATTATAATACTGTTACGAAGAAAGTGATTCGATTTTAATGTTCCCAGCGGTTAGAATACTAAATCGTGATTTCTTTTTAAATCCTGTATTATTTGATTTCCTTATTTCATTAGCAATTTTTAACTGTAGCTCAAAACAAATAATTATTGGTAGTATTTGTCAAACACAGGTAAATTTATGAATATGATAAAAATAAAAGATAAAGGAGATAAAAATGTTAAATAGTAAAAGATTCAAAGTAAAAAAAAAATAATAATAATCAGTAATATCAAGAAGTAATAAACTGTAATTTCCGAAATTTTTTGAATCGCGTCCAATAGAATATATTATTTCGCAATCTTAATATTAGTTTTTGGTATATTTATTTTGAGTATAACAGTAGTAACAACAGTAGTGATAGTAAAAATAGCAGTAATTATAATAGTAATAGCACAGTAACAGCAATATTAGTAGTAGTAGCAGCAGTAATAATAAGAATCTTACGAACAAAAATAAGACACTCTAATCGCCTTAACCTTTTCACTGTCGTCTGTATTTTTCTCTTTATCAGTATATATTAATCGCGTTTTTTTTTTTTTTTTCGTTTTTTTCTGCTGTTTCAGTTTAGAGTTCCTTTATTGTCTGTTCTGATTTGATAAGGCGATTACGGGCTACACTCTCCTTCTTAATTTCGGAGAAGTGAACCGCAGTAGTTTCTATCGTTTTGCTGTTCCGCACATCTGAAATATCACCATGTCGTCGTTTGACGTAAACGACCCAGACTTTCTGTACCTGGCCGTCGACAGGAAGAAGCTGATGAAAGAAGCGACTACCTATGACGCCAAGAAATCGTGTTGGGTCCCCGACGAAAAGGAGGGATTTATTGCCGCAGAAATTCAAAGCACAAAGGGCGACGAGATCACCGTCAAAACAGAGAAAAACGAAGTAAGTACTGACATTAATAACAGAAAACCAATTATTTTAAGAATTTGGTGAATTTTAATTATTTTTCTTCTCCTGTTTGTTAAAATATAAAATTTGTAGACTAAATGCAATAATGTTTTTAAAAAAAAGAAAAGAAAAGAAGTTATTAATTTGTTATATTTTTTTTTTTTTTATTACAACATAAAATATAAGTGTCGTTCTAAGCAAATATCAGCAAAATCATTACCTAGATAAAACAAAATTATGTCAAGAATTATCACGGCAAACATCGTAATTAAATTAACATACGCCGACATTAAATTAGTATCATTCGACATTTTAATATCATCACCCAACAGAAAAACTAGTTGAGATCTTAACATTTTCTAACACGTCCATTGTTGTTGTTCTTTAACACTGATTTTCTGTCTCTCTCTCTCTGTTACCAGACAAAGACTGTAAAGAAGGATGACATCCAGCAGATGAACCCTCCGAAGTATGAGAAGATCGAAGATATGGCCAACATGACCTATCTGAATGAAGCTTCAGTTTTACATAATCTGAGGTCCAGATACGCAGTCGGCATGATCTATGTAAGTCAAAACAAAAAAAAAAAAAAAAAAAAAAAAAAAAAAAAAAGGAAGAGGAAATAATCAGTTATCTCCCTTAGAGGAAAACCCTCTTAAATAACTGATAATCAGTTAGTATAAATTTATCAATCAGTGAAGAAACCGCTTAAATATTTAATAATGAATTAATGAATAAACTGATCAATCAAGAGGGGGGGGGGAAGAAGAGATACCATATTTACTGTAAATAATGAATTAATAAAGAATAAAATAACTGAATTTCATTTTACTTCAACTATGATATTCATAAATAATGCGAATGCTTCGGGAATAAACATTAAATAATAATATATATATATCAGAATTTTATAGCGACTGTTCAGATCATAAAGCATCGGTTTCTTGGGGTTAGGGAATAATGGTATATTGTAAAATAAAAACTTCTTTTTCTATTATTTTATTTAGTTCAATTGAGAATTACATAATAATAATAATAATAATAATAATAATAATAATAATAATAATAATAATAATAATAATAATAATAATAATAATAATAATAATAATAATAATAATAATAATAATAATAATAATAATAATAATAATAATAATAATGAAATTCCTTTCGTTCCCAGACCTACTCTGGTTTGTTCTGCGTGGCTGTCAACCCGTATCGCCGCCTGCCGATCTACACCCAGTCTCTGGTGGACAAGTACCGAGGCAAGAGGAAGACCGAAATGCCTCCCCATCTTTTCTCCATTTCAGACAACGCCTATCAATTCATGGTGCAAGGTGAGTCTAATAACAACAACGTTCTTTAAGTCTGTTTTTCGCACACGGCAATTTTTTTTTTTTTTTGTTAAATCAAACGTAACGTACTGAGCTGGTGGACATTAAAACTCCCGCATATGTGTTAAACTCGTTTTCAGAAGAATGTAAGAAATATTTATTATAAAGGGCTTCAGTATGAATTAAGTTCGCTCTGGTGCCTATTTTAGGTATGGTCACAGAAATTTAAACTGGTATTAATCTCATTTTCGTTATATGAGAAGAAAAAGAAAACGCTACAAAACCCCAAAAATATAAAACTGAACGCCACCAATACCGAGTTTAAAAAGTTAGCAAACTATCAAGTAAAATATTCACGCAAACAGTAAGACAGATTGATATATGAACACATATTTATTCTAATGCAGTCTGAAGTGTATATATTTAACATATGTGAACCAGATTAGAATATATTCCTTAGGGTTTATTGGACGTAATGAAATGCATATCATATGAATGGTCAACATTATAATTAATAGGTCTAATGTACTTCAATCAATACCCCGTTTCATTATATAAGAAAACAAACAGAACAAGAGCGTGTAAAGTTTTTATTTTAAATTTACAAATTACATGTGCAGAATAAACCACCCATCGTTATATTTGTAAAAAAAACATAAAAGCCTGTATTAAAATCAAACCGTTGGTTACAAACGTAGAGTATGAAGAGTATCTTATCATATTAATAACACTAGTAAACGTTTCGTGTTGTTCAAAACAACGTTCTCGGTACGTGATTACGTCTTCGATGGGCAGTCTAAACAAAACAACGCTGTTGGGTTGTTGTTTCTTTGGTGGGGGTTGTTTTTTCGTTTATTTTATCTAACGGCTTCCCGCAAATTGCCTTGACTTGATAATGCTCCGTCGACCTTAGCGATCAGATTAATTACCGACTAAGCGTGGCAGTCTGCCCAGCACCACTAATTCGATAACCAATACAAGGCCTCGCCAATTAACGCCAGTTACGCCGTCTCCGCGAGACTTTCACGGGGCAGTACCATATAAGGCAAAGAAGAGACGGTTCAGTTTTTTCAGCCTTCGTTCTTCCAAATGAGAGCGCGCGAACGAGCAGACGGTTAATCCGATAGCTGTCAATATTTGGCGATGACGATGCAAAGTGATAGCCACGTGCAACATATGTTGTAGGACACATGCCAATTCCAGAAATACTTTGCCATCTTCACGTATGGTATCAATATTAGTCGTTAGTGCAAATAACTGATGATGTGACAAAATAGATACAACAGCCAGTTTCAGTTACCGTAACGAGCTTGAGGTTACATTTTCATCATACCTTGCCACGCTTAGCATCAAATGTTACTATCGATTACATACACAATAACGAGATTTTATTTATTTAATTATCTTCATCTCGGTCTTCTTTTTTTATCTTTTACATCTGTCTTTCTTTTTTTTTTTTTTTTTTTTTTTTTTTTTTTTTTTTTTTTTTTTTTTCAGTTTTCCTTCTTCCTTAGCATTTTGTATCCTTCTTGTAATTCTCTGACAAGTTTATTTTATCAAAACGACTAACTAAAATAAAAATTATTATTATTATTATTTGCGACTTCTTGCAGAAATGTATGTTATAATTCACAGGTTAATATCAGGTTACAAGCTGCAATTGATAAATTACAAACAGAAACTGGATAATATTCTGAGAAAATCGAAATTTTAGAAAATGTATTACTACAGAAAATTAATTACCAACAAATAAAAATGCAATGGAATAAAATGAAATTTATTTTATTTTATTTTATTTTATTTTATTTTATTTTATTTTTATTTTATTTATTTTTTCAGATCGTGAGAACCAGTCTGTCCTTATTACGTAAGTTTTTAGTTAAATATTGAACGTGTGAAATACTTCCCATACTTTAACCGTAAAACTAATGGTGATTAAGTTTACTTTGATTTTATCATTGATATATGCCTAGAATAAACTGCTCAACACCTCAATATATTTTTATCAGTTTCTGCTTAGATAGACAGATAGATAGTTACTGAAGATACAAAACAACAAAAGCGCTATTTCTAAAATAAAGGTTACTCAACGATTATAAGTTATATAAATAAGAAAGCTGAAACTTGAATCTGTTTGAATTAAAAAATTAAGATTGTCAAAAAGTATCCGAACACAAATATCCACACAAAATTTTGTCAAAAAGTATCCGATTACAAATATCCACAGAAAATTTTGTCAAAGAGTATCCGATCACAAATATCCACAGAATTTTTTTTATATAATAAATATTACTTATACAATTTACTTTTCGCTTACAGCGGTGAATCTGGTGCTGGAAAGACAGAAAACACGAAGAAAGTCATCCAATACTTCGCTCTGGTAGCTGCCGGAAAAGGAGGAGGGGAAGAAGCCGAACAGGTACGAACGAAATAAAACGAACACGTCTGATTGGTCACATATTATTATGACCTTTTCTGAACTTTTATAACAAATTATGAAATGCTAATCTAACTATAAAGTAAATATTTATGCATAAATTTTTAGAGTTACCACTAAGAATTCAAATGAAACACGATTAGTCATTAACCTGAATAAAATTATGTTACCATTAAATGGAAATAATCATAAATACAAAGCTATTTGTTACAATCTTTTTGTAAATTCTACCTTTTGTTTCAACGCTCCTAAAATTGTCTTTAGAAATATATTATTAACTGCAGATGACTGAATACTTAGATATATCTAGTATAATTATTTTGGGAAAAAGATTTAATTTTTTTTTAATTTTCTGAAACAAATTCAAAAAGTTTTTTAAACGTATGATTACTTTTAATATGCCTACAACATTTTATACAATGTTCGCTACTTAAAACTGCTAAACTGAAGTATCTGTTTTTCTCTCTTTTTTTCTCCTAATTTTTCCATTTATAAAAAAAAAAAAAAAAAAAAAAAATTCAAACCATATTTCTATATTCTTGTTTCCTATTCTAATTCAATTCAAATTTCGTCTTTTATCCATTTACTTCACACGAATGTGTGTCATGTTCTCCGAATTCCCGTGTCATACATTTTCCCCCACTGTCTTATACCATCCCGTACTACAAAACGATGCCACCCTAACTAATAAATCAGGAAAAGAAAGGAACTCTTGAAGACCAGATTGTCCAGTGTAACCCGGTGCTGGAAGCTTATGGAAATGCCAAAACAACCAGAAACAACAACTCCTCAAGATTCGTAAGTACATACGGGTCTTTGGAACCTACTGGGAATCCATTAATGATCACGAATGCATAGACCATTTTTTGTAATTCCTATTTCCTTGCCCTTTTTTAAATCTTTGGCATCACACCTGGCAATTCATGACCAGAGATTTGTGCTTGAATTTTGAAAACCAGACCTTATCCTTATAATGCAATCGAATCAGTCAACCCGATTGTTAAGATGTGACCTGAATAACGTGAAATAACCTTACGAGCACGTTATTCGAAATTATTGTTCCTACATCATTTACCACTTACCATTCCATGCCACACCATAAAATAACAATACCATTTTACAGCATATACCGGATACCTTACCAAACATTGTTATTCCATACCACACCATATCGTACTGTTCCGTACGATACCACATTTTACTCTTCTCTTCCATACCACGTACCATACCATAACACAGTGCCATAATGTCACAGTGCAAATGCCAACTGCCCACCAAAATAATGTTTCCTTTTGTTTCTTCCTGGAAGTCAATCTATATACATATATTGTCCATATTTCAGTTCCTCGTGGTTGATAATTTAAATTTTACACTGATATGAAAAGAAAATGGAAGAACAACACGAAGTAGAGAATTAAGTAAAAGATTCTGTATTTAATAAGGAATGTATTATTATAATGCCGTTTAGTAATCATGATTTAAATTGATTCTCACGAAGTCAAATTCATATCGTGAAATAAAAATTTAATAATGCTTTTTAAATATAAATTTACATTAAATAAATAAATAAAAAAATATATATATATTATTTATCATTTTAGAAGTTCTTCTTAACGGGTCGTAAATTTTTGGTTTTGAAACTCAGAGTTGTTCTAAAACACGGAATTTGAAACTGTTTAGCTGAAGATGACCACTAACAAAACGAAGATATATAATTTATTAAAAGATTTTCGTAAATGTTACGACAGACATTTCCATATCTTTTGGCAGTTCGATTCAGACGATTATTACGATATTTTGAAATTCTATTTTATTATATTGAAAAAAAAAAAAAAAAAAAATGTATACTCTTGTTCTATTTAAAAATTAAAAATAAATAAAATAAAAACGAAGAAGAAAACTAATTTCGATATACCACCTGGAGTTTAATATTCACTTTGCAATGACGGCCTTTCTAACAAAACACACCTAACCAGAGACAGCATGTACCTATTCTCTAACCATTGTTACCGTTTATCCCATGTGTTTCTCCGCAGGATGCATTTTATTCTACGACTCTGCCTGAAATTCACTGTTAACAGAAGGGCAACTGTCAGATATGGTAATGTATCATAAAAGACTTGTCACTATTAAGTTGTTTTATCCAGCTAGAAATTTGCATTCAGCTAAAGTATCAGATTTAATATTATTATTAGATAATTGTTTAAGTCGGAATAGATTTTCCAGTTTCTCAGAATTTTCAAACAAAGATAATTAGTAAATAATGTTTATGTCAACAGTGAATATTTTCATGTAAATAAGATTGTTTCGTTTTACGTTAATTTGCTGTGGTACCGAATTGTATACTGGTCTTTATATTTACCAGGATGCCACAGTAAATAGTGTTATTTATTTCATAAGTTTTAATCTAAAATGAATTTGTATAGAGTACAGAAATAACTTTGTAAATAAGAAACTCTGATCAAAATTATAAAATGAAATTACTACAATTATGAACCACACTTTGTCAGCTTAATACTTATCATGTATAATATTTAATTGTCATTTTCGACTTGTACGGTATTTAGTCTTTTCCACTAACTAACTGCATCATGAAATGAATAGATATGTCTAATTTACAACATTCATCATTTTCGTTGTTTAGGGAAAATTCATTCGTATTCACTTCGGATCCCAAGGAAAGATTGCTGGAGCTGATATTGAGCATTGTAAGTCATCGTGAAAATTATCTGAATAATAAAATACACACAGTAAAATACTCGATTAAAAGGAAAATATAATTTTAATAATTATTCTATTTGTTTATCTCGGTGTATTCTAAGATTATATAATCTAGATTAAGTTCAGAACTTTAAATTTATAATGGAATCACATATATGGGGAAATTATTTTAACAGTGTTGTAAATTCTGTACTGAAGTTCGTAAAAACAGTGTTATTTTCGTTGTTTACTAAGCTTAGATAAAAGAACATATCTGCTCTGTTCGTTATAGTGTCTGGATTACAAGGTTTTTTTTAATTCTTTTATTTTAATAGATTGTGAAATCACTATTAATATACAACCTGTTCTATAGTTTCGTAGTTTCGTAAGCCAAGATGACAGTACTGAATCATAGTGTAACTGAATACTAGATCAGAAAGCTTAACTCCTGCAATATTTTCATAGTTTGCGGAAGCTGTAAACAGAGTCCCTAACTACTGCGTCGCTTTGTAAGTTTGCTAAGTCCACGTTACAAAATATTTTTAAAATTTTAATTTCAGATTTGCTTGAGAAATCTCGAGTGACATACCAACAGTCAGCCGAGAGAAATTACCACATTTTCTACCAGCTTTTGTGTGGAGCCATTCCCGAATTGGCTGGTAAGTTATGCATTACATATCACCGAAAATACTGTGTGATTCGCTGATACAGACAAAAACAAAACTCAATATCTCATAATATAGTAATACTTGAAAACAAAACAGAAAAAGAAAGTAACATAGGTGGAAAGAAAATATTTAAATCGGTTTATATCATAATCTCTAAATTTAAAGATTAAAAATACTGAGAAATAAAATCGATAAGAAATGAATAAAGAAATAAATAAATAAATAAATAAATAAATAAGTAAATACGTAAATAACAGTGCGAAAGAAAATAAGCATATTCAGTGTAATCTGCTATTACGTTCATCAACCGACGCTGTCTGTTTATTCTTTACCGTCAACGACGAAACTTATTTCATGTTAGAACATTACATCCATCAAATCGAATCGTTTACATGTTAATATTACTTTGTAACTATTTCTGTTTTTGCTTCGCAGAAAAACTCTTGTGCATGCCTGACGCCGGTTTGTACACCTTCATCAACCAGGGATGTCTTACAGTTGATGGTATTGATGATGTTGAGGAAATGAAAGGAACTGATGTGAGTTGATACATTATCAATCGTTGGGACATGTATGGGATGACTGTTGCTTATTAAGCTGAGTCGCCACATGAAAATATTTGCTTAAAAAACAAAAATGATATACATGGCCTAAAATAAAAAATACGAACAACCAAAAAGGCATTAATAAAAAAGCACTATCACTATATCATATGCAATGAAACAAAATCTGATACATCGCAATATTTTACGTCCAAAAAACAAAAACGAATTCGTAATGTAAGATAACACAATAGCTAGCTAATTAAAAGAAAGGAAAAGAAATTACGTAACAATATTAATTATTATAATCTCAATATTGTATTAATGGGACTATTTCTAAACGCCTTGAGCCAAGGAAACCAAAAAACAAAAATCAATGTAATTATGTAAAATATTATTGTTACCGAAAGCTTTACAATATAACTATAAATCTGTGACTTTCCAATCATTATTTTTTTCCATCTCTTTAGCTTGCTTTTGACGTTCTTGGCTTCACCGGCGAAGAGAAGGCAAGCATGTACAAGTGCACAGGAAGTATCCTGCATATGGGAGAGATGAAATTCAAACAGAGAGGCGAGCAGGCCGAGGCTGAAGGAACTGCAGGTAAACTTTACTGCTTCCGATCTAAACTTCAGTGCACAAATAATGTTGTGTAAAGGTTATATTAATAGAGCATATCTTGATACAGTTTCAGCTGCATGTCTGTATATCACTAAAGCAAAATATTGTATCATACGTAAAACTAAATGGGATAAATTATCATTAAAACTGAACGTTTTATTACATGTAAATGGGATAAATTATCATTAAAACTGAAGATTATATTACACATAAATGGGATAAATATCATTAAACACGAATGATGCAAGTACAGTCACCACAGTTATCCTTGCTAATCAACAGTTTCACTGAGCTGGTCGCGAAGAATTAAAACAAAAACAGTTGTGGAAAACTCGAGAGAAATGTTATAATTTTATCATCATCATCATCTTCTTCACTATTAAACAAAAGTACGTAATTTCTTTTTACAGAGGCTGAAAAAGTAGCATTGCTGTTGGGCATCAACGCTGCAGATCTTATCAAGAGTCTTCTGAAACCTAAGATCAAGGTCGGTAACGAGTACGTCACACAGGGTCGAACCAAGCAGCAGGTGGTGAACTCTGTAGCTGCCCTGGCCAAGTCCCTGTACGATCGCATGTTCACCTGGTTGGTAAAGAGAATGAACAAGACTCTGGACACTAACAAACCCAGACAGTTCTTCATTGGTGTACTGGATATTGCAGGCTTTGAGATCTTCGATGTAAGTCGTTGTATTTACGACCAGCCAACAGACCGTTTTTTTTAAGTTTGTGCTGGATTCACTCTGAAACTGAATACAGTAAATGTTCTAAATTTAATACAGTTTTATATGATACATACATCCTTAATATATGCAAACATTACAGTTCTGAAAATGATGATTCAAATGTATGTGCATCAGTATAATTATCACCGTGCTTTCAAAGCTTATGATCGAAAGTGCTATATAACCTATAATGTAACCAATAATAAACACAACCTGATTTTAAAGTTCACTTTGTCCTGTTTAACTTTCATTTTGTTTTAGAAATTTTTGATACGTACAGATCATGGTTGTGTTTGGAATAGTCAGTATATTAAACATTACGATTATATGCAGGATGCATTTAAGACTATATCTTTTTTTCTCTTAACAGTTCAACAGCTTCGAACAGTTGTGTATCAACTACACCAACGAACGTCTACAGCAGTTCTTCAACCACCACATGTTCGTGTTGGAACAGGAAGAATACAAGAAGGAAGGCATCAACTGGGAATTCATCGACTTCGGAATGGACTTGCAGGCCTGCATTGAGCTTATTGAAAAGGTATGTGTACAGAAGATAAATATAAACAGAACTGTAGTTTAAATCTCATGAATGGTAAAATAGTACATGTTCCTTGTCCATAACAATAAAAGAACTCACGTTCTGGAAACGTGCTGTAAGAATGTTTGGGAGTAATGTAATATACAAAAAGGATAAAAAGTTAAAATGTAAACCAGAATGTGTAAGAAAAAGAATATAGTTTGCATGTTTCTTTAAATACAAGAAATCATTTCAGTAGAATCTAGGATATTGAAGAGGGATATTTCATATAATTATTTTTTAATCTTCTCTAACCATTTCTATATCGTATTTGAGATATACCGATTTATATTTTCAGCCTATGGGTCTCCTGTCCATCTTAGAAGAAGAATGCATGTTCCCGAAAGCTTCAGACAAAACGTTTGAAGACAAGCTCATGCAAACCCATATGGGAAAGAATCCCAACTTCTGTAAACCACAGAAGGGAATGAAGGGAGCTTCGAGTGCTCACTTCGCTCTGAAGCATTACGCCGGAACTGTAAGTATATTTAAACCACCCAATTTCAGATTATTTATTTATTTATTTATTTATTCAGCCACCTATATTATTGTTGATTTCGCTTGGATATGTGGTCCTATTTGAAGAATAAAAAAAATTAGAGTATTATACCTTTTTAAAATGATCTATCAGATCTTTATCTACATTTTGTTATCATACTTTATTATTAGCAAAGTTCTATTATAAACGACAAATAAAACAAAATACAAAATATTTCTTGGTCATTTGTACTGGCGACAACACCTTTTTAACGCTGAACAATTTTTAAATAATCATCATTACTGAACGACTATATTTTACTGTCGATTTTAAGTTTTGAGTTGAAAAAATTAATTCCTTGATACGTATACATTACATAAACCATTTATGCAGCTAGCTGAATACTCTTCATATAACACAGAGTTTATTGTTACTTCCAGGTACCTTACAGCATCACTGGTTGGTTGGATAAAAATAAAGATCCAATCAATGAGACGGTAGTAGAACTGTTGTCTCACTCCAAGGAACATTTGGTTCAAGCTCTGTTTGCACCACCAGAAGGTACAGATCTTGTTAATTCCATTTAAACCAATACTCAAACTTGCATTCTAAACTTAAACGGTTACGTTATTTTAAAACTCTACAGTATTAATTATACTAAATTTTACCGTAAAATTTATCCTAGATTTAATAGTTAATTTTATTTAAAAACAATACTATAAAAATGTATAACGAATTGATTTTTTAAATACTTTTAAAACAATGCTGAAGCGTTCTTCCTAAATGTACGCACCAATACATTTATTATTAACATAAAATAAATAATGAGAAAATTCCGTTATATCCTGTAATATGTAATTCATGACATGATACAATTAAATTCATTAAGCTGTAAAATACATAGAACGTTTTAAGACTGATAATAATAATAATAATAATAATAACAACAATAATAATAATATAATAATAATAATAATAATAATAATATCTGAAATTTCATAATAAAATTTATATCACCTTTCCATCTTCACTCTGTTTTTCTATTTGTTAAAGGTTAATTTTGTATTTCAAAACTAGCTATAATTTCTATAATTTGTAATTTTGTTTTCTTACAGCACCAGCAGCCGGCGCCAAAAAGAAGAAGAGTTCTGCTTTCCAGACGATTTCCGCCACTCACAGGGTAAATTAGTTTAAGTTGTTAACTGTCAAAACACGATATCTTATCCTAGAGAAATAAAGAAATGAACAAAATCTCAGCCTTTAAGAACATAAAATATCATCCAAATATTGTGACTCGTTCAAGTTATGTTAAATATACAAAACGTTTTGCTCAAAATTAAAAGAAAAGTTTTTCTGTAGTCCAATAACTGCTTAATTCAAAAGACAGTTAAGAAAGACAATTATTTAGTTCTGTTGTGGATAAAACTGTCCAGCACTAACAAGAAATTCGGTAAAATCATGCAATAATTTCGACTAGTTTTTTTTCTCTGATTAAAAGAAATATTTCTGATTATGATTCGCGTTAAGGAAATCCAAGAATATGTTCTATGATAGTTTTACAGTCTTCTCTAACTATTAATCACTAGAAGTAATTTTTAATATACGCAGAAGTTTTGTTACAACATTTATCTACATTGAAAATAAGCACTTACAACTGACCTTTCTCATTATTACTATATTATTATATAAGAGTGTTATACTATTACAGGAATCTCTGAACAAACTGATGAAGAGTTTGTACAGCACCCACCCTCACTTTGTGCGTTGTATCATCCCCAACGAGTTCAAGACTCCAGGTAATTTATTAAAACTGTAGAGTTACGTACTTAACCATATATATCAGTAAAAATTAAACTGTATTAAAACAGATTCCACCTTAACGAATGTAGCTTACATAATGTCATTAAAAAAAAAAAAAAAAAAAAAAAAATTTTCAAAAACGATAAAAATTAGAAGCAGTACGGTTGTTTTATCGCCGGTACGTAATCCAGTTATGTTTCGAAATACTTAAACTGCGCTATATATTTTCTTATTTCCTAAATTCTTAAAACGTCTTCTAACTAACCTTAAGCTACATGTCTTTTCTGTCACTATTTGTTTTTTCTTCTCATTACGCTGGCCGCGTTTATTTACATTGTTTTTATGCTTTCTAGGATTGATCGACGCCAAACTGGTGATGCATCAGCTTCAGTGTAATGGTGTGCTTGAAGGAATCAGAATCTGCAGGAAGGGATTCCCCAGCAGAGTCATCTATTCTGAGTTCAAGCAGAGGTAAGCAGTCAATAAACCATCTGATAACAGAATAGCCAGTTGTACATTTTATTCGGCTAACAGAAGGCGTCACCACAAACCGTCTGATATGATAATGATAACAGTGTAAAGTTTAAAAAATGAGAAACAATCACGTGAGATTCAGTTATTCTGCTAATGTAAAGTGTCGTCATAAACCATCTTATATGAAAACGAAAATAGTGTACCCAATTATAAATTTTACAAAATTGGAAACGGTCACATCAGATTCAGTTATTCTAACATTTTAAGTGTCACCATAAACCAGCTGATATGAAAATTATCATACTGAAGCAGATTCTTAATTTAGCGATGTTTAGAAACACAATCATTGCAGATTCAGTTATTCTGCTAACAGTAGTGTCATCAGTGAAAAAGTATCTCTTCAAAATTATTTTATAGTATAGATACCTTTTTTCACCTTTGAACAATAATTTCGTTTTATCGTTTACTAAGTCCACTTCACAACTGAATAATAATTCTTTTTCTGATTTGTTTTCTCAGATACTCTATTCTGGCTCCAAACGCAATCCCAGCTGGATTCATTGAAGCCAAGTTGGCCACTGAGAAGGTTCTGGCTGCCCTTTCCCTTGACGAGGGAGAATACAGAACTGGAAACACGAAAGTGTTTTTCAAGGCCGGGGTTCTCGGTTACCTTGAGGAACTTCGCGACGAACGACTGACCAAGATCATTGCCTTGTTGCAGGCTCACATCAGAGGATACCTGTGTCGCAGATTCAGAAAGAAACTGGAAGATCAGAGGTAATCTTTTTCAATGATTTTAAAATAATATTGCTCTTGCTGTTGTTTTTTATTTATTTATTTATTTATTTATTTATTTTATTTATTTATTTATTTATTTATTTTATTAAAAAGAAAATTCCACTATTAACGTTATTCAAGTATTTTAAATATAAAATATATTAATTTCAGTTACTACAAATCATTAATTATCTGTATATTTCTTTTTTCTTTTCTTTCACAATTTAATGATTTTCATAAATATCTGACAAGTTTATTATTACTTGATTCATTATATAAAAATTAACCGTAATAAACATAAACCTGTAGTAGCTAAGAAACTCTGGATGATACGTTTTCGTTGATCTGCTACTGATCTTTGGTTTTTGAAAAACGTTTAATAAAATTTTATTATATTTCATGAATAAATCATTAATCATTAAATGCAAGATAAGATATATTTCGTACAAAACTTGTTTCTAAATTATACATATATATTTTTGTCACAGAACTGCTCTGTCCGTTATTCAACGTAACATCCGTAAATGGTTGGGAATGAGGAACTGGGGTTGGTGGAAATTCTACAGCAAAATCAAGCCCCTCCTCAACATCGCCCGCGCTGAGGATGAGATGAAAATGAAGGAAGAGGAACTCGCCAAGACGAAAGAAGAACTTGAAAAATCCACAAAACGACAGAAAGAGCTGGAAGAGCAGAATGTTGCTCTGCTTCGCCAAAAGAACGATCTGTTTCTGGAGGTTCAGACCAAGCAGGACATGGTCGACGAATTTGAAGAAAGACTCGAACTTCTCATTACAGCCAAACAAGAATCCGAGGAAAAGATCAAAGAACTTGAAGACAAACTGTTAGATCTCGAGGACAGTGAAGCACACATAGCTGAAATAAAAGAAAAATTAGAAAAAGAACTCCAAGAATACAAACAAGATATAGAAGACCTTGAAGCATCTCTCGCCAAGGCTGAACAAGAAAAACAAGCCAAGGATAACACGATTAAGACATTAAACGATGAAGTTGCTCAACTTGAAGACACTGTGGGCAAAGTAACCAAAGAGAAAAAGACTCTGGAAGAACAATTAAAGAATACCGTCAGTGATCTGCAAAAAGAAGAAGACAAAGTTAATCATTTGACCAAACTGAAAACTAAACTCGAGCAGACACTTGACGAATTCGAAGAAAATCTGGAACGTGAAAAGAAGATTCGCGGAGACGTTGAGAAGGCAAAGAGGAAGTTAGAACAAGATCTCAAAGTCTCACAAGAAATGATTGACGATCTTGAACGAACCAAAACTACACTTGAAGATACTTTGAAGAGGTACTTTAAACGGTTTTATTTCCGATCATAAATTAGAACACACACACACACACACACACACACACACACACATATACTTACGTATGCACACGCACATGAAAAGAAAATTTAAAAATAAAAGTTATAAATAATATTGAGAACAACTACAACAGTACTTCATTAGGTAATAGACATAGAAAGTTATGTGACTTTATATTTAAGATTAGATATAAAAGAGATTAAGACAAAAAAGCAGTCAGGTAAATTATATGTGCAGCTTACACACAAATAATATCGTAACTGACAATATAGGCAAAGATCTGTATACTAAATTAAACAAATTCGTTTTTTTTTTTTGTAATTTCCAGGAAAGACAATGAATTGAAAGACTACCAAAACAGACTGGAAGAAGAACAATCCCTTGTCGCCTCACTCCAAAAGAAGATCAAAGAACTCCAGGTAAATTTTATTTTCTAGTTTTGTATTTTCTTAATTATAAAATAGTAATTTGTAATTCTTCAAAGCTGCATATACATTCAGTTCGCTTAATATAGTGCTTGAAATAACAAGAATTATCCAGTTTTCTTAATCAGAATCTTCACTTTATTTAATCACAAAACTGATACTGAGCTTTTGCTTTTTAATATAAATCTTAATTTATAATTCTTCCAAGTCGTATATAATTTTTTTCCGTTTAATGTAGTGTTTGAAATGTAAAGAATTACCAAAATATCTTAGCTAAAATTATTTTTTCTTTAATCAAAACACCGACACTGAATGTTTTAGATTTTTATTATAAAAATGTAATTCTACAATTCTATAATTTATCTTTAAGTGTAGTGTTTGAAGTAACTAGAATTAACATTTCTTTGTTATAATCTTTACTATATTTGATCACAAAATAAAGACTGAATTTCTGACGCTACAGCGCAATAATATCACTCAATTAAGTATCAGCATTAAAAAAATAATAATAATAAATAAAAAATAAAATAGTATAAAATAAAATAAATTCTCCATTAAAATCACATTGTGATATAATGAAATAGTGTTTTTCAAAACCAGTTATTTTTGTAACATATAACGAAATAACAATTTGGAACTGGGCGTATTTTACTTAAGTTTTCTTTCTATGTGTCCTTCTTTCTGAAACATGCTATTTTCAATGAAATAAAATAATTGAATTATTACAGGCCCAGATAGAAGAATTAGAGGAAGAACTCGAAAACGAAAGACAATCCAGAACAAAGGTGGGTCAATAATAAAGATACATTATTGTTGTTGCTATAATATTAAGATGTTAAACATAGATTCATATTAAAATGAATAAAAAGAACATTTCCAGTTATTTGCTCATACTTCAAGACTGAATAAGTCATCATAAATGGCCGCGAATTTATTCTTTACATTATCTCTGTATTGTATTCTTTCTTTGTTTCTTTATTTCTTTTATACACACACACGCACGCACATACATACATACATACATACATACATACACACATACATACATACATACATACATATATATATACACACACATAGATACATATACACATATATAGAGACACACTAAAAGCAAAACAATTTTTTTAAGAATTACAATGGCGTATACAGGAATTATTTAAACTGTTCATCCGCACCCGTCACAACTATACTTTAGTAACATGCTGTTTTCTAAATATCACGTCTTTCCGTTTCATTTCAGGTTGAAAAACAAAGAAATGAACTCAACCGAGAACTGGAAGATATTGCACAACGTCTTGAAGAAGCAGGTGGCGCCACCGCTGCCCAGGCTGAGCTGAACAAGAAACGTGAGATGGAACTGCTCAAACTGAGACGAGACATGGAAGAACTGGTCCTCCAGAGCGAATCACAGATCGCGACTCTTCGCAAGAAGAGCCAAGAAGCTCAGAACAAACTCATGGATGAAATGGACCAAATCCAGAAAGCTAAAGTCAAGTGAGTTGATTGGTGATGACGTCATCCCGCGGAAGTTTAAAAATTAATACAAATTTTAATACAACATCACTGAAATGTCTTTTAAAAATAATGTTAGTGTGAGTAGTGAACAGAAAGATTAAAATTACTGTCTAAAATGTATTTGTAATTCATTATTAAACGTTATTTTTCATAATGTTAACGTTTTGTGCGTGATTGCCTCATGATTCTACTCATTAGGAGCTATAGCGTGGCGACATTCAAATTTTTTACATCCAGATACTTTATTATGATGCATTATAGCGATGACAAAAACAAATACATTATGTATAAATAATAACTTGGGAAGTAAGGAATTAACTAACAAATGAACACTTTAAGTAATCTGTACATCGAGTTCTTTATTTTAAACATAAAGTAAAACTGAATTTTTGACATTATGTTCTCTGACACGATGAAATACTATTGTGTATTTTTCAGGGCTGAGAAAGAGAAACAACAACTGAAGACCGAGGTATCTGATCTTCAGGCACAACTGGAATATGTTGGCAAGAACCGAGTACGTAACCTCTTCAGATCATAACCTACAAACAAATAAATTTATGTTATTTATTTGAAATAGTACAAACGAAACATGCAAAATCTAAGATATATATTTTTGTTATTTGTTTTACTATGAATGCAATGGCGATTTTCAATAAGAATAAACAATGGATGTTTCTTTTTTAATATTTAGTTATGTAATATGTAATATTTTTCATACAAATTCTCTTTAGGAAAAAGAGAAAATATTTTTGAAACATCTAAACAACAGACTTTTATCCACTATAACAAAATTAACTATCTCACTTACTACTTTCTGTTACAGGGAACATCAGACAAGGTAACAAAACAAATGGAAAATCAAATGGCAGAGGCCAATGCTAGGCTGGATGATGCTATGCGACAGATCGCCGACCTTGAAAGCCAGAAGAACAAGTGGAGCACCGAATGTGCCAACCTGACCCGTCAACTGGAGGAGGCTGAACACATGGTGGGTCAGCTCACCAAGGAAAAGAGCTCACTCAGCAGCAGTCTGGAAGAAAGCAGGAACTCTCTAGAAGAAGAAACCAGAGTACGTGTTCACAGAATTCTATTTATTTCTCTCACTGCTTGTTTCAGTGTTTGTTCAATTATTTATTGATTGATTGATTTATTTATCTATCTATTTACCTTTTTACCTATTTTTCTATTAATTTATTGACATATAGTAAATTCTATTATATATTGTTCTACAATAATGTAGATATTTGTTAATAATTCGACTATAAGATTTCTTCGTTTTTTTTTCTGTTAATATGTATATGTCTGTTTCTCTATCTATATTTGAGTGTGTGTCTAATATATGTATTTATTCAACTCTCTCTCTCTCTCTCTCTCTCTCTCTCTCTCTCTCTCTCTCTCTCTCTCTCTCTCTCTCGCTGTCTCTCTATCACACTATAATAAAAAATATATAAAAACACTTGGAAAATAATACACGTATTTTTATTCTGTTTCCTATTTTCAGACTAGACAGAAATTGCAGAGTGAAATACGTAATCTCAGAAGTGATATGGATAATATTCGAGATCAACTGGACGAAGAACAAGAGAAACGTTCTGAACTTCAGCGTGCTTTGTCCAAGGCTAATGCCGAAGTCCAAGCCTGGAAGACCAAGTTTATCACTGAAGGTTCTAACAGAACTGAAGAACTTGAAGAGTCCAAGTAAGCTTAATAGTCGATTTATTCATAATGAAACGTATCACGAAAAGTACATCAACCACCTTTTCTTTCTTTTTTTGGACCGCCTTTTAACTTGAATAGATAATGATTCTTGGTTTATTGTAAATTTATTAATATATGAAAATTAAAAGATACAAAAGCTGCATAAATGATTACACAATGACAATATGATTTTATTTACTCTTAAAATAAATAAATAAATAACAGTTCATCGATTATTTTTAAATGTCAGTTAACTAAAATATTATTCAAATTCATACAATTGTATCGTTTCGATTTTCATAAGCAGCTTTGATGTGAACTAATTAAAATAGAAACAAGGAACAATTCGGATTTTCCTCTGTATTTACAGGCGCAAACTACAAGCTAAAGTTAACGAAATGGAACAACAACTTGAAGCAGCCACTACCAAAGTATCATCTCTTGAGAAGGCCAAGTCGAGACTGCAGGGAGAATTGGAAGATGCCCTCATTGATGTCCAGAGAGTACGTATCAGTTTTTTTATTTATAATAATAATAATAATAATAATAATAATAATAATAATCTAACTTTAAAACATGACCATGTTTCAGTAGATATATCAGACAATTCCATATGCTCGGCATTTCATCTTACAGATATACTTCTAAAAAAAATGATCGTGGTTTTCTTCGATTAATTCATTTAATTCTGTCTTTCTTGAATTATTTATTCTCTCTCGAAAAAAAAGGTATAGTTGATATTTTTATACATCCTAACATTACTGATATTTATTTTATTTTCCAGGCTACCGCCAATGCCACCAATTTGGAAAAACGCCAACGCTCATTCGACAAGACCATCCAAGAATGGCAAGCTAAGGTCAAGGACATTCAGGTTGAGTTGGAAAATGCCCAGAAGGAATCCCGAGCCTACTCTGCCGAACTGTTCCGCACCAAAGCCCAATACGAAGAGTCCAAGGATGTCATCGAAGCTCTCAAGAGAGAGAACAAAAATCTTGCCGATGAGATCCACGATCTGACAGACCAGCTGACCGAAGGAGGCCGAAACGTCCACGAGATTGAGAAAGCTCGTAAACGTCTCCAGATTGAGAACAGAGAACTCCAGACTGCCTTGGAAGAAGCAGAGTCTGCTCTGGAACAAGAGGAAGCCAAGATCACTCGTGCTCAACTCGAGATCGCTTCATTCAGAAACGAAATTGAACGTAGACTGCAAGAGAAGGATGAGGAATTTGAAAGCACTCGGTACGAAAATAAAACATTACTAATGATGGACAAAAACACAGATAAAATATTAGTAAAGTACATTGTGACGAATATATGTATTCCATGAACGAAAAGCACTTATCCTAATGTTGAAGACGATATTTAAACATGTACATTTATCCTACACAAATACCATAAAAATGTAAACATTTGATGACATCGAAAACTTTGGAATATATTCTTAGGTTTGGTCCCATTTGACATACATGTTCCATTACTTTGCATTATTACCTTTTGTTTTGTATATTGCAGCCGAAACCACCAGAGAGCTCTTGAATCCATGCAGGTTAGCCTTGAAACTGAAAGCAAGAGCAAAGCCGAGGCTATCAAAGCCAAGAAGCAGATGGAGCAGTCTATCAACGATCTTGAAATCGCTGTCGACAACGCCAACCGAGCCCGAGCAGAAAGCGAGAAGAACGTCAAACGTCTTCAACAGCAGATCTCTGAACTGCAGAGCCAGGTTCAAGATGAACATCGCCGAGGAAACGAAGCTCTCGAGCAGCTCAGCGCTGCAGAACGTCGCTGCAGCATGATCACAGTCGAATGCGAAGAGGCAAGAAGTCAACTTGACAATGCCGAGCGATCCCGCAAAGCCAAAGAGAATGAACTTCATGAAGCTTCTGACTGCATCAATGAACTCCGTGCCGAAGTCTCTTCACTTTCAGGACAGAAACGAAAGATGGAGGCTGACTTTACAGCCATGCAGGTACGAACGTATTTCCTAAACAATTTTAAAAAATTTAAAATTAAAAACATTTCTCTCCCCTTTTTTCAATATTAAATAACTGTTTAATCAATGTTCTAAAAGCCAGATTAATTAATTTTGTTTTCATAGTTATCTGAGTAGACATATCAGTTTTTAAAACATTAATCTGTCTTTCAAATTCAACGTCCTCATTAATATCATCAAAAATAAATTTTCCTTTGAAAGCTAATGAATATTATCAAAATCTAACGTGAAAGTACCAGCTGCAGGGAATTCACCATCTTTTTGTTGTCTTTAAAGGAGTAAACATTGTATGAAATTTACGATACTTGTACTTTTTGATTTCAGCACGATCTGGATGAGCTGACGTCTGAACTGTCCGAGGCTGAAGAGAGATACAGAAAAATGAATCTTGAAATGGCCAGAGTCACAGAGGAAATCCGTCATGAACAGGATCACAGTATGCAGGTGGAGAAAGCACGTAAGATGATGGAGAACCAGATCAAGGAACTCCAGGTCCGTCTGGAAGAAGCAGAAAGCCAGGCTCTGAAAGGAGGCAGAAAACTCATTCAGAAACTTGAACAAAGAGTAAGTTGTTATATTCAAAGACAGCATTTACGACTGGGATATTTAAAATATGGCACAAACTTTATAATACCATACAGATTTTATTGTACATATTAATTATTTACCATTTCATTCGGTGATTTCCTGCATCTGCAATGTAAGGATATAATTTCTTAATGTTTGCAAAGTTCTTAACAAAAACGTAAGGCCGATCAAAGATAATTTAATAGAAATAATTAATTTCATCACCTTCATTTAAGAAAACTTTAAACCTTTACGAAAAATTACAGATTAAACAATATTTGGTTTTAACAAGTTTATACGATTAGCAGTTAACGAACATATAGTTTTTTATTTATGAAAAATAATTTCCAGGTGCAAATGTCAAGTTATTTAATACGTCACTTTCTATTTCCCTGACAAACTATGTAACAAGTCACTTTCTATTGACTACAAACTATGTAACAAGTCGCTTTCTGTTAAATGACAAACTATGTAATATGTTGCTCTCTAATACTTACAGGTACGTGACTTGGAGACCGAGCTGGAAGGTGAACAAAGGACGCTCACCGAAACAGACAAGAACATGAGAAAACTGGACAGACGTGTCAAAGAACTGACCTTCCAGTCAGATGAAGATCGCAAGAACTACGAACATCTGCAGGGAGTCGTTGAGAGATTGAACAACAAGATTAAGACTCTGAAACGTCAAGTCGAGGAGGCTGTACGTTTTTGTATTTTTGTCTTCGTGGTCTTCATTTTTCTTCTTTATCTTCTGCTCACTTCTTTTCTACGTCTCCTCTTTATTTTATCTATTCTGTATGTTAATATTCTTCTTTATTCTTTTCTTCTTCGTCTTCTTCTTCTTCTTCTTCTTCTTCTTCTATTCCGAAATATTTCACTTGTCGAAATATTACCAGACAATTAGATTTTAATTAATTACACTTCATCTTGACGTTTTTAATTTTCATTTCACATTAGTTTCACCGTAGATATTTATAAATACTAAAGCATTTAAAACTGTTAACAAATGAATACAATGCGGTCATTCGTTCAAAGAAACGATATATCAAAACTGATTTTCCGATTCATAATTGTTAAAACAGTCTGCATTTCCTTGAGTAACTTCGTTTGTGTATTTGTTTTAAACAGGAGGAAGTCGCGGCAGTCAATCTCGCCAAATATCGCAAGGCAGCTAAGGAACTGGAGGACGCAGAAGAACGTGTAGAGGCAGCAGAGGCAGCCATGACAAAATACCGGGCCAAGAACCGAAGTTCGGTGTCCCTCACTTCGGTATCCATGAGCTCAGTATGTTAAAATCAAATCAAATAATCTATTTTTACTGTATATTAATTTTCTGTCACATGAAGAATATTTTCTCTGACTTTTCACCAGAAAATGTTTACTTTACATTCAAGAAATGCAAGTAAAATAACTGAAATACATATTTTGTTTCTATAGAATTTTAAAGCTAGAATGAATTAGACTGTTGAGTGATGGGTTCAGTAGATGTAACATTGAATACTTGCTTGCATACAATGAAAATTGAAGCTTGACTCTCTTGAACACACAGTCAGGGTGGGATGTGAACATGTATAAGTACAGTTTAACTGCAAAGCGTTGGCTTTTGTTAATACGTTTGTTCTTTCCCACACGTAAACGTGTATGATGATTAAAAGACAACTTAGCTCTGAACGTATTGATACACAGTTTTATTTCACGTTCATAAATTGTTATAAGTTCAAAAGTTTGGTTGATATTCCTAATATTTAAATGTACACTTTATAACAATGGATTGTCTAATGACCGATCAGTATTAAAATCACATTTGTTTATTTATTTCAGTAATCTGTTTCTAGCTCAGAAGAAAAAAAGCGCACGTCGCTTGGTAAGTTGCTATGATATTTCAAACGCAATCAACATACATCAACTTAAGTTAGCTGCATATCGTAGATGATCAACGTTTCATCGTCTACTTTTACGCTAACATTGTGTCATATCTACAATCAGCACTTATTTAATTAATATTTGAGATAAATTTGTTTTATTTAAACACCTCTTATTATATACAGTTCTTAAAATATTCGTTATCATTCATATCTAAAATCACATACGCTTATTATTTTTTTCTTTTTCTCAAAAAATTATCAAATACAATAAGTTTAAATTTTAAAACACTGCCTTCAAACATTTAAATGCATTATTTGTTTTTTTCTTTCCAGACGGCTTTTACTCGAACTACTTGAAAAGGCCTTCACAATTTTTGTCCACGTTTTTTGACCCACCTTTTCTAAATAAGATGACTTCTCCAGGTTATTACGTAATCTGGTATCAACACTTGTTTGATTAATGAAGTGTTATGAACATTTGTATGTTTGAGAGTATAACACAACAACTGCATCTTCCCGTCCAGTTATTGAAGAAGAAAAAAAAAATGTATGCCTCCATGACATAAGTATTATATGAAGTGGAGTAAAAAAACATCAGAGGAAGAGAAAACGAATCAGTCTGCAGTGTGCAGTTTCGAAAGAACTTTATTTAATTTTATTGTCATAAATATGTGATAATGTATGGTATTATTTATTTTGCCAGTGTATTTAACTGCAATGCAGTGTCTGACTTGTTGTGTTCTTTTCACCGTATCATTCCACACCCTAAGTTATTCAGAATTGAATAAACTTCTCTTATCCTTTACACTGTTGTTTTGTTGTTTATATGAGTTTGATATGATTACTGTCTTATGTTTCAAAATATTATTTTAAAACAAACGAGAATGAAAGAAAAAAAAAAAATAATGATAAAGTAAAAGTATTCACACGACTTTAAGTGATTAACCAAATGTATTTATTTAGCCTATTTATAAACATTATTATTATATCCCTCTGGATCGAGTATAAAATATCATTGTTCAGTTGCTAATATGAAGCAATGAAGTTAACTAATTACGTCTTGAATCAGACGACTACAGAGTAACATTCTCTGAACTTGTAATCTAGATGCATATTGTCATACACTTTCCTCTGAAAGTTAATATTATCTGGATATAAATTTATTGAAAAACAAATACATGTAGATGTAAACCGCAATTTCATAGATTGCTTTTACAAAGGGAACCAGTCTACTTTATCCAACGGTAACTAAATTTTTTTAGACAATGAATCCTGGCTTTTTCAAACTACAGCCAATAATTAATAATATTTAACATAATTACACTTTACTCTAGAAATATGGCATTAATCGATGCTTCACTGTCTTAAAACGAAGACGACAGACCATCAAAATATTTAATAATTATTTTTTTAAAGTACATCAATATAAACGAAGTGTTAAAAGATCTATAATTTATGATGTTTTAACTTCTGAGTAATAAAATATATAATCCAAAAGATTAGAGACGGTTCTTTAAGCTCAACTATAAGATAAATAAAACAGCAATGTCAGCGTTGAATTAAAATATAATCAATATGTAATTATTTCGTTAAGTAACCGCTTGACTGTACTTTGATTTCGAACAATAGCTATCATTTTCACCAACTACAGTACGTTTCAGAGACATTGTTGATACAGCAGTTTAACTTGATGGGCAGTGTATCTTAAGGCTGAGGATTAACTCGAGAATCACACTTGTTAATCATCTTAAAATGTTTAACATTCAAATGTCCCGACTTTGACGGGGGAAAAAATGCATAAAGCTAATATCAAATTTAATTATTATTAAATAATAATAAAAGCTAGCGAGTCAGAGATATTACTTTTCATTTGCAAAAGATCGTGACAGACTATAGTAACAAAACAGGTTTTATCTCTATGAGGACTTTAACAACAATTAAACAAAACATAAATAAATTAAAAATACATATATGTGTGCGCGGGCGCGGTTTATATTTTTATTTTTTTTATTATTCATTACGTATATTTATTTTGTTAACATGAAGCGAATAATTTTGATCTTTACAAACATTATCGACACTGCTCAGACTACTCTGAGAATGTTAGAAAAGAACACACTCTTCTTTGATCAAATCCATCCAATCATTTTTGTTTATAGGTGCTATTTCCGTTTTAGCGGGACGAAAGTCAGTTTTATAGAAAATGTAATTAGTTTTGTTTTGTTTTGATGTATTTATTTTGTTGTTATTTTCTCTTATGGATTGATTGTTTTTGGTGAGTCTTTTGGTGCTTAATTTATGTTATCAATTATATGAATATAATAGCATTCTTTACATCCCGAAATGTGAAAATAAAATTGAAATAATGCAAATGTTTTTGTCATAATTTTGAATTTAAACTGAAGGGATGAAAAGTTACGATTATCATTACAACTCATTCATTCATTGTTCTGCATTAAATATCTGTAACATTATTATTGGTATATATTTAACAGCACTATTTCCATAATGTGTTTTGTATCGGGTTAAATCTCCATGGTTTAGTTTACTTTTTATTCAAATTTACTTGATTTAAAATCCGATTATCATTATGTGTCGTTCAACTTACTGGATGGTAAAATCCATAAGCGTTATGATATTTACAAGTGACATTCGAGAACTGATCAGGTAATTAATTAACCTTTGATTTAGCTGATAATTTAACAAAAAATATATATATATATATATAGTAATATTTTCATTATTTTCAGTTTTTCAGAAACAGTAAAACATACAGTTCTCTTCACAGCATTGAAATGTCTGCATTTAATTGAATGAAAATGTTGATACTGTAAGTTATATTGTAAATTGTTATATATATATAGTTATTAAAAGAATAAAATACAAACAAATTTATTTTCATATCTAATATCTGAAGACTTAGTATAAATGCTTTTTTTTTTTCTTTTCTTTTCTTAATTAAATATTTAATAATTTTTGTTGACTGTTATGAGTGTTAGTATTTTACATTTCCCTTCAGAAAAGAAAGATCTAGATGTCAGATATTAATGTTGAAGGAGAAAGCTGTAACTATTTAATAGTACAAGGACAAATGAATATAATTCTTATGTAAACATTAACATCCATAGAATATGAATTAATATATAATTATCATATGTAGACCAGACCAGCTTTGTTAAACTTGGGGATAGTAAAGTCATGTTGTCTAGATGCAACTATAAAAATAAGGGGAGATAAAAAGGATTTATCTGATTACTTGTGTTTAGATATAAATATTATGCAAAACAGAAGAAATCTTATCAAAATGAGCAATAAAACTTTGGTCACAAAAGTAAATTTCATCAGTTAGTAGATTACTCAGAAATTTAAATACTGACTGTAAGAAATTTAACTTTTTAAGAATAAACAAAATTTTAAAACAATTCTTCTCATGATTTTCAAGTGTTGTAAATTTTGCATTAACCTTTTAAATGTTACTTACACCAGATTCATAATAATCTAGGTAATTGCTTTTTGACCACCTTTATAAATACACACATTTTTCTATTTATTATAAATTAGTAATTTTGCAGTAATCTTACAGTTATATTTCTTTCAGTGTGTGTAGAGATATTGGAGATTTTTTTCAAAACCGTATTAAATACAAATAGTTTTGCTTGATCTTTAAAATATAAATGAGATTAAAATCCTTAATTTTTCTGCAGACTGACAACAGCCAGATGTCCAGTAACAACGCTTTGTCAGTTAGTATAAATAGCACTCAGTCCCAGGAAGATGAAGGATTATCATCTGACATCCATTCATCACCTTGCGGGATTGTCACCCTGAAAGAACAGTGTGAACAAAAATGGAAAGAATTAGAAGCTGAAGCTGAGATAGTTTCACTCATCTCAGATGTCAAGACCGTGCAGCCTCGTAACTCCTTGCTGCAGATACTACAGGAAAAAAAGAAACATCTTCAGGCTGAAATTAATGTGCTGAAAACTACAAAACCAGATCCACTGCCTCCTGATCCAGACGTTCAGTTTGAAGTGCTGACACAGGATCTTCTTTCAAGTATCAAACAACTTGAAGAAACATTCTCCCTGGCAATATCACAAGACCTGGAAGTGAAAAATTCAGTAGAGAGAGAAAAGGAATATCGAGAACAGTTACTGATAATTAATCATCATCTGGAAGAGAGGGTTCAAAGCTTCCAAGATGAGCCCATGGGGAATGACCCTCTGTCTACAGTTTTTAAAGAACTGAAGTCTAAAATAAAGAAAGCAGAGTTGATGGATAAAAAACTGTCAAAACAATTTGATGAATTTTTATCCAGTCATTTCCCATTACCATCAGATGATGATATCAGAATATTTAAGAAAAACATGCGATCAAGGAATAAATTTTATGGTTCTAATCATCTGTACTCCTTGAAGTCAATTCTTGAGGAACTGATGAACAAATGTATTGAAGAACCCAATGATCCCTATGTGACAATTAATGATTGCTACTGGCCTCCATATATAGAACTGCTGGTCCGATGCCAGATAATTCTGCAACATCCTGATCATGATAAAAAAATTAAACTTGTGCCTTTCCATTTATAAGTAAGACTGACAGACATTTTCTTTCTTGTTTTTAAAATATTTATATTGCTCTTTTGGGAGGGGAGATTTTATTTGTGGGTGATGTGGGCAAGGGTTGTATATTTTTGTTTGGTTGTAAATAAAAAATGTATATATATATGTGATGTAAATAGCACACAAAATATTATTTGCAGATATACATGTTTATATCTGTATATTCTTACATACATACATCTGTGAATCTTTTTAATTAGATATAAATCAGATTTCATTTTTTATCTTCTTTTTTTTTAATTTAATTTAATTTTTTTTTATTAATTTATTATATGAACAGAAGAAAGCCGTTAAAAAATTAACTCAAAGACAGGTATCTTTATTTCTTTATTCATTATGACGGAAAGTCTAAATTTTAGCTTTTATGATATTCATAAAATTAACTAAAACCAAATTAATTATTGACAAGTAAGTAAAAGTTACTCTCAAAAACAAAAAATTTAGTTTTTGTTTGTATGTTTTGCCAAATAGTGCAAATAAACGTATTTCTTTCTGGTGACAATGGTGTAAACCACTGAAGTTATGTAAAAGATCATTTTATTTCTTAATATTTTGTATGTATTGTATACACATGTATTTCTGTATACTACAGATAACTTGTAGATAGACTTGCCCATTTAAGCTATAAATTAGCTGAAGTAACTAAAATGTATTGTTATATATACAATAATAGCAACTATGTAATATATCTTTCATACATCTATATTTGTCAGTGCTATATTTTAAATGGTATTGATTAAAGCATATTTCAAGTTAGTTTGAAATATTACAAATTTTTTTTTTGTTTTAAATGAAATATGAATGTTAAAAATTTGGTTGAAGCACAAACCTGTAAAATATTACAAACCGCTGTGTGAAAACAATATAACTGTCACATTATAATGTTTCTAATTTCCATTATTCTGTTTTATTATTATTATTTTAATCTGTGAAAAACTAATGGACTGATAATTCTTGCTACCTGAACATTACAACAATGAAATCAAGCAATAAAAGCTTCTGTTTTGTATTAAAAAAAAACATTTGTTTTCAATTAATTTTTATTTGACTTTTTATTTATATATATATATATATTTACTAACAGCAAACTGGATTTTCAGTTTGGTTACAAGACAAATGTTGAAAACATATTACGTTATTATCTTTCTTGTAACTGAAATAATTTTAACACTTAATTTGTGTTTGTTAAATTGTTTTAAAAAATAAAATAATAATAATATAATTTCTTTTCTTTTCTTTAGTATTATTTGTAACGGTCTTTGTTTAATAGAATATACTGCTGGTAAACAGGTTTTAGTTACTTTGTATTCGCCACCTTTTTCGTGTGCTAGCGCGCATGCTCACTACCACTAATCGCAAGGGGGCGCTACTAGTTCGTATTCCAAAGTGGGTTGTCTTGTTCTCTGTAATGTTTTGTATGAGTAATTTAGAGTTATTTTTCTTGACAACCTTTGAACCTAATATTTGAATGAAAGTAAAAGTGCTTGATTTTTGTAAATATAAACCACGGGATATTTACTCAGTTACTGTGTTCCGCTTATAAATGGCGGAAAGAAATTTTACGGTTATCCTAAACAGCAGACCAGGTATGATACAGAGCCTGCACATACAATGAATGAATGATTATCATTATGATACATGTGAAGTACAGAAGTTCTCTATATTTAAATAGGCACTTTCGTTACATCACAGTCCGACGTTAAGGAAAAAAGTATAGGCAATGTGACCATTGCATTGGATATTTGCAAGAAGGGGGAGTTCTCTATCCGTTTATTCTGGATATCTTACTATTTATTTGACATAATTACACGTGCACATTATAGAAATTAAATTTGTTTTTGATATACGTGATTTATTCATGATTTGCCTCCAAGTTATAAATTATCGTGTATTTTTGGATGCCATATACTGCTTGAACTAGCAATCTGACTACAGAAACAATACATATATTCTTTAGCCTATTTTACTAAAGAAAAACACGTCACCATTACGTAACGTGTACTTCTTTTTCCAGTGGCATTTATGATTTTAGATTGTCATCTATGTATTTATTGAAACATTAAATAAAAATGTGAAATGCTGTCTAGTTATATGCCATACAAATGATTAGCAATTTGCTACAACCATCGGCATAATAAAAACAAATAACTTAAATATAACTTAAAAAGATGAGATATTAATATATTAAATTAAGATCTCTGACTTTATATATGGATGTAAAGAAGTTTGGGTTTTTTAGAAAGTGAACCCTCCCTCATTCACACATTCCCGAAATATGCTGTTTGTAAATACAGCTATAAAAAATACATATATTATGTGTGTTTTATGACTTAAAACGAATGTGAATATTGATAGTTAAGGTTTACTTTATAATTATAAGCTGAATGTGAGGAATATATGAAGCTTTTTCATTGAACATAAATGAACTATTAACATTAGAATAACGCAGTTTTAATGAAAGGCATTTTAGACTTTAACATTGTTAGTAAAAGTGTTACAGTCATGATACTCTTGACACAAATAAATGGCAGAACTAAAATTTATATAATTTTATACAGAATAGCTATTGATATAAATAAAATTGTATATGACTGTAGAAAATTAACTATAATTTAACAGATTAACCCATTTAAATTTTCCATGAAAATGTGTAGGTTAATATATTTCTTTTTAATTAATTATTTTAATCATATGATATATATATATATATATATATTTAAAAAAAGATGAAATCGTAGTCTTAATTCATGTTAATTATATATTGTTTTGAAATAAAACAATGCATTATTAATTTTGTTATTGTTTTGTTATTTTATTTTAAAGAAAGAGAGAGTAATTAAACAAAAAAAAAAGAACATGGGAAAATAACTGTTAAGTTCCATTTTTGTACATTTATGATGTCATTAAAATATTTGTATGAATAAGTAAAATAAATTAATAAAATTTCTGCAGATGCAATAGTACAAATACATAATTTTTATTTGTCAATACTGTTGGATATAGTGAACTTACAAAGGAATCTCCACTTCAGATTCTTCAAAAATGTAAGGGGTTTTGTACCTTTAGTATTTTCAAATAATACAGTTCATTTTTATATTTAATTTACTCTATTTAAATATTTATTTATTCATTATACTAACAACTTATTTCATTTAAATATAGAAAAAATTCTGTTGTAGTTAAAAGTAAAATTTTTTTTTAGTATCGGTATCAGTTTTGATTTTTATTATTAATGAGGTTGTCTTTATTATTGTTGTTGTTGTTGTTATTTTGTTGTTATCATTATTAATCTTGTTGTTGTGTATGTATTTGTACACAGGTGTAAATGGTCACCCAACAGAGGATAATTTTAGAACAGAGGAATGCCCATACCCAAGTGAAAATTTACAGGAACACCAAGTTCTTGTGAAAACTCTTTATCTTTCTGTTGACCCAGCATTAGTAAGTTTATAATACAATGTATCTTAATGATACAACAAACGATCTAATTTAATGTCTATTTTGCAAGGTTGCATTATAATGTTTTGTTACAGTACTATTTCATTTTTATACATTATTTATTAGCTGTGATTACCTTTCAAAAACACAAAAAGAAAAATAAATAAATAAATAAATAAATAAATAAAATTAAGGATACTCAGATAGGTTGTTTATTAGTATCATCAAAAATATGAATGATATTTAATATTACTTTAAAATATTTTAATCTTATCAAACTCATGACTGAATGAATGAATGATTTACATTTTTAGTAATACCAAAATACATTTTAATGTGAATTTGTAAAAACTGTCATCCATGCTTTTTAAATCAGAATAATATACCATTTCCTGACATTTTTAAAATGAAAAATTTTTAAAAATAATAATTATTGAAATAAAATAAAATATATAATTCTCTCTCTCTCTCTCTCTCTCTCTCTCTCTCTCTCTCTCTCTCTCTCTCTCTCTCTCTCTCTCTCTCTCTCTCTCTATCTGTATGATGATGTATATAAAGTTGGATTATCATTCCACAGAGATGTCGTATGAACCATGTCAGTGGGGTTGATTACATGACGGCCTGGAACATAGGTGAAACAGTAGATGGACTTAATGGTGTAGGAATTATCGTAAAAAGTCAAAGTAATCAGTTTGAAGAGGGAGACTATGTTACATCTACCTTCCTCTGGCCCTGGATGGCATATTTCATATTCACAGACACACATCTTCGCAAGGTTTGAGTTTCACATTTATGAGTTTTAAATATTTGAAAATATTAAGAGATTTTTTTTTTTTTTTTTTAATGATATATAAATTAACAGCATTTTATACAAAGATGTTTAACTTTAACGTTTATTTTGCTTAATCATATAATACTGATTTGATTTTTATATATATATATACATATTTATGAATTTATTTTTTTATCTGAAATTAAATTAATATTATACGTTAAGCCAAATTATATATATTTTTTATTCATTTTTTTAATCATTAAATGATTAATAAAAGATAAATATTTTTACTCAACGTAGATTACCAATGAATTCATTATAAGTCATCTAACCTTAGCACTTGGTGCTCTGGGATTAACAGGACTCACAGCCTATCTTGGGATTACAGAAAAAGGTCATGTGACACGAGGATCCAATCAGACGATTGTTGTGAGTGCAGCAGCAGGGTCAACGGGGTCACTTGCAGGACAGGTCAGTTATTAGTAGTACAGTCATTTTCTTTTTTTGATGGATGTTCATCCTAGCATGCCACAGTATCTGTGAATTAATTTTTTGATGTAGCTAAAAATAGTATGTGACAATGGAAATCTCCATAACTGGTTTCTCTGACTTTTGGGGGGTGGGGGGCAGAATTCCCCATAAAGTAAGTTGAGTATTTTCCACTCTTAATGACTATTTCAAAATAAATACTTATGCTGTTAACTTTTGTCATAACCTCATTTCAGAGACAAAAAGTATATCTGATAAAGTTTGAAGAAAATTTGGTTTTATATTTAATACAGTATTTTGTACCATAATGAAAGTCATTACAAAAAGTGAGTGAGTGACATAAATAATATCATTACAAAAATATTTACCATTTTATTATTATGTTCTAATTAATTTGTACATCAGTACTTTACCTGTTGTCATGTTTTAGAATCTTCATTCTGTACATCTTGAAATAAATACATTTGGCATCATGCTCGTGGCTAGAATGAATCAGAACCACATTCTAAAATATGGGAGCTAAACAGATTAATACAGGTTAAGGAGCCCTTATCAGAAAATGTCTGGGGTCAGAATGTTCAGATTTTGGAATGTAAGGTTTATTTTGTCCATGAAATAAAGTTTGTACATGCAAAACTGTAAGATATCACCATTTCAGCTGCTCAGGATAAGTTTTCGATTTCAGAATTTTGGATACAGAATCCTGTATTTGTTTGTATTATTTTACATTAATAAAGATATTTGGTATTTGTGAAAAGAGAATAAGAGAATATAACAAATGAAATTATTCCCTTCGGAATCCGACTGTTAGGTCCTATACTTTATCTTTCTTTAGCTTATATCTGAATCTGAAATTATTATTCTTCATGTTAACTGGGGAACTGTAATTTAGATTGCCAGGCTGGAGGGTTGTGAAAGAGTTGTTGGTATTTGTGGAACCCAAGAGAAGTGTGATGTCATAACCAAAGAGCTAGGATTTGATGCTGCCATCAACTACAAGACTGAGGATGTTTCTGAAAGAGTGAAGGAGACTTGTCCCAATGGCGTTGATGTGTATTTTGACAATGTTGGTGGTGACATCAGCTATGCAGTTATTAAGCAGGTAATGTAGGTAAATAAAATAACTATATAAAAGAAAATTACACAGTAGATGTTAGATTTCAAACAATCAGAATTTCAAATTTAATATTTCATTTCAGAAATTGAAAAAACTCTGTGATTCACATCAGCATGGTTGCCACTTACTTGGCCTTCTGACATTTCAGTGACAGACCTTTATCTGACTAGAGTGCTAAATATTTTCTGAATCTTGAAGGATTAAAATATTTGATTAAAGAGCTTTTGAACTCAGCCTGTGGAGCATAGCCTACAATTGTTAAATATTTTTTAGAAATATCATTATTAACCTCAATTTTGTATAACTTTACATTACAATTAATAACTTTTATTGCAAGGGACGCACAATAAAGAAGATTTTTATCATGCAGTTATGTTATTTATGTATTTATTTATTTGTTTGTTTATTTATTTATTTATTGTTTTGTCATTTGTTTTACAAAGCAATTACATTGCAAGGAAGAAATGAAAAAGAAAATGATAATAAAAATGAATAGATACAAAAAAAATTTTTTTTTAAATAGTCCATGTGTCCATTCAGTGAAATGTCTGTCACCTTAATGTCCATTCAGCCATCTGTCCACCCACACATCTATACATGTATACTGTCATATGCAATAAATACAAAAATTATATACACATGCAAAGACAGAGACACACATCAAGTACATACAGAGGCATGAGTACAAATCAGTTACTGCTGTGTGTGGAATACCTGTTACATCTGAAATAGGAAATGTCACCTGAAACTCAATTTAAAAATGTAATAAAATATTTCAGATACACACTGGACCTTGTGGAGCAGCATAACCAAAAATATTTCACTAATATAGCCGTTCTTCATTACAGTGTTTATATATTGGTTAACTCTACATTCAACCAGTTGTATTTATTATTTCATGGGTTATTTACATTAAGATATCACACTTAGGACCCTTTTAGAGAACTTTACACCTGATAAAAGTGAAAACCTGTACCATGAAAATATATTTAAATATATAATATACACATACAAGCACAAGACATACATGTATATATTAACAAAACCTTTTAAGAAATCTACATGTTCCAATAATTAAATGTTAAGACAAGTCAGGATTGTATTCAGAACAAACTTTAAGATTTGAATTTTCTGTTTTGACAGTGATTATTATTAATATACTTTCTAAATTTTTATTAGAGCTTTATATTCTGTATTAATTTTATGTCAATATTTTTATTTTTTATTAGATGAACAGAGATTCTCACATAATTCTGTGTGGTCAAATAGCTTTGTACAACAAAGATATAGAATATCCACCCAAACTTCCAGAAGATATACAACAAATCCTAGATGAAAGAAATATTACACGGTATTTATAACAGTAGAGTTTTTCAGAAAATGTTTTTAATCCATTTTTATTATTTAATTGTTGACTAACGAAATTGCTTTTCTTTCTGAATGCTGATTACAATCTCATCAACATTACTAGTGAATGTTTACAAAAAAATAAAAATTATTATGTCAGATTCATAATATAGATCTATATCACATTTATAATTAGCCAATTAACCAAACTTGTCTTTAATTTTGTTTAATTATCTGCAGTTAAAAAACACCCTGAAACTTTGTTATTCTTGGTTTATAAAACTTCTACTGGAGACTTACTTGTAAATGAACAAACAAGACCTTTACTTAACTAGTAACTGTTTTTGGCATGGACAAGATTGCTTATGTAGAGAGGATAAACTTACATTCATTTCATTTCTTTTTTCATTTTTTTTCTCTTTTTTTTCAGAGAAAGATTCCTTGTTCTTAATTACCCAGAAAAATTCCATATAGTAATACAGATATTAATATCCTATATAAAAGAAGGAAAATTGAAGGTAATATTCCCAAATATAACAATATTTATTAGTGAAGAGATTTCATCACAAACAACAACTGAAAACAAAAAAGGAAAACATTTCTCATTTAAATTTTAATGATATTATTTTTTTTTTAAATTTTACTTTTGGGTTCAGGATGTTATTTCTGGAAATGATATCTTTTTTAAAACATCTGTTTATATGTTTATCAATCAATATAGAATAATTAATTTTCAACTAATTTTCTTCATTTTAAGAATAATATGAAAAGTATAAAAAAAAAACCTTGTTTGTAGATCTTAACAGCTAATACCCAATATTTAATTTTCAAATATTATTTTTGTTTTAAGAATTATAAGAAATGTTCATTTCAAATATTAATTATTAAAACATTTACTGGTACATCTAATAATGATTATAATTTTCTGCCTTTTATTCTTAATTTTGTTTTTATTGCACCTTGCCTCCTGAGTAATAATATTTTTTATTATTTTTTATTATTATTATTATTATTATTTGTAGTCAAAAGAAACGATTACTGAGGGAATAGAGAATGCCAGCAAAGCTTTCGTCAACTTAATGATTGGTGGAAATATTGGCAAGCAGATCATCCATGTAGCTGATCCATAAATCAAAATTGTAAAATCTTAATCTTTTAAACCGAACTGATAAAATAACTGAATAACTTTAAACCAAAAAGAAAAATATAACAATGTGGGTTGAATGGACCTGTCTGGTTGAAGTTCTGATGATTATGCTGTCATTGTTTTAAAAATTATTTCTTTAATGTCAGCATTCTTGTTTAACTGTTTTTCACTTGCTAAGTTTTAATGATTAATATGTGTTAAAATTAGTTGTAATTAGGTCTTGAGATAAACAACATTTGCAGAGAAATCGCCTGCATTTTTTAAAGTTCATTTAAAAATAATTTGAAAACCAGCCTTTGGTAATAATAAAATATGAAAATGAAAACACCTGAACAGATTGATATAGACAGCAATTTTATACATTTATTTTCTTGAATTGTTTTATATAGCGAAAGGTTAAAAATCTTCATCATAAATGTCAGTCTCTGTACTGTTTGTTTTAATTATTCTTTATTATTTCAGTTAAAAAAAATTATTTGGAAATTAACAAAATGTGTTTAGTTATTTGTTCAGCCATTCATTTAAAAGAAATAGTCATTGTACATAGACAAAGAATAAACAAGTGCTGCAGATCATAATCATGACTTCTGATATAGAAATTTCTACAATGGATGAAAGAAAAGAAAAGAAAAAAATTTGTAAAATTATTTTATTACAAATTATGTACATATTTACATAATATAAGAAACAGATTAATACGATTTTGTGCAGAACAGTTAAAAACAAATTAATTTATATAATGAACATTTAAAATAATATATACTAAATTTACCTATATGCTAAATCCTTTTAGCATGTAAATTACAAAAACTGTCAAAGAAATTAAAACTAAATTAATGATTTTTAACAGTGTAAATGTTTGACATTAAACCTACTGGAAGACTAATATAGTCTTTGTACATTAATAAACAAATGCAGAATAATGATTTATCACCTGAAGTAATAATTTTATATTTTACATCAATATTTTGTCATTGTGGTTTTCTTTCACAGATGATGGTGGTTTTTTATTGTTTTTGTTTTATGGTATTTTTGTGGTTTAAAAAAAAACAATAATGCTGTAATATTTATTATGCTTCAAGAAAATATATAACATTTTAATCTCTGAAATTACAGTTGGCAACGACATGGAAATTGCATCCAACATACAACATTGCAATAGTTTTATTATTTGAATTATTATAAACATGACTCAGTGAACATGTTACACATTTTAGATACACATCTGCAATGGGCATTATCACAGTTTTGAATTATCAGCTTCAATTCTTATTATTTTGTTTTCATCTGTAATGAAATTATTTTTCTTGTTACTGATTAAAATCTGTTCAGGAATATTTTAATAACAAGGATACTTTCTTTTTAATAGCAGGAACTGCATTTACCATATATTTCTATTTATACTTACTTGTTTTATTCTAATAATTTGTTTTTAATTTTATTTTAATTTTAATTTTTTAATTTTTTATTTATTTATTTATTTTTTTATTTGGTCTCTTGTCTTATGTTATTTTTCATTAACAAAATTACTTTTCTGCTGCCTGGAGAACCTGACCTGTAAGATAAACATATTTTTTTCTGTAAAAATTTTTGTTATATATCTTATTACAGTTATTATAAATCTATTTAAACCTAAAGGAATATTCATTGTTTTGTGGGTTGTTTTTTTTTTTGTTCTTTTCAAGGATATCTCTAAACCTATGATTGTGCCTGCACAAAAAAACTGTTACTTAACACCTAGCATGGATTGAGATCCACATCCATCTGATCCTGGATGTTCCACAGAAGAATGTATTAAGTAGTGTGTTAATTGTAACAATGATCCTATTTGGTTTGGATCCTATTTTTAAAATTAAAAAAAAGAAAAGTGTTGTTGTACATAATGATATGTGCACCTACAAACCATAGGTGGGTCAGAGATATAGCACAATATTATACATATTCATGAAACATTTAATTTAGTTCCTTACATAAACATGTGAATTTTAATTATCGTAAATAATTAGAATTGCTTTTCTTTCAAAGTTATGTTTTCTAAGAATCTGTTGAAATAAACTGGACAGAACTCACATTTTACACTTAACAGTAAAATATAAAATAAGTAAGAATTAGTGAACACAACATAAACCATTGACAAAAATTATGGATAATAAAACTTTTACTTAAGTAAACAAAAGTGGAACAGTAGCATTTTTTGTTGATGTTTTTTTTTTTTTTCCAATGATTTGGCACAGTTCATTGAGCAAATGTTAGTGACATTTATGTTAAAAAGATTTTATTTATTTTTACTATTTTCTTATATCATCATCTGTGAAATTTAAAACCTGTATTTTTGTATAGATTAATAACAACAAAAAAAATTAACAAATTTTTAGATTAACAACATTCAACAATGAAAAAAATATATCTATAAAATGAGTATAAAAAAACAATTAAATTTATATTTTAAAATGTTAAAGTTGTAATCATTCATTGTAAAAAAAAAAAAAAAAAAAAAATTAATGAATCTTAAACTGTCTAATAAATGCAACAATGTTCATTAAATCTGAATTTCTGAAATAACACTATCATACTGAAATTTAAAAAATAACTTTACAAAAACTCCTTTGCCCAGCTTTTTAATTGACAAAACAAAGATGCCTTCATACATTTAATTATTTATCTTAACTTTTTAATTTCTTGAAACTAATCAACAATCCACCAAAAATGTATCAGATTTTACTACTCTAATGTTTAATGTTCTGTGTGTGTAAAATAAAACTGTGGATTTCTACTGTTTAAATAAAATTGAAAAACTCCAGTGGTTTCAAATATCAATATTGCGAAAAATTCCATCTTCATCTGCCTTGTCCAGCAAACTGCAGAAAACTGGAGATTCAATCTAGATAAAATAAATAATCTATTGTTATTGTTATTGTCATTATCATCAAAAATATCAGAAATACTGGAAACATTACCATAGACACTAAAAAGTATCTATAAACACAATCCAGTCTTTTTATTTAGAATTATTAATGGCAGACTTCTATTTAATTTTCATTCTTAATCATAACACTGATTATTATTATTATTACTGACATCAGTTATCATATAAAATATTTTGCAAAAATATGCCATTTAATGGTAATGTAATCTGTGATGAAAAAACAAGCATTAAAATAATGGCTTAAAAAAAAGAAGTAAAATGTCATTATGGAATATATGCAGTTTAAAATAAATGGATAATTACTGGTGTGACTTACCCCTAGAACATATTCACATAATTGTGGCTCCATAAGGAATAATGCCATAGCATGTGGATGTTCAGGATTTTCAATACATCTGAAAACACAAGTCAGACTTTACAACAAACTAGTAACAATAACATAGGAGCCTTTTTATATATATTGTTCTTTTTCACCATCTTCAAGTTTACTAAAGCTAATTACAGTTTTTGAAAATGTTAATGCATGTATAAACTAATAATGTATGATGTCATTTTTAACACATCATAAAAATATTTTTTTTGTTTGTTTATTTTAAAGCTTGTATTTTGTTTTCTTCATCAAAAAGATGTACACAAAATAAATCAAAAAAAAACCCCCCACTTTATGAAAATTAATCCAAAAAATAAATTAAAGCTGTAGAAAATCAGACTGATTATTTAATTTAAATATTAATATTAATGTTCAAAAAAAGAAATTGTTTATAATTTGAAAGGTACAAAAGTGACTGATTGATTATATAACATTTCAAGACATAACAAATTTCTAACCAAATTCCAGAACTGAAAACTAATTTCCTAAGCTAATGCATACCAAGAAATTGTCAACTTTTTATTTTAATCAATGAAAAGAATTGATAATGTTGAAAAATGGAGCATTTTATATTTTGTTTTATTTGTTTTATTGTTATTTGGCTGAAATAATACCAATAAGATCCCAGGCAGATCTAACTATTTTTGGATATTTAATGTTAAATCAGCTGCTCTCATGAGAACAGTTTAAAGTGATTTCAAAATAAGCCAGAGAAATTCCACAGAAAGAAAGAAATTCTGGAATTTATTTATACTTACTTTAACTTAACTTCTGTAAATCTGGCTTTCCCTGTTTCATGGCAGACATCTCCATCACCATGGTAAAGTGAAATTTGTCTGAGAAAACAGAAAGAAGACAAGAAATTTTATTTTATATATTTATTTGTTTGCAGTAGTTATTTCCATATTTGTTAATTTTTTTATTTCTGAAACCGACTTATTGTTAAAAGGCTAGATGTTGTTCTCTTTTTATTTGATATTAAAGGATTCGAATCATCAAAAATTATTTATAAATGTAGACAACAGAAGAAAAAAAAATTTGACAAAATTTAATATATCTATGTAAGTAATTCTTTCAAATAAAAATACAGAATTTTCTTCTGTCATTATCTTTGACATTACTCTTTGGTTTTATTCCAATACACAACACTTATCAACACTTACTTCCTTTTTCCTATATCTTTTGGTCTTTTATGATAATTACTTTGTAACCAATGTTTGTGGTTTTCTTCATTCCAGTGACCTAAATAAAGAACCGTTCTCCCATTTTTATCCTAAACAAAAAATTATAATAATAATAATAACAACGGCAACAAGAACAAACAACAACAATAAGAGTAATAATAATAAGAAGAAGAATCACAGATAATAACAATAATACATGTTAAGGTGGAGTTATATCCGATCTCATAATCCTAATTTTTACTGTACAAGTTTGGGTACATTTTCCTAGAAAACTGCTATGTGCATAAGCAATAAAAACTTTTTATATGACATTTTGAACATCAATAATTTAGGGAGATGAAGTTCTTGATATTATGGAAAATGGGAAAACTATGTTAAAGTGAACAGTTGTTTTTGCTAAAAAAAACAAATTTGAAAATCTAAGAATATCTGTTGTAGATGTAAACAAAAGATAAAAAATCCATATAAATTTTCGTACAAAATGATTATCTACTTTAACAAAAAATAAATATACTTGCATCATGATACTGTCGTGCATATTTTCCATAACAAAATTCAAATTTCCACCATCCTGTACCCTACAAATTAAAAAAAGAAAAAAAAAAAGATAAAATACATAATGTTGGGACAACATAATCAAATACATTTTTGATATGTCAAATATGTCCCAAAAGAGAACTTATAATAATAATAATTATTAAAATATAATTAAAATAAATACTAACCCCACTGAGACAGTAATCTCCAGACAGAAATTCTCTGATAAGTTGTTTGTCTGTTGTGGATCCCAGTGTTGGTAAAGGCTCTGGGGCTTTACTGGCAGGAATCACAACTGTTTTCTTTAATCCATCTGGTGTAGTTGTCTCCCCTTTAACCTGTGTCTGTTCCTTCATAATAATAATAAAATCTTGTATAACAGCTATATCACGACTTATATTCATTATAAACACAACAACATACGTTAATCTTTATTTGAAATATTTTGTAATATTACTGACAGTTTTATGATTTAATATTCAATACAATTTCCATTAAGACACATACACTAAATGTAAATGATTGACAGGTTATAGATTTTTCATGTTTTCTATTCTTTAAGAGACACTGATGTGAAAAGGCTGTAAGACTTTTCTCAGAAAAAATTAATTAATGAAGATTATTTCGTTTTAATTCAAATGTTTCCTGAGATGTACATTTTATGTTATTTACAAACACTGTTTTTCAGAAATTATTAATACAGATTTAAACTGGTACACTTTTAAAATCATTAGAAACAATGGTTTCCATTTGATTTTAAAAATCATAAGCACCAAAACCACACCATTTATCTACCAAGCTTAGAGAGATGGCTTAAAATATATACTTAAAGTATAATATAAATAATGAAAGGTAATGAATGAAACTATATTTAAAAGGTACAAATTAATACACTTCCAAAGCTGTTTTTCTGGAAACTGGATAAATGGTCTTATAATAAAATAAAAAAACCCACAAAAAACATTAGTCCATATGACTAGTCATATCAATGATATTATATAAGACTGTGCATCTCCGATATCTAGTAAGCGTTAATATAAAATTAATATAATTCATTCAGTAATTTGGCAGTCTAAGGGTTAGTACCTCTGTTTCAACGGGGTCTGTGTCTGGTTCTTCCTGGATCAGTGTGTGCAGCTGTTTTGGTTTTGGAGGTGAACCATTGAGAGCATGACACTGAATCTGACTCACTGGTGGATTCTTTGGTCTGAAATGAGAATAAAACATTAAAAAAAAAAAATAATGTATCTGAAAAGTGAAAAAAAAGAAAAAGAAGCTAAGGTTCATGTATTATTGGTAACTGAAAATGAACTGAAATAATTATTAAATAAAGTATATTACAGACAACAAAGCACATACCACAAAATTGTAGTTTTTGTATGTTGTTAACAATCTAGATATATTTTGTCACTTGAAAATTATATATATTTACATATGTAATGATATGAAAATCATATACATGTGCATTCTATGTCCTTGTCTGTCTATATATATATATCTAATGATATTGAAATCATATATACGTGTATTCTGTATTCTAATCAATCTATATATATTTAAGATATGGAAATGACAAGTATGTGTCTTCTAAATCCTTGGAATGATATGTGTACATATTTTATGACACAAGACAAATAACATGTATGCAGGTACCAGACCAATTATCTGGTGTCCTGAAATCCGGAATGTCCAGAAAACCAGAATTTTTTTTTCCCCGACGCTATTTTCATAGTTCGCGCACGCTGGTGTACCTCACCAGCCAGAACTACTCTTTCAAGCCGCATGGCATTCATTCACTCGCCGCATTGTTTACATGTCAAGTCACCACAGTTGTGTAACATCAATTTTGTTTATGTTTTTAATTTTAAAATGTTTATGCCTAATTATTTATGTATTTAGATGCCTTGGTATCAGAAAACAGGAAAATCCAGAAATCTGGAATGCCTTACGCCCTAAGGAGTCCAGATAATTGGTCTGGTATCTGTATATATCTGTGAGTGTATGTTTGTGTATGGGATTTATCTCCATGTGTGTGTATGATATGTGTGTGTATGATAAAATCACAAGACACTAACCTGAAATCTGGATGGGCACACAGAAGAGAAGTAAGAATAACAACTTCATATTCACATGTTGACATCTCTTTCAGCTGATATATTTCACCGTGACCCTCGGGCTGACACACGTAGAGAACTCTGGCTCTGCGAGGTGCTTTGGTCAAATCACACGGGGTACCGTTGGTCATATTAACCTCAAAGTAGGGCAGTGAAATTCCATCAATTTTGCGCACTTTAATCTGTTACATAATAAAAGTTAATCAACTACAGTGATACTTCAGAATACACTAACAGAGAGAAATAACCTGAATTTTTAATACTTTTTTTTACAGAATGATTAAATCAGATAAGAATGAAAATAAAATAAAATGTCTCTTGTGAATAATTACTTCAATGTGAAAGTTAATAATTTTTGGTATTGTATTTTATTTAGCAAAATAATATACTGACATATAAAATTGCCAACAGAGATGATAGACAAAATGATTAAATCAGATGCCTCTTCTGAATAATTATTTGAATGTGAAAGTTAGCAAAATAAAGTTAGTATGTATTTTATGTACATGAATTACAAAAATCTTCAATTACTAGAAAACAAAAATTCTTATATCAAGAGTTGACAACATGGAAATAAAACACTACAAACCTCTGACTGATCTTCACTTTCTGTACTTACAACTGAAACAAAATAAATATAATATCAATTAGTGCCTGGAAGTGTAACATACGCAAGAATTTTTTATAACCATTACAGCAGTCCTAAATCATAAGAGCAATTTTGGAGATAACTGTTGCTGAAATAAAAATGAAATGCCCAAAATGTTATGAGCTGGTTTCCTATTAAATGTGAATGACAAGTTAAGATTACAACAGCAAAGATGATTTTAATTAAAATCTACATAACACAAATTCATTCTGATTTCAGTTGGTTAGTAAATCGTTTATATTATTATCTAATTTTTCGCTTTTATTATTGTTTTGAAATGGCTTTATTACCGTTAGTGCTTTTATCAACACTCAGTATTAAGAATTTAATAGGTAACAAAGATTTACAACATATTAGATGAATGAATGGATATTTCTTCAAAACATTTCAGTATTATTAATTAAGTTTAAAATATTGTTTTTATAGGATTTTTAAAACATTTTTTCATTTTAAATTCTAAACGTTTTATGCCTTGAAAAAGATAAAAATGTTGACAAAGTGATCTGACATATTAATTATATTTAAATACAGTTACTTTAATGTAATACAGTGTCATTTAGAGTAACCTCAAACATGCATGTATACATCCAAATATGCACATAAGTAAATATTTTAATATTCACACACACACACACACACACACACACACAAATGAAAAATAACACAAACCACTTGGCTCTTTTAAAGAACTTAAATCAGCAATTCCCAGATAATATTCTTGTAATTTAGGTTTCTATAAAGAAAGGGGAAAATGTCACAATATATAAAAAGTATCAGTTGAAACAGTCATCATATTTCTATAAGCAAAATTTGAATAAATGATAAACATACTAAAACTTATCAATAATCATTTCAAATGACTTTAAAGTTTAATGAATTCATATATATATATATATATATATATATATATTTTATTACATACATGAAAATTCATTCACAACCATTATCATTTATGTGCCAATAATAAATCAAAAATGTTTTTGTGTAAATACTATTATATTTGTTACAGTAAAACCTTGTGTTTTGTTGTTCTAAGCAAAAAGTTACAATCACAGATATGAATATTCAGTGGAACAGAGTAATATTAACTCTCAAAATGCTTGCTTGAATTGATGTGTTAAGCCATGACTTTAAATTATGTACTAATTCACAGCTTTATGTGTTATTTTAAGACAAGTGCAGTTTACTCTAAATACATGTCAGACATAACTGATTGGATGTTAATGTCTTTTTTAATATACCATACCTGGCCTTGGTCTTTTGTTTCATGATACTGTCGTATATGTTTCCCATGACATAATTCATAAGTCCAGTAACTTTCTAACTGAAACATGGAAAAAGTGTTTGTAATTTATATTTTACATTCATACATTTCTTGATATTACACCACCACAGCTTTCTATTATGTACTCAACAATGATAATATACTTGTGATTGAGAATAAAACCAAAATTCGTGATTTATTATTAAAGCAAATAAAAAGATTTTAAAATTATCACCACAACAAATATTAGCTCCTTTTGAAGATAAATCAACAAAGCAATATATTTTAGAAATTTAAACACACAGTATAAAATAGCAGGTATGTGTCCAGTTTTAATAAAATTAATTAAGTATTTGAAAAGTTCATGGGATTATTTTATTATTTTTGCTGTGTTTTGTTGTGTTTTATTGTTGTTTTTTGTTGTTGTTTATTTGGTATAGGTGGTGTTGGGTTTTTTTGTTTTGTTTTCTATTTATTACTAGTGTCAGAAATATTAAAACTACAAACTCAGATGAATATATTCCAATATAACTTTTGGTTGAAATATTACAAACTAAAAACTATTTTACCCTGTAAGAGCAGCTTGTTTGTGTAAACAGTCTTTTCATTAACTCCAGCGCAGATGGCCCACTGTATCTCTTGCGAGCCTCCTTCCAAAAAATAAAATAATTAAAAATATATTTTTTAAATAATAAAAAAGTGTAGAAGTAAAGAAACAAATTAATGTCAGTTTAAAAAGATCAACAATTAGATATTGGGTTTCAACAGTGGTTTTTTTTTAACTGTAACTCAGTTTAAACATATTTATACATAGATTTATTCAACCCTTACATATGTGCCATTTTGTTCCACAACCATTCACTGTCTTTGAGACAGCTTCATGATGCCACCCCTTAAAAAAAACCTGTTAACTTATGAAGGTAAAAATGTAGAATACCCAGTTTATTAGGAAGAGGCAAAAGTTGATATCCTGCATTAACACTATATGTGTATATATATATATATATATTATCCTTATCCTGAAAGGCAATAAATAATGGAGTAGATCAGTATCTATATGTTTACTGAATTATATAAATAATATTAGTAACAGAGTTTCATTTGGGGCCATGTAATAACAAGATTATGCTCTTGGAAGATTTGTTACATCAATCTAGTTGTAAATAAGATCCAAACCAAATATAATTTCTTTTTATTTTTTTTTTTTTTTTTAAAGAACCATATATTTTCATTAAAATTACCTAATTATTATTTTGTTATCAAGTAATTTTATATGTTGCTGTTAATGGCCACAGTTTTTATTGGAAGTTCAAAATATCAGAAGACTATTAACAAGGTATGTGGATATTATGAAATACAAAGATAATACTGCCTTTCACACATTCAAGTTTTCAAATTATTTAACTAATTAAATATTTAATAAACGTTCATTTACCTCTTTAGTTTCTCTGGCTGCAGGTAATATGCATGTATATTTTTCATTGTTAGATGTTGTCATTAACATCTGGTTTTCATCTGCTTCCTGAAAAATACACAAAAAGAAGAAAAAAACGTAACTAAAACTTGTCAAAAGAATTTAATATAAATTAAGACTCAAAACAAAATAAATCAAACAATAATATTAAACATAAAACTTCGAAACAGTGAGACAGAGGAAATCATTAATAATAATAGTAATAACTTAGACAGAACATTTTAAACAATCCTAAATGATTTTCAGCTTTTTTTCCCCTTTATTTGTTTAACATACATTCATAAGACAGATGGATATCTATACTGACATGATTAGTGGTGGACTTAACTTTCTTATAAAGTAATAACTTACTAAGTCTTAGACTGATACGAGATTAAGTAAGTATGTTATAAAAAAATATTAACCTGGTCAAATATCCTATTTCCATTACATAAAATAACTACCTGGTCAGAATTGTTAATTAATTATTTTTTAATTGTTAATTAATGGCAAGTAAGAAGATAGTGCCTGCAAACTCACAACATATATTATCTAAAATGTTATCTTAGTCTTATTATATAAGTTCTATAAGATTTGATGGAAATATAATGGCTTAATTGATTCAGAATGAAGAGCTATTTATACTGAATTTCATTTGCCATGACTCTCTATCAGAATGACAGCAACTCAGTTCACAAGTTCAAAACCTACCTTCACAATTACAGAACTGAATGAAACTTCACCAGTTTCTAGATGAAATGTTATAGTAATAAATGTATTTCATTTTGAACAAAAACCATAGACTGATTGGTGTGTTTTGATCGGTTGATCTTGAGTAAAATTTTATAACAAACGAATTACATAAAAAAATGACGAATTTTAAATTTTTTAAAATTACGATGAATACGGATAGAAAACACCAGTAATGAGTAAATAATTGGTCGAATCGATAAAAAAATCTGTATTTTGGGGACAGCCCTCTGCATACTCGCGATGCTCTTAACAGTACTATCGGGGGAAAATGACGTCAGCGAAATATTGGTTTGTAACGTACCTAGAAAGGCTAGATTAAGATGGAAATATTATTTCAACAGATGATCACGTGTGAACGAATGGATGAACAATATTGACAGCAATAGACATCCATAATACGCCCAGGAAAATATATATATATATTTATATATATATATATTTTTTTTTTTTTTTTTAAATAAATAATAAATGTTGCAATAATATTTAAAATACCTTTATTATTTCGAGCGGACCTGCCCAGTTAATCATAAATAATTGACTGTCCATAAACGGGTCAATATTCCCTCCATGTACATTTAATATGACAGTTAGACCAGTACAAATCCATATATTTAAATAAAAATACATTCTAGTAACAAAAGGTATTAAACCGACAATTCTGTCAACACAGTCACGAAATGAATTTAAATTAGGAAGTCATTGACGTGTACAATGATCCAAAGTTTTCATCTGACAGCCATGACACTAGTATCGCAGTAAATTAACAACAAATCCTAGCAGTAATTATCTCCGGACTACTATTTCAAATCAAACACGGACCATCTGCAGATCAAAAACAAAATACGATGCTGATATTATTATTATTATTATTATTATTATTATTATTATTATTATTATTATTATAGTCATCATAGAACAGTAATTAATTATTATATTTACTGAAATGAAAATGTTCGTTACATACATTTTTAATTCTTATTAAAAACTATAAGAAATTACTAAAGAATATCAATAAAAATGACAATGTAAAACAGTGTGTTCAACAGCTACTTAATAATTTAGCTATTCTATTCGTATTTGCTAAATAACCCAGCTAGTTATAAATTTTGGAATTTTGCTGTAATGGCCACATGACATGAGAGTAATATTATTTTATAATTGATACATGCAGCCATGAAAGCAACAACAAAATAATAATAATAATTATTATTATTATTATTATTATTATTATTATTATTATTATTATTATTATTATTATTAATCTGCTTCTTCAGTGTACTTCAGGTGCGGGAAAAAATAAATATTAAAATGTCCGGAAACATGTTCTGGTTCTATAACAGTATTATCACAATAAAAATAAATATTTAAATAAAAGTTTTAAAACAAATTCATTGTTAATTGAGTACTATGCTTACCAATTAATAGCTTCACTAATGTAAGGTTTTAAAAAATAATAATAATAATAAACCAAAAATACATATTTACACACGTCTTCATTTAGTGCGGATCTAATAATTCATGTTGTCAAAGCAAGATGGCGAGTTCCGCATTACAGACGTTTGTGATTCTTCTAATGAGTGCATACATCTTCTGCATGCCAGAACAAGGTGTTTGGGTTGTCACTTATGATGATGTAAATATATATATTTTTTCTTCTTTTGTTTTTATAATCAAGTTAAATACATATTTTAATGTTATTTGAAAACAGTGTAACTTTAAGCATAATTTTGTATTTTTGGTCATCGTTTCGCCGTTGGTACCAAAACATTTGTATGAAAAGTAAAATTTAAGTGTATTTTCAAAGCATTAAATTTGTTGTTTGTCAAGAAGTTGAAATATATTTGAATCTGGGGTTAAATGAATAATATTACGACACTTATTTATAGAACTGTTTCAATATTTATGACTCATTGCTATGTAATTATCATTTATCATTATCATATTATGAATGGAAAAGGTCAATTTGTCATTTTATGCAGATGATTATAAAAACTGATTCCGCTGTATTTTGTCAGCTTCCATTGCTTCCTATTGTTTTTCTTTTTTTTAAAGTGACTGTTAATTTATTTATATGGCTATTGGCTTCTTTCTTGTTCTGGTCAGTACACCAAGAACACTATATCAAAGGTTTCCCTCATTTTCAGAGTATATATAAATTGCATTTTTGAAAGCTATAAATCACATTAAATGGCAGATAATAAGAGAAATGCAGTGTGTGTCTTTCCACTAGCATTAAAACCCCTGTTAGGTTTAACTGTTAACATTGTAGACAGAAATGTATTCATTCACTACATCCTAAACAACTATTGCATTCATAGACTAATAATATAATGTATAGTGGTCTACACCAGAAATCAGTTGAACATCTTGAAAGTAAATCTATGTCTCTAAAATTAAAATAACAATTACCTAACTTGAAAACTTCAGAACATTATTTGTAATTTTTTGATTGATCATTATATTGATTTATTTCAAAGTTTAACATGAATGTATGTGTGAAAACACTGCATTTTCTCTTTATAAAAATTTGATATTAGGATTTCTTCTGGCATTGCTGGAAAGGAGACATGAATGTGATTATATGTATGTGAGCTGAAGATCATGCTTATGCTAAGAAATTATGTCCAGACATTTAGATATGTGGAGTAAATAACAAGTTCTTAATTTGATAGACATTTTAATATCCTCTGTTTTTGTAGTTGTATAACTTTGCTATTAGAAAACACATGTATTTACTTTTCTTATTTTGTTTTATTGTGACTATTTTATTTATTTATTTGCATGTATGTGATAATTATCTATATATACAAAATTTACTTATCGTCTTCATAATAATAGTTGTTTCAGAAAATTTCTATGTCAAACGAATGTAATATTATTAGTGTCAGTATTCTTTCTTTTTTTTAATTTAAATTACATTTTTATATGCATTAAGAATTACATATTATTATTTTTTGTCTGTCAAACAAACAGAAAAATTGATTTGTTTCCATGTTAAGCAGATAATAAGGATTTTATTTTTATTTATTTTTACCTTCAGAACATATTTATAATATTATACCATGTTCCTATGTGATGTTGTGGGCTACATCCTAAAATGGTTAATATCCTACAACTTCCTTGTTGAAAGTTCTTAAATATAACCACAAATAAATGTGGACACGTATGTTTAAAAGAATGAAAAGGTATTTAATAACAGCTACATTCAGTAAAATAAATTATCTCTTTTATGACCTTTCTGTTGCTCTCTGTGTTGTCCTGGAATGAATTTTGTTTGCTACTAGAGTACACACTAGAAGTGCAGTGGGTCACAGGGATATTAATCTGCGGACACAGTTAACTGGTTTCTATTACAGCCGTCTGTCTGAGATTACAGTGAATACTTTCCAGTCTTTTGTAAAGCACTGGGTTTTTTTATTTATGTTCTTGAAATAATTTTATGCATTTAATATACTGTGAAAATTGTGTGTGTGTTTGTCATTTGAAATTGTTATATGTGTTACTATTCACCTGTCTCATAACACAGAGTCATTATATTTTTGTATGTGCAAACCAGCTTTAAATTATTATTTTTTTATAATTGTTTTAACACACACATATATACAAAGAGAGAGATATATAATTTATATAAGTTACATTACACGTTTACATCCAAAAATTAATATATGTCTATTGAACTGAATAAAATGAGTTGTAGCTTTTAATCAATACTAAGCAGGACATTAGCATACATTCTTTGTGTATAATTTAGTTGTGGTGTTTGCTACACATGTAACTGTTGGGTTTCACTGCATGCTGGATTTTGTTTCCTATGGTGTACAGTAATACTTACCATTAAAATTATTTATTCCTTATTTTAATTTTAATTTTAATATTTTTTTATTTTTTTCTTTTTTCTTTTAATATTTTCTCTTAATTTTTTATTTTATTTTATTTTATTTTATTATTAAACAATATGCAATAACATAATATTCATATGTTAATGTTTAGTATAGTGTTTTTATTTTATTTTGTAGCTATAAACATACATGTTATTATAATTAATATTATTATATAATATTGTCCCAGTTACTTTAAGAGGATATCATTAAAAAATTGAACCTTATCTCAAGATGACTACATTCTATCAAATTTCAGTCTGTAACAAAACCAAATGCATCACAAAAACTAAAACTTGTTTAAAACATGCCTCAATTGGAGGGACCCCAGAATAATTACTGATAAAGGTAATTATGAATTGGATATGGGTATTGCATTACATTTTGTTACAATAATTCTAATCTTAATTATTTAAAGATGAGGATAAGTGTATTAGCAAGAAGTTGTTTGTCTCTACTATTTATATATAATCATCATTATTTAATTTATCTTTTCTTTTTCTTTTAAATTATATTTTATTCAGCTTTTAAATTTACTTTTTAAAAATCTCTCACATTAAATAACACACACACATACACAATACATGTACACTAAAAACATACATAACAATTTGCAAGTATAAACTTTTATTCATTAAAGTGCAGCAGATTGTACTCTTTGTTTGCAGCCATGATGATTTGTTTCATTTATGTTAAATGAATAATCAGTTTGCTTGGCCATGATCACTGCTATCATCAACTAATGGATGGATGTTATTAATTTATACAAGTCCATATATGCCTTTATTTTCTAAATATAGCATTAACATAAAGTGAAACATCTGTTGTTTGGTACATGGAAATAACATGTAAGTATTGATGAAGTCAGTGGACAGAATAAATAAGCTATGTTTTGACTCCGTGTCTGAAGCTTGAATATTTAGAGAAACTAAATAGTAACTAATGTTTTAAGTTTCCATTAATTTAAATTTGATTTATCTTCAAGTTCATCTAATTAGAATATTTGTGTTACTCATCTGCTAAACCAGTGAGTGTTTAACAGCACCTCAACAACACATTTTAGTATTAAGGATGTTTGGGTGTTGAATATGGTGTCCATAAATGATGATATAAACTAAAAAGCCAACTTTCATCATTCCATACCTTTCTCTTTAGCAGCATGTAATTTAACTTAACAGTATTAGCAGCAAATGATATTTTGTATGTGCCCTCCCATGTACAGACTGCATAAATTACAGAGCAATGTCTGGAACTGGAAATAATCCACAGAACAGACCAAAATTTAATATGACTTGTTATCCTTGTGTCTTCTTCATTGAAGTTTACCCATTAAGATCTTCTCCCATTACAGAAACAGCCACAAGTTGTTTTATTGTTTGGTTCATCAAGATAAAATAATATGAAGTTAATTAATCCAGATCCTTTGTAGAGTGGTGGTAAAATAGTAAAAGACATAATCAGCATTTTTCGTTGGATCTACGTGTCTGACTTGTGTCCTAGCCTTGACTTTCAATTTTTGTTGTGTGGAGAAATTATGAATAGAGACTAGTGTTACTCTTAGACCTGTGTTTTATTCTGTGATATTATATATATATATATATATATATATATATATATATATATATATATATATATATATATATTATTTTTATATTTTTTAAAATTTTTTAATTTTAAACTTTTTTAAACTTTGTTTTTAAAAATAAAATTTAATGTATTTATATTTTTTTATATTTAAAAAAAATATATTTATTATTATTATTTATATATAAATCATTAAATTGACCATGATACTTGAATTTTATTATTTTGTTAACAAAATTTAACATAATAGTTTTTCTGTTTTTATAAACATCAGATTATATTCCTTAATATTCATTGTGAGGTATTCACTTAATTTACAACAACAAAAAATGCCTCAAAACATGTGCCTTTAATCTTGAAACTTTGGGAGTTAAAACATCAAAAACAATTGGGACATCTATTTTATTTAAGTTTTTAAAACAGTTTATATCCTCCTACTATTTATAACACAAGGATAGAGAAACACACCACACATTGAAAGTTGTCAATAATCAAAATAAAAACAGTGCCACTTGATATCCTGTTAAAACAGATGCATTAGGTTTTTCTGTATCAGTTTACATGTGTGTATAAAAACACATTTCATTCTGTCAGTATGTGCTATGGTTGATTATAATAAATATATTTTGCTTTTATTATTAACAAAGAATGAGATTTTCAGAAATGAAGTGATTATACTGCAGTAGAAATATAACTGATCATTACTACACATACTACTGAAGATGTATGATGACTAAAATCTTTTGAAAATGTTACTGATTTTCATTATTATTATTATTATTATTATTATTATTATTATTATTATTATTATTATTCAGCATGATTATTTTCAAGGCTGTAGAGATTCTAGTTCTTCAGTATTATTTGACATCTTTGAAGTAAAAAAATGACTAATGTTTTCCTGTTGCTAGGATTAAACTTACGATCAGTTTTAGCCAACTGCTATACAAATTGTGTTATTAACTGAGACAAGAATACCGCGTATGAAACCAAAGAGTGGTCATAAAATAGCTAAGCCTAATGTAAAATGAATAGCTGTTGCGATGGAGATGTCAGTGAACAATAAATCATGATTGTGTTGTGTTGTATTACTATTACAAATACTATTAAAGATGTATGATGAGCCAAAGTTTTCAAAAATTTTACAGATATTTATTATTATTGATTATTACTATTATTGTCATTATTATTATTATTATTATTATTATTATTATTATTATTATTATTATTATTATTATTATTATTATTTTCAGAGCTATAGAGATTGGTTTCTTCTGGATATGATAATAATGACATTTCTGATGTTTTCCTGTTGCTAAGATGATGTTTTATGATCCATTTAATAATTGTTATTCAAGTTTTATTATTATTATTATTGAGACAGAATATTGCATAAGAAACAACAGGCTGGTCATAATAGAGCTAATGTAAAACGTGTAGCTGTTGAGATAGTGATATAGATGACTGATAGACCAAACTCAGTTATAAACACATGTTTGATGTACAACAGCTGTTTGTACATAAATGAGTATTCACTTCATTTGACATCAGTGTCAGCTGTTCTAATTATTAGTAAAGTTGTTAGAACAGTCAAAATAAACAGATTCTTGTTTATTCATTTATTTACTGCCACTTATTTATATATAATTGTTTTAATTTATTTATATATTTTGTTTGTATTGAAATATATCAGGAAAAAAACTGAATGTGTTAAACAGTATAAGTATGTGATATATCACAACAACCCTTAAAAGTCCTTGTTGTTGTTTGTAGTGTTATCATACACTCCATGACTGAAGTTTCAGATATGTATAATTTTTTTATTATGGTTATCTTAAAATACAGAAATAATTAAAACTGTATAAATGTTGTCAAATATTCGTTTCCTTCTGCCTAGGAAATCAGTGTCATGAAATCTATTGTTTTTTGCATGTTTATAATTTATTATTGATTTTCTTCTTCTTTTCAGAAATCTACCATTCATGCCTTTCCAAAGAGCATTTATGCAAAAACAAAAATTTCAGTTACTGGTAAGTACATGCTTTCTCTCTCACAGCACACATTATGATATTTAGAGGTACTAGACCATTAAGCCTGGAAACCAGAGATGACCCAGATTTCAGGATTTTCGGTTTTTCTGGACAAAATATTATATATACTTAAAAAATAAAATATTTTAACAATAAAAAGTATGGAATAAAAATATATTTAATGGGTTGAAATTAATACCTTTTTTTTTTTGGATAATTCAGGATAAAGTCATATAAATATCAGCTGTAAAGATTACTGACTTAGCTTAGCTTAGCTGATTTTTTGGATTTTTTAAATTTATTTTTATTTATTGTTATTTTTTATTATAAACCTTATAATCAATAAAATACAGTAATGTTGTCTTTTTTTTTTCTTTTTTTACTATAATTTGTGTGTGTGTGTGTGTGTGTGTGTTATTATATTAAACATTTTTTTTACTTTAATATGTTTTAATTTTATTTAATTTTTTTTATTTTGTTATATTTTATTATTATTGTTTATTTATGTTTTATTTTATTTTTTTCTCTCCATTAACACCTTAAATTACTCCATTATATTATGTGACTGATACACCAAACTTCAACTAGCCAAGTATATCATAGACAGAAAGACATGTAATTTGTGTGTATGTATGCATGTGTATTTGATTTACCTATTGTATTGTAATAATAATAATAATTCTGGAAATGATTTAGAACAATTCTACAGTGACTTAACATAAATTTTAAAAATATTAACCATCACCAGGAACAAATATATATAATCTTGGTATGTGTGTGTTTGATTTTATTTTTTATATTTATTTTATTTTTGTCGTTGTTTCAGTTTTTCTTTTTAATATTGTTTTTGATGTTAAGAGTGAATTTTATGAGTTGTCTTTATAACTTTCAAAACTGTTTACCATTAAACTGATAAAACAACATCACATTTTGCAGTGGACTGTGGATCCAATCAGCAAGAAGTTGATTTACATATTCAGTATCTCTTGAGAGAATCACCATGTGCACAGGAGTATGAAGGCATAGAAAATATTCCAGTAAGTATAAACATTCAGAAAATAATGTATTTATTATTTTTATTTATTTATTTTTTATTTTTATGTTTTTTTAATATATTGTTTTCTAAAAACATAATTATCATTATGACATTTATGAAAATACACCATTCAAAAACATTGGTGTTTTTTTTTTTTTTTTTTTTTTTTTTTTAATTTATTATTATTATTATTATTATTATTATTATACTTTTCATTACATTTTTCCATATCCTCCTCTCACAATGGTAGTCTGTTATTAGTAATGTTTGTCAGATGTTTATAAATATCTGTATTCTAATTTTCGTATTCATTTTTTTAATTTTTTTTTTTATGACAAATTATTTATTTAGTCTGTGAGCCTTACCATACACACCCACTAATTAACTGATTTACTGAATATTTAAAACAGAAAAATAGTCAATGTATTGTTTATCAAAAATGATTCTGTATTTTCAGGAGAGGATGAACCTTTATCTGAATCATCCGACAGTGCAGTACAATGAAAACTATGACTACAACAAAGTGGCATTCCTGTCTAACAGAACAGTGCAGAAGTGTGGAGGAGATGTCACACACATATATTTAGTTAGTTAAAACATTTCTCTCTTTTATACTTCAGAGCCTCATACATTGATTTTTCATTCAAAACCAGTTTTTACGGTCTATAAACTTCATTCCATATGAATAAATCAGGTTTACTGTGTCATATATATACACATACATATGCACATAGATAAACACATACATATATACATATACATATACATATATACATATGCATATACATATACATATACATATACATATACATATACATATACATATACATATACATATACATACACATACACATACACATATATACACATACATAGACCTACAACACACACACACACATGCAGTTACATTATTTAACATTATTAATATCTTTTGTTTTGTTAATGCTGTTTAATTTATTGCATTTGGTTAATTAATTCCATTATTTTAATTTTACAGGATTTTAATGACCAGAATCCAAAAACAGAAAAAATGGTTGTGGTGAGATTAAAACCATTTACAAATTTATAATTAAATTATATAGTTCAATTTAAAATGTACTATTGTCTCATGTTCTTACTCAGCCCCACCAAAATATTCCTATTTTGAAATAAAATTAAATGATAGTAACAGACTAATTATTTGGTGTTATCAACCAATCAAAAAGTCTTTAACCTAATTTTAATTATATTTATGTTAAGTTAGAATATTTTGTCTTGAAATTTAACCTAATAAGTTTATATGAATTAAGGCACATTTAGGTGAACTTATATAATATACATTTTTTAATTGACTAATGGTTTGGTATTATTAACCTGTCTTTTATCTGTTTAGTTTCAAATAGCTAAATCTTGAAATATCACCTAGTAAGTTTACTTTCCAAAAACAAATGCTTGCATGCATACACATTTACCATTTACACACACATCTATCTAACTTTCTATCTTTTTTTTCCTACCTATCAAACACAGTTATACAGTCGTATAAACATATATAAGACATCCATTTTTTGTCAACTTCTAACAGGGTAGGGGGTAGAGGAGGATGACAGTGACATCTCCAAAGAGGACACAAACTGACTGTGGTTCATAAAAACTGTATTTAATTAATGTGACTCATAACTAAAGATTCTACACTTGTAAAATCAGAACAGATCAAAAACAACAAGTCCCCATGCATGACCAGTGTCATCATCTTCACTAACAGTGATCTAAGACCTTGTCCTCTCAGAGGCCAGTGTGCAATCCCTTGCTTTCTGAAAACATTTGCCCCTAAACCCTGGGCAGCATTGTCACATGACCATACAATTCCCACTGACAACAAAAGCTCACCATTGGACGTAGTAATATTACTTTATCCTGCTAGCCTTTACTCACCCCAGATTACTATATGAACTAATTATTCAAGAACCATTTAAAACTGACCTTCTCAGAATAGGAAATAATGGTTATTATTTGGTATTATTAACCAGTCAGAAAGTCTGAAATGTATGTGTAAGCATGTATACACAAAAACACATCTCTATATCTTTTTGCCTACCCCTCTACACAGTTATACAAAAATACATTGTGTTAGATTTAAATTTTTGTTTAATATGTTGATGACAGTTGAATCTGTGTCGTAGAAATGTAAATATAATTAATTATATTTTTAGTTTCATACGGATGTGCAGACAACAAAATCAGGAAACAAGACATTTGTAATTGCAAAACAAGAGCAAGTGGAAAAGAAAACCAAGATCAAAAGAGCAGCTGAGCTAGGCAAAACAACAAAACAAACAACCCAGAAACCTACATTAAAAGCAGTCAAAACTTCACCACCTAAGAAAGTAAATATTTTTAAAACATCCACAAAGAAGTTAAAAGTGCATGAAAAGCTAACACACACACACACACATATATATATATTGATTATTAGTAATTCAAGTAATAGTTAAAAAAAAAAAAATTTAAATTTCACCCAAGAGTAAAGCACTTTTGTAATTAAGACCTTGAGTTCTTTTTTATCATTTTTATTATATATATATATCTTTCTCTCTCTCTCTTATCTCTCTCCTTCTTTCTCTCTCTTGTTTTTCCTTTCTTTATTTCTTTCACACATCCAAGGTTATTCTTTACCATTTGTTTTTTCACTGTTTAACACCATGTATCTGCATTTGAGAAAAACAATCTATTCTTTGTCACCATTTGTTTTCTCTTTTTGTTGTTTAATAATTCATAATTTATTTTTAAATTTGTTTTGCAGACAACACCTTCAACTACTACTACTACTACTACTGCTGCTGCTAGCAAAAGTTCTGATGTAAGTATATATAATATATATACACATTTGATTTATTAAAAAGATTCCTGCTTTTTATTGATAATGTTTCAAATAATCTAATTAATATTTATCATAAAAACAAGTTGGTAATAACAGTAATAATAAAGTGATTTTATCTGACATAACAGTTTTTAAATTTCTTTTAGTTCTGTATTAAAAGATTTCACATGTAACTTTAGTTTCTGGTGTAGTTTACATATATGCATGTAGACATGCAAACGAACATCACATTTATATATGTACATATCAGTACATACATACTTACATTTTTACATACATACATGCAGACACTGTCTGTCATGTGTGCATGCATGCACACACCCACACACATATATATTTGCACATGTACTCATACACATTCCTTTTCTTTCTCTTTTTAAAAAAAACAAACAAACAATTAACCTTGTTATTTTCAGTCTGACAGTATTGTAGCCACAGCCTGGAAGGATGGTTGCTATGTCTTTATTTTAGAACTTACACCTACACCTACATTAGGAAATGCAGAAGCTGATAAAAAGAAGGAAAAATACAAAGCAGTGGGTAAGTAGGAGGGTGGGGAATGTAAAAAAAAAAAAAAAAAAAAAAAAAAAAAAAATTCTACACTAAATTAACTAAATAATGCAAAAGAGAAATGTCAGAAGTCTGTTTCAAAAAGTGTTTATATTTCTTAATTCTCAGTTTGTCCCACTAACTGATTAAAGATGAGTTGTGTATGTAGTTTTAGTTCGACATTATCAGTATCTTAAATTGTGTGTTAATGGATTGTATGTATAATTTAATTTTATTTCACCGATTTATTAAATTCATGCTTCAAGCTTTTTGAATGACATTATAGATATACTTTGGGAGAAGGTGTTACTTTTAAAAAATGTATTTAATTTTTGAATTGCATCACAAGCTTGTTGAATCCCATTATAAATACACTTCTGGAGATTGGGAGTACATTATTTTATTTATTTCAAAGTAAACTATATTTATAAGTACTGTTTTTAGCCTTGTTAAAATTATTATTGATATTTTGACCTGGAGGGTTTCAGATAGTATAAAACTGTATTTCCCGTAAATTCCATTGTAAAAATGAATGGAGATGGAATATTTAGAACCAAAAATATATTTTATTAACATAAAGCAGTGAATTACAGTGAATCATACAACTAATATTTTTGTATTATGTTCATCAAGCTACTGTTCGTATGAAAGGAATTCATGGTTACATATCTGCTGTGGATTTTCCTCTGGAGGTGGTGAGTAGTAGATGCTTTGTAAAAATTATATCATTTTAAACACTTATTCTTCTGCTTTGAAAAGAATCAAACAGTCCAGTTAAATACAAATATCCCAGACAGACGGTTTCATTTTTAATGGTTGCCTGTGACTGAAAATACTGACAGGCAAGTGCATGTCTATGTCTCAAAAAATATATATATAATAACCAATATTAATCATTTTTATTTATATATATTTTTTTTTTTTTTTAAAGAAAAATACTATAAGATTTTATTAATATTAATAACAAACATCATTTTCCTCCACATCTTAAAACAGGTACAATTTGAAGAAATTGGATTTTGCTCGTACTTTTTAACCTTCTGTAAAAAAAACGAATTAAAATTATTACCATTTTAAAAATCTTTTTGTATTAGCTAATGATTATTGTGACCAAACATGCAACAGCTGGTATGTTTGTTTTACTTTTATTATCACTCTTTATTCACTTTGTTTTGTAGTTCTATGGAGTTATGGGTTTAGTTTACATAGGATATGGGATTGTATGGATTATTGTATTGGCCTGCCACTGGAAGGATCTTCTTCGAGTGCAGTTTTGGATTGGCGGTGTTATTGTTCTGGGTAAGTACTGCCCTATTAAAAGATGTCTTCTAGTTAAACAAGACTATTTTAAAAAATTGTAATAAATGCATTATTAATGTGCAGCAGTATATGATTGTATCTTTAAGCAATACTTAAAAAATTGTAGGCTTTGTTTTTTTTAATGTAAAATTTAAGTTAGGTTCAAGTCTTAATTTCTTAATTGTGAGATATCAGAGAGTCTATTCATGATAAATTAAACCCTGCAAGAGTTGCATACCTTTCCGTTTCTCTCATCTAATTCATTTTATCTATAATCAACTTTGAGTTGTTCCATTTTGTAGATGATATAATATATGATTAAAAGCTAATTAGTCCATTTATAATTTTGAAAAAGTAGTAATAAAATTTGTTTTATTTCAAGGTATGTAGGAAAAAGCTGTATTTTTGCGTAATTAATTTGTAGGTTAATAATAATAATAATAATAATTTGTTTTGTTTCCAGGGATGCTGGAAAAAGCTGTATTTTTCGCTGAATACAAGAATATTGCTGAAACAGGAAAATCTGGTTGGTATTTTGGATTTAGTTTTCTTCTTACTACAAATCTGTTTAATTTTTAAATTAATAACTGGTATTTGAATTAACCAAAATTATACTTATTCTTTTTTATGATCTAAAAATTATATTTCAGATATTAATTTCTGAAAAACATATCTTCTTTGGAAATTTAGTGGGTTTTGGGAAGGGTTTTTTTCAGTAAGATTGATTTTACATTCTATTTAGCCCAAGATCTTTTCACCTACTGCAGAAAAGCCTGACTAATTAACAATATATTGGTGTATAAAATACAAAATTAAATGTATATGTGAATAAATTATACAGTATGAGGCAATGTGTTTCATCTTTCTGTATGTAACCAGACAACTAAACAGTTATTTTAAGAGCAAAACAGAATTAAATGTTATAACAAATGTACAAACCATTGAAGATGTTTTTAATTATGCTATGTTTTATCATGTTCTGTTGTTTGCTCGTTGACTTTTTGTTGTTGTTTGTTTTTCGGGGGGTGTTGGGAACATTTTTATTAAAAGATTATATATAATATTATATTTAATTTAAATGTATATTGTTTTCAGTACGTGGAGCAATAATTCTTGCAGAGCTGGTTTCCTGCATGAAGCGTACTTTAGCCAGGATGTTGGTTATTGTTGTCAGTCTCGGGTTTGGTATTGTCAAGTAAGTGGTGAACATTTTTAATTTTCATCTCACAAAAAATCTCTTCTTTTTTTTTTCTTCTTCTTTTTTTCTGTGCAGTTCTGTTAACTTTTTAACATAGTTATCATTAATTACAATTTATTTGCATTTAGGAATCATTTTTGGGAAGGTAATGTGTTGGATGCTTTATAATGCAAACATTAATTGTTATTTAGTCTGTTATCAGTAAAACTGCAGCAAATCTTTTAGAACAGTGGTTCTCAAACTTTTTTTGCCAACGGCACACCTTGGAACACATGAAAAAATAGCGGCACACCTGGCTAAATATATATACGAAAAATATTTGAATTTTGTGAAGTAAAAACTTGGCAAGTCGTAGACGGCATACAATGGTAGACACAGACTAGTCATAGACACATAGAATGACTCAAACTAAATAAAGAAAAACATAGCTATACTTCACTGCAGTGTTTCGAATTTCATCAGTCAAATAGCTGGCTTCTTTAGAGAGAAATTTGTGCCTGACTTTAATTCATAATTTCCTCAATGTTTGGTTGAATATGAGACAGACACACCCTCATTTCTTCTTTCGTTGTATGTAATCTCTCGTGCTTCATGTTTTTGATGTTGTTTAATGTTGAGAAGCCTAATTTACATATATAAGAAGTTGAAAATTGGAACTGAAATCCAAAATAAATCAATGGGCAGAGTCGAATGTTTTAATTTTAACAATTTTCTTTTTGAGGGCAGATAGCTTGTCTGTTGAAGTGAGAATATTTTCGTTTTTACCTTGCATACTACTGTTTGTTTTATTTTTGGACCACATGGTTTTTCGCATTTTCTTAGTGTGCCGTTCAAAATTTTGCGGCACACTTAGGAATATCTTGTGGCACACCAGTGTGCCGCGGCACACTGGTTGAGAATCACTGTTTTAGAAGATCATATTTTAATCTAGTTATTTTTACCTATTATTTTAAATAATTGTTTTGTTCTGTTCATCATTAAAATATAATTAAAAAACTCTTTTTTTTTTTTTACCATAGATTAATTTATTTTTATAAATAAACATAGTATTATTTATATACATATATACCACTATACTTTCATACATACATACATACATACATATGTACAAGTTTTTCATAAAATTTCTCATCAGCTAGGTAGAAAATATTTTTTCATTTGATCAAGTTATTATGTAAAATATTAAAGAGGACATTAAGTCTTTTATATATATATATATATATATATGTATGTTTTATTGTAGACCACGGCTTGGCCAGACATTCCACAAAGTTCTCTGTGTTGGAGTAGCTTTCTTTGTTCTCAGTTCTATTGAAGGTTGCATGAGAGGAGTGAGGGTAAGCCTTTGTATCCTCTTTTCTATTTGTGTCTCTGTGTGTGTGTGTGTGTGTGTGTGTGTGAGACAGAGAGAGAGAGAGAGAGAGAGAGAGAGATTAAAAAAAAAAAAAATTGTTACAAAATGTTATAGAAAAAATAATATGCTTATAAAGATAAGTTGACACAATTTGTTTCATACACAGACACTGTAATAGTTAAGTAATCATCACTGTAAATGCTGGTTTTGTTATTACCAATTTATTTATGTAGGTAAACAAAACGTCCATCAGACTTTGATAATCTTTGACTACTTTAATTATTAATATCATGATAATTTGCACATTTTGAAATATTTATTTTTTAAAAGTAATATGAACTTATTTAGAAGGCCAGCAAAAAGTGGACATTGAGATATTTATGTTCTGTTTTCAGTCAAAAAGTGACCAGTCCAATGAACTGATACTAGCCACTGTACCACTGGCTGTTATTGATGCTGTTATAGTTTGGTGGATATCCTTTTACTTAGTATTTAATAACCAATTTCAGGATACATTCCTTAATTCTGATGTCAAGACAAAATGTTCAGTAGCATTTGTAGGCATTTTGTAATCATTTTATATTATCAGATGGCACTATATCTGAATCTGGACTGTTGTTTTTCAGTTGTGTTGTTTTTTTTGTTTTTTTTGGGGGTATTTCTCCATCATTGTTATAAGAAAAAGGTTCAAAATAATTTACACGCATTATTATTATTGTTCTTAAAATTTATTAATATATTTAATTTTTATTTTATCACTGCCACTGGTTGTGTTGTTTTGTTTTTATTACATTTTGTAGTTTAGTTCATTTCATTTCATGATATGTCATGTCATTTCCTTTAATTTGACTTTGTTTTATTTTACTATTTGTTCTATTCCATTTCCTTAATCTTGTCTCTACTGTTTACACTGACACCTTTATCTAAATTAATTTAATATTTAAGTCTCAATAACCATGAAACTGTAAACAAAATAGCAATAATTTCCTTAACGACGACACATCTTTACCAGTTTGGTGCAGACCACACGCACTCTTAGACTGAGGAGAAATATAGTGAAGTTATCACTGTATAGACATTTTACAAACACTCTTATTTTTGCTGTGTTAGGTAAGTGTCTTTTTTATTAGTAGTAATAATAGCAGTATTTGTTTATTTTTTGTATTACTATTTTTATTAGTAGTAATAGTAGTAGTAAAAGTAGTATTCATTTGATTTTTACTGTTATTGTACTTAATTATTATTATTATTATCATTATTATTTCTTTTTATTATACATTTTGGAACAGTTATTGTTTTGCATGAATAAATGAAGACATAGAGAAATAAAGTGATTTTGAAAGATTTTGAGTCCTTCTGGCCCAGTGTATAAAATTTAAGGACATTTTCTGGTATAGATTTCGTTATTTTTCTGTCTTTTTTTTTAAATATTTTTTTATATTTTTTTTTGTTTTCCCTCCCATATATAAATCGAAACAAAAAATCAATATTACAGAATATTTCAACATTTTCATTTGTATTGTTGAGTTTTTTATATGCAAAATATTGAATAAATACAATTTTTATATATATTTTTTTTAATTTGTTTTAACAGCTTCCATTGCATTTATGATTTGGTCAATAACACAGCATAAATTAAAATTCTGCACAAAAGTAAGTATTGTTGTTGTTGTTGTTGTTATTCCTAACTGCACAGGAAAGAATTACTGAATATATTAACATTACTTTATGGAAAATTCATGAATAGAACTAGTTGCAATTATCAAGTTGTTTTAAATGTTAATAACCATGTAACACAAATTTCTTTAGTGAAATATACTTTATTTTTATTTCTATTTTATTACTTTTTATTATTACATTTTTGAATTATTATAGTTACTATTTTATGATTAGTATTATTATTATAATACTAGGACTGGAAGGAGCTATGGGTTGATGAGGCGTTTTGGCATCTGTTGTTTTCCGTTATTCTGCTCATCATCATGATTTTATGGAGGCCAGACGCCAATAACCAGAGGTTTAACTTTCAATTCTGTTTTACTTATTAATGCTTTATTTTCATTTCAAATTAATATCATTAATTGTAAAAATAATACACTGAGCATCAGTATTCTGTTTCTGAGCTGCCATTATTTATTTGTTTTGTTTAGTTTAGTTTTTAGTTTAGTTTAGTTCAGTTTAGTTCAGTTCAGTTCAGTTCAGTTCAGTTCAGTTCAGTTCAGTTCAGTTCAGTTCAGTTTCAGTTTCAGTTTATTTTTTGCCATTAAAACTGATTAGCAAATATTTTGAATATTATTAAGCAAGAAAAATTGTTTGATTGTAGTCGAGAAATGTCAAATTCATTTCAGTCAAACAAGACTTGATGATTATGAAAGATTAATTATTAATATATGTCAGCAATTAGAATTCAGTTTATTCACGGCATTGAATATTCTTGCACTCTCTATACTGTGGTTGTAAGAAAATTTTAGAATAGTTCTTTTATTGGGTTTTTTCGAAATTTTAGTGTCAGATATGCATGTGTTTTTAAAACCACAGGTTGTGGATTTAACTATTAAAAATAAAATATATTTCAGTGATGTAGGGCAGCTGTTTTGTGTTTGTAATGACTGTACAGTGACAAAACATTACACTATTTATTTATTTATTTGTTTATTTGTCTAGGTATGCATTTTCACCTTTGTTGGATGCAGCAGAAGATGAAGTTGATGAAGATCAACTTATGAATGATGCATTCGGTAAATACTATTCTTACAGTTGTAGATTAGTGTGCTTTTCTTTTTTCTGCTTGTGTACTTCATAAATAATTATATTTTATTGTTTTCTTTGAAAAAATATTATGAGTCAACATCAGCATATGCACACAGTCAAATTGTGTCCTCTTCAGTCATTATAATTATTGTTTTAATCTGTAGTGTTTATCTTCTTTTTTTTTAATTTAATTTAATTTTCATGATTTTATTTTATTTTATTTATTTTTTTCCTTGTTATTGTTGTCATTTCTAAATATTTCATTTCATTACTGTTACACTATTTTTCAAATTTAGATGGGATGAAGATGAGAGGAGTTAAGGGCCAGGCAAATGGCTCTCCTAGACAAAAAGAAAAATCAAAACCAGTAAGTTTGTTTCAAATTCGTATTGAAAAATTATTATTACATTTAACATATTAATTTAAATTTAAAAATAATTCAATACGGATTTATAAATTATTAATTAATGTTACTTGTGAAAATATGCATGTTAGTGAAATGCTGTAACTTTCAGTGTTGTTCTGACATTAGCAGATTTAAAACAACACTTCGTTAATCCATTTATAGGTCTCCATTCAGATAAAAATTGATGTTAAATCAAACTGTAGATCAATTCTGAACCAGTAATAAGCCATTTGGTTTACTTATTTTGAAACATACTAGTCCAGTATATGTTCAGTATGCTATAATTCCATACTGAGCATTGTGTCTACTCCAAAATATTAATAAATATTGTTATCAATTGTATTGTTAAAGTGATATGTGTGAAATAAAAATACCTTTTTAATTATTATTTTAAGGATGATGATCTGAAGTGGGTGGAGGAAAACATTCCAACTTCTGTTGCAGACAAGTATGTTTTTCTATTTTTATTTTTATAAAATACATAATTGTAAGTTACTATCTAAATTTTTAAATCTTATTATCTCTTTTTTAAATATAATTTATTTGCATGTGTATTATTATCTTATTTTTTTATTTTTCATTTTTTTTTTTGGTTATAGGATTCTATATTAATAAATATTTTTAAAAATTTGTACTTATTAAGTTTAAATATTTTTAATAGATTCATTATTAATAAATACTAAACATCATCTTAAAGCCAGAAACTACACAAATAATACACAGTCCACCAGAGTTAGTGAAAAAGTATGGACTGCAATGTGTATTTATCTTTTAAAAAAGCACACAAAAATATTAATGCAAGCTTTTTTCCATTTTTAATTTTGCAGAAGATATTGAATGAAATACTAATATTATATGTATATATATTTTTAAATTCTTATATTCAAAAATGTAACTTCCTTATTAATTCATTTTTTTCTTTTCTTTATTAGAGCTCTACCAAGTCTGCTTGACTCTGATGAAGAATTAATGAACACCAAGTTTGAAATGTCTAAAATGGAATAAATCATTGTGTTTTGTCTTCCTATGGAGGATATTATGTTTTATTTAGAACTGAGCTTGCAAGGCAGACAAGAGCTTTCAGGTTAACTATCACTAGTGTGGTAAATGAAATATTTGTTTGAGCAGTCATATAAATTATTGTATTGTATGTTGGCCTGTTGAGAAATTATGTAAATGAGTGTTACATAACTGAGTGTTCATGTAAATATCTGTAAAAAAAAAAAAAAAAAAAAAAAAAGTGATATACTTCATATACTTCATTTTTGTCCTAATCATAAAAATCATAAGGATCAAAATGTTCTATGTTATTGGTTTTTTTTTTTTTTTTTTTTTTCAATTTAAATATGATACTGAATTTTTTTTATAAATAATAAATTGTATTTCTGTTTTATCCTTAAAAATGTCTGTGTTATTTATGTGGCTTTAGTGGGGTATTTTTGCATTAACTAAAAAGGTTTATTTATTATGAGAGAAACTTTTTCCTTTTTAAATAAAAACTAAAAAAATTTTTAAATACTTTTTCTGTACATATGATCAAATCTTACATACTTCATCTCATTTAATTCACAAACAACTAAAATTCTAAGTCCATCTAGTTACACAAAATGAGAGTAAAACTTTACCTTAATTTTTATTAACATAGTTTTTCAGTACATAATTATATTATTTCTGATTTTTAACCCTATCCTTGCAATAAATGGCTATATCTGCTTGAAATTTCTATACCTACTAAAAATATTCATAACTCATATATTATACCTTTTAATATTTCTGTTCAGCATTCAGTTATTGTAGATATTTTGTGAAAGACAAAATGAAAGAGAATTAAACTCATAACTAAACAGATGTTTTGCATGTATATGCATATGTAACATATTTGCATAAATTTTAATATGATGTGGGTTTTATAATTTGTGAATATAGATAAAATTTTGTATCATAGAGGTTAAGCAGTGGTGGAATTTTTATTCTTTTTTAAATCTGTTTATTTATAAACATAATCAGTTTGTTGTTGTTGTTTTTTTTTCCTCATTCCATAGAATTAGTTCAGTTTCTCTTCTTTTTTTCGAGTGGGGTGCTTTTTCTTTCTGTCAGTATTTTGGAGATTTTGTTATTTTGAAGACCCTTCCATTCAGATATTTAATAAATCATTTTGCTTGATTAATTTTACAGTTCTTCATATCAGTTTTATCAAAATGTATCATTGGGTTTACCTGTTGTGAATTTGTATACATCTGGATACTTATATCTTGTAATTTACAATGGTGCTTTCTTCAAAGGTTTAGTCTTTATTCTGTTATGTGTGACATATGCATAATGAAACTTTATTGTCATGCATAATTTTCATTTGCCAACCCACAAATTTGTGGATAAAACCATAACTCTATTATTATTATTATTATTATTATTTTATTTTATTTTGTATTTTTTAAATTGTTATAATCAGATAGAAAGATTTACAATTTTCCCTTTTTGTTGTTATTATTATAATTGTTTTCTATCTTCTTTTTTTTTTTTTTTTTTTTTTTTTTTTTTTTTTTTGATAATTGTAATTTAATATTAAAAACTGGAAACTACAGCTTGCTGGACAACAAACCTATTTTGTACGTGTATATATTTTTTTTATTTTTTTTTTTTTATTTTTTTTTATTTATTTATTTTTTTTTAAATTAAATTTGAAAGATTCATTAAGAAATTCAAAAATGAGAAAATCCCAAAGAAATCCATTTTATAATGGCTTTAATATAAAGTATCATTGTAACTGTTTGTTAAGTATTATAAGTTCAATAAAATTTGTTTAACAGCCGTTTGATTGATTAATTGTTATGTATTCAGTATGCATATGATGCACATGTAACATACCATCATTTCTTATTTCTTGTGAAAGTAATGACTTAAAATCTGCGAATGATAAATGGTTCCAAAAAATACAATGAATCAGTGCTTGTTTATATTTACTTATTTATTTATTGATGTGCTTTGATGTCTGAAATAAAATGACTACACATGTAAAGTGGAAATGGAATTGATGTTTAGGTAACTAAGTGGGTTTTATAGTAGACTTTTTTTTTTTTTTTTTTTAATTGATATTTGTTGCAAAATAATGTATATCTGGCCCAAAAAATTCAAATTTATATATAATTAAGTACTTTTCATTCACTGTATTTCTTTATTTTTTAAAGTGTTTGGTCTTACAGTGTACTTTTTTTTGGGGATCTGTTAGTGATTTAAAATGTTCACATACTTATTTTAATAGAGTAACCATTTCAAAAAGTGTATTATAACTTTTATAATGCTGTACTACTATTGTAAAGTACTTTCTTTTCATTATTTGCTAATTTACCGCAAAACTTAATACACAAATTTCAAAGATCTATTTTTAATGCAAATCAAATGAGTTGTTGGTATGAAAATATCACCCTTTTAATTTTTATGTACCTTTGGATTTTAAATTTATCTTACACACAAAGGCATAAAAATAAGAAAATTAAGTATCATGGAAAATAAATTTTTTACAACAGCTATAAAGTGTATAGATACATCTTTACTGCATTCCTTGCCATTACCGGTTACTTTATAACTCAATACCTTTGTCAGATTTAAACAATATTTTCCTTTGTACAACAGCTAACTTTTTTCGGATGTTTTGTAGTGGTCTTTTGTTGTGTTTATTTCATTTTGTTCATTTGTTTTAGGTTGAGGTTCATTTCTAAGCAATAGGTCACCTTAATGCACAAACCCTCCTAATGGAGTGGACTACATTTATAATGTTGTCACTTTTACATTTTACTTAAAATGTACATTATCAAAGTGTGTTTGCACTGTTGTACATAAGCTGTAAGTATATTTATCATACATAATAAACAGTATATTTAACTATGTGGAATACTGACCTAAGGTGGTGTATTGTTCCTAACAGTGTTTTAACTATGTAGAATATTGATGTGTTTGTGTTATAATGTTATAGAAAATAACTGTGCTACTAAGTAGTACTTGATACTGTTTTGCTAAGCTCTGGTATGGGATAGGAGAAACATCAGGTAGCCATGCTATTGTGCTTTTCTGATCATGTGTGATTATCATATAATATAGCAGTGTTTTAAGGATATTGCAGGATTATGTAGATTTTATTTCCCTTTCTTTTTTTTCTTCTTTTTTTTTTTACTAAAAAAAAAAAAAAAAAAATTATATATAAACTATAGATGACATAAATGCATATATATAATTTTTTTTGTTTTGTTTTTTTAATTAATTTTTTTTGCAGTGGATAGTTACTAACACCAAATATATAGGGAATTTTCATACAAGAAATGATTTCTCTTCTCAGAACATATTAAACAGTATTAATTGTAATCACTGTAGATATAGGTTGTGTTTAAATGTTTATCAAACAAGCAACTGAGGTTGTTAAGTGTAGCCATTAGCAGACATTTTATCATGCAGTAGTTTTTCTTTACTTTCAGTATGAGGCAAAAACCACTTAAAACATTCTTATAACAAGCTGATTGTGAAACTGAAAAATATTTGAAATTGATGTTAATTTGTGCAAGAAAGAAAACAAAGCACAACTTTATTATGCTGCTATATATCTTTGAATTTAAAAAAAAAAAAAAATTTATAATGACACATGAAACAATATTTGCTTATGAAAAGGATAATAATGAAAGTTTAGTCATTAAGCATAACCTTTTTTTATTATTGTTTTTTTTTTATTTTTATTTTTTTATTTCTTAAACCTCACTAAAATGAAGTAAGTTTAATAGAATTTAATAACAAAGGTTTTAACCATTAAAGCCAGATATTTAAAGAAGAATTTAATTTTTTCTTCGGTTAATCATATAGATATGATAGATAAATTGCAGTCATATAAATTACATGCAGTAATTAATTGTTGGGATTGGTATTCTGTTTTGGGGAGTATATTGCGAGTTCTTTTTTTATTTATTTGTTAGTGTGGCTTGAGAGTAGAAAACTGTAAAATACCATATAATAATATAAATATCACATATTTAAAATGAAAATTACTATTCAAGATGATTTGTTCATTTATTAAAATTACACTGGTTGTAGAAAAATATCCTGTTTATAAATATTTCATATATCACTTAGTCTTTTTGATTTCAGTTTTTGTTTGTTGTGGTGTTTATTATTTATTTGTTTTTTGGCCCTTACACTCAGTAAATGTTTTTCCTGTATAGGGTTAGAGGCAAGGTATTATTATTAATCACTGTTGGGATTTTATTCATATATATTCAAAAACATAGAAATTTATACATTAAATCATTACGAGGATATATATATATATATATTCAATATTTGAGTAATGTCAATTATTAAAATCTAATTATACCTACTGCAGCTGTTAAGTTTATCTGATACAAAAATCGAATTTAGTTTAAATGTTTAAAATAAAAAGTTTCCTGATATGAGCTGAGTTAACAGGTTACATCAGAATAAAGAAAACATTTTAATAATATAAATATTGACTATGCTGTCGGTTTACCCACACCAAACCCTTATTTCGTTAACTTCAGCTTTGTGTGTAAACAGTTACAGTACATGTTTGTCTGTAATAATTAATATGTATAATGGTTCATTGTTAAAAACAGATGAATACTGATTATATATGTAAATAGTTCAAATACAAAATGTACGTTATTTATGAGTGTGTTTCGTTTTGTTTTGATGGGAACAAGTTACATCTAAATAAATTTATGTGAAATACTGAAGAAACAGTTGTTTAATACTCAGAATGAACCATGCTGATCCACGCATGCGCACACTCGTCAAACGGCGGAAAGAGGTTAACTGGGACAACGGTAATTTAATTATTTAATGTAACTGCATAATTATATAGAACACATTCTGTCATATCCATTGAATGTGCATTTCTGTCATTGGGTTAAAATATTCCTGAAAAGAGGAAGCTAATTTTTCTATTATTACCCCCCAAAAAAAAAAAAAAAAATAATAATGAAATAAATAAAAAAATATTTAACATTGGTAATGCATATTAATAAAAAAAAAAATAATGTCGAAGTTTTAAAAGTATTACTTTATTATTATTTGTTCGAATCATCAAAATTATTAGCTTATAATTAAAAGAAAATTATTCAAAGTTTCTTCTGTGAATTTTCCCTCCAAAACCTTTTCGCTTATTAGATCTAAATCGGGTGTTTTTATTTGTGACTAGATTCATTGCCAGGTTCGATGGTCAACGGGAATGCAAAACAAAACATCATTTTGCCTTTATCTCCAAACATATCCCATTCATTTACGAGCCTCAACTGAAAATAAAGAAATTCAAATTCAAAATGATCCGTACGAAATTACCATGAATAATAATTAAATCTGAATTTCCAGAACTAACTTTAACATAACTAAATATAATTTATGAGTATTTAACACACACACACACACACACTCACTCTCTCTCTCTCTCTCTCTCTCTCTCTCTCTCTCTCTCTCTCTCTCTCTCTCTCTCTCTCTCTCTCTCTCTCTCTCTCTCTCTCTCTCAATTATTTCTAAAATAAATAAATGTAACCTTTAACAACTAACCGATGGATAAGATGGTAATATTTTCATTTTAACACGATACACGTAAGATTTTGATTTCTTCACAGGACACTTGATTCCGCTCTTGTTGCATCCATCTGGGTTAGGAATCGGGAACGCAATTTTTATGTCGTCCACAATTCCATAGACTTTAACTTTGAGCTCCTTGGAATCTTCCACTTAAAGATATTAAGGGTTCAAAAGTTATACGTTAAACGCTTACAAGAAAAAATGAATACATATTTGTTTAACGACATCTCATTATGCCGTATGAACGTTTTTCTATGCTAAACAACTGGTTATTGTATAATAAAGAAGAGAAAAGAAACCCACTAGCTGACTACACTTATCTGTCAGTAGTGTAGAATTCTTTATAGATTTCATCCAGTACTGTACAGTAATTAGTTGTTGTGGCATTTGTATGATTAATGTGGTTCTCGTTTCATGATTAGAATTTGGCAAACTGATTTTTATAGAGTTTAAAGGTTTTACAAAGTACCAATGACAATGGATTTTATTCTCTTAAAGTGTAGAATTTCAGCGTATAAAAGAATGTAGCGCCCAGCACGTCTGTATGCACTTAAACCAGTCTGTAATCAAAGGAGAATTATATACCACTGAAGAACAATTCCACGAGTTACTTTTGTTAATCAGTAGCAAGGTATTTATATATATATATATATACACACAGACAAGGTAGTTCGCGCTATGGCTTTTGAAAAAAATCAAACTGAATGCACTGGCAGGGATGGAAAATGTCAAGACGGATGCCCCGAAAGGCATATTAACAAACAGAGCGCCTAGAGACAGCTTATTTTAGAAGTAAGTTTAATAAGCATTATTTTACACCTACCTGCATTGAACCATACTGTGATTTCCGCTGAAGTGTTGTGTTTGAAACTGCAAGGTTCCCGAGGGCACGGAGTCACGTCAACTTTTGTCAAGGATGTTCCTTTACCTGTATCAACACATTAAATATATAGTTTGTTTTCGAGATATAATCTGAACTTTAAGGTGATTTAGTCTTTTTCAAATTTGCATAAACGTTTCTAACTATTTAAAACGTTTAGCAATAATCTGAAACAAATTATGATACGAATGTGACCAATTTGAGGGCAGTTTCATTTTAAAAAAAAAATAATAATAATAATAATAATTTAATTTGCTAATAATAATCATCATCATCACCATCATTATTATTGTTGTTACTGTTACTACTACTAAAACTACTTCACTTACCACAGTCTTTAATGCGAATAATTCTAGCCTCTACTTCGAGTACCCGACACAAAACTACAACAGTTAGAACAAACCCCAGATTTCGCCAGCATGCCATGATTTTTAAATCTCGTTACGTTTAGGACCAGCTGTCAGTACATTTCATACATTAAACACCCATGAAAATTCATCTGCATGTGAGGCTGGTGATCATCGTTTTTATCAGTCTAACTCTAGCAGAGTGCAAAGAGGTTAATGAACACAAAGAAACGGACGTCATAACATACGTAAATATTGTCAACAAGAACTTTAGATAGATAACATATCCTTAGCCTAGGTGATGACGTTTTGCCCATCAGTGAAACTGATAATGCCTGTGTCTAACAGATACCATCGCGTCTGACCTCTTATCTTCATACGGTAGATAACTACAAAGTTCAGTTAGTGCATTCCTGAACGATGCCCTGGTTCAAAACGCGTATTAGGACTTGCCCTGCAAAGCCAGAGATGAACAAGAATAAATAAGAAATGGTTGCCTCTAAATTCTCTCCTGTTAATATTAAAGTTTGATTAACAGGACTTTTGCTACAACTAGATCGGGTCTACCGATTCCGTGATTCCTTTAAGATAGTGTGGATTCTTTATAAATAGTATTTCATACAGAATCAAGATTAAAAATATTGTTCTATATAAGGCATCTCATTTTTATTCTTCTACTGATTCAGTAAATTTTATAAACATGCACAAAAACTGAATGAATGCAATACAATATACATCATATATACATATACACACACAAACCTACTACTACTGTTGCTATTGCTGCTGCTACTACTGCTACTGTTACCAGTACTACTACCACTACAACTACTACATTTATTATTGCTACTACTGCTATTACTACTACCACTACTGCTGCTGCTGCTGCTTCTACAACTACTACTACTGTTACTACTACTATTATTATTATTGCTACTACTGCTACTACTATTATTATTTTATTATTATTATTATTATTATTATTATTATTATTATTATTATTATTATTATTATTATTATTATTATTATTATTAAGATGAAGAAGAAGAAGAAAAAAATCAAGCAAAAAGTAGTTGAAGAAGAAATAAAGCAATGCTGGTTAAGAATTAATCATGTATTTTAGAAGAAGAAGAACAAAATAATTGAATCTAGATTTATACTGGAAGACAAAAATAATTCGTATTTCTGATTCTTTTCATTCGACTACATTTGTACTGTATGGGTATAGATTGGTATATTGATAAAATATAGTTTCAGAAACACTAACTATTTGTACTTGAATTCAATAAAAATATTTTCTTATCATGATTAATGTCTTATGTATTGAAATCTAAAATAAAGCTTTATTATTTTCTTTTCAGAGACCACATAATATATATATGCAAAATATTTCAATTTCGAATTTTTAATATGACGCTGATAACAAGAACATGACTGATCTTCAATGCATGGTTCAATTTGTTGTTGTCGTTGCTTTCAGACACACCCACTTACTTGCTATTTCCATTTAAAAAGTTTACTATTTTAGAAGGCTGTCTGACAATGTATGCATTATATCTTTACTAAACGTAATACGCAATTTTTTCTCTCAATTTCACATGGGAACTACCAGATGATAAAATGACCAAACCAAATATATCTGTTACTAATCCAGAGCATTCTATTACCACACAGTTCTCCACGATATATTGTTGATTGAATTTCGCATATCAATTTAGAATCAGGGAGAAACAAAAAAAAATATTTATAGAAAAAAAATGTTGAGAAAAATCGTATTTGTGTCTGTCCTGACAGTTTGTTTAACAAACCCGGTACCTAGATACAAGGATTGTGGTAAGATTTTCTTTTATTTGTACCATATTTATTTTATTTTATTTTATTTTATTTTATTTTTTATTTTATTTTATTTTTTATTTTATTTTATTTTTTTAACTTTTTGAAAGAATAAATGATGAACGATACCCAATCACAAAACATATTTGCTATCCAGTATCAGATAGGGGGAAACAAAAAAATATGTTATTAATTAAAATTTACTGAACTTTTAAAATAAAACACAGTGGAAAAATAAATATCGCGGTTGTGCACTGAGTTACGCTACTTCAAATAACTTTAATAAGCATATAGTACATCAGTAAATAAATTTGTCACCGTATTTAAAGTGTCCTAAAAAAAAATATATATATATATATATATATATATATATATAAGACATGTATATATAATATACTCTCCCAAAAAAGAAACGCAAAATGGTTGATTTCTTAGATAACTATTGTAAACTGACACATATCAATGCACAAACTCTGAATATAAGACATTTGGTGATTAAAACGTATAGCTATTAACAGTCGCCAAAATGCAGGTAACACAAAATAAAGGCTATGATAGTGTTTATTATCAAAAACGTCCCCGCATGCAAACCACATTACCAGTGCATGTGCACGTGCGGCACATGAAACTTGAATACGAGGGTTATAAAATGCAAGGTTTTCGAATACTTCTGTTCGTTATTTTTGTTCTGACCCAACATCAAACAAATGCAACGACTGAGGGAACCGCAACGAAACAACGCCGTAGCCCGGGTGTTCCATGTATCCCCAAGCACCATCTTGAGATTGTGGTATCGGTTCCAGCAACACCAAACAACACGTGACCGTTCCAGATCAGGTAGACCATGTGTAACCACCAGGGCCCAGGACCGCTGCGTACGGGTACTTCATCTACGATAAAGAACCACCACGGCAACCTCTATTGCTTCAGCAATACCAGGTCTGCGTCGAATATCGGCCTGTAAGAAGAGTGGTTTTGACTCAACAACATCGTCGACCACGACGTCAGTGGTGTCAACTGCACAGAGTCTGGCCTCAGTTACGATGGAGAACTGTCTGGTTTAGTGACGAGGCTCGATTTCTGCTTCGTCGAGCTGATGGAAGATGTCAAGTTTACAGACGTCGTGGTGAACGTTTTGCTGCAAACTGCATACAGGAAGCGGACAGATTTGGCGGTGGTGGTGTGATGGTGTGGGCAGCAATCTCATACACTGGCAGGACCAACCTGGTTCACATCCAAGGCAACTTAACGGCACAGATATACCGAGATGAAATTTTTGCAGCCACATGTCGCTCCAATTATGAATAATGGTAACGCTGTATTCCAGCAGGACAATGCGAGACCACGTAAAGCCAAACTCACAACAGCGTACCTATACAACAATAACATTCAGGTCCTGCCCTGGCCCCCTAAATCTCAGGATTTGAACCCTACAGAGCATTTATGGGACAAGCTGGATAGACGACTGAGGCAGCATCAACCACAGCCACAGAATCGTGCTCAGTTGGCATTATTACTACAGACAGATTGGACCACCATTCCACAAGGTGTAATTTGTAATGTCATTACTGCCATGGGAAGGAGATGTCAGGCAGTTCTGGACTCCCATGGTGGGCACACAAGGAATTGATATTATACTGTTATAATCTTGAACTTTAATCTTTTCAGCGTTATACCATCAATATTAATGAATTGCGAAAGTGTGTGTAAAATGTGAACATTCTGCTGCTTTCTGTTGATCCATTAGATAGATACTCCCAATGTCAATAAAATCAACTTTTGAATTTCTTTTTTGTTAGAGAATAATAATAATAATAATAATAATAATAATAATAATAATAATAATAATAATAATAATAATAAATAAATAAATAAATAAATAAATGAAATTCCAAGGAAAAAAATAAACACAAACAGCAACGCTATTATTTTTTAAATTATTCTTATTCCATTATTTTATTTATTATTATTATTATTATTATTATTATTATTATTATTATTATTATTATTATTATTTATTACCTTTCTCCCCCCCCCCCGTTAATCGTTCTGGTTTAGACCCATCTTATATCACGTGACTATATTTTTTATTCGTATTACGCAATGTCGTTGAAATCAGTGAATATGCTTAATATCAAAGAGGTTGCAGATATGGTAACCTCTATATGGTTTTATAATCGCACTGTGTAGGGATTATCGGATTAGGTTCAGTTGCAGATTATGTTATGTTAAAATATAATTCTAAATAACGTATTGAATTGTCATTAAACAGTCATGCGGCAGAATAAATGCCTACCTTGTAAGAATTTTACTTCATAAATATTAATGAATGAACAGAAATAAAACTGTAAGCCTAAAGCAAAGTACAACAGCTGTATAGGATAATAACAATTATCTATACTATACAGACATATATTGTAAAGTATAATATACTCTACATAAGTTAAAATCATCAGTGAATAAATTATGCTTAGCCGTAAGGTGGTTTAAAATACACGTAACTAAACGTAATTAAAACGTTTTTAATGACAGGAAAGAAGTCGGGTTATCTTCCTTCCTGTTATAAAGATGATTCTGAGACAAATAAAAGAGAAGCTGTATGCTAACAACAATAAAATGAGATTTTAAAATGTAACCTAAAGTGTGCAGTAAAAGATAGTAATGTTTGCAAGAGTGATTATATATTTATTTATTTTTATTAAAAAAAAAAAAAACGGCGTCTTCGTCTCCTGTGTGTGTGTGTGTGTGTGCGTGCGCGCACTTACGTGTCAATATTCGTTAGAATTTTAAATTTGTTTTGCCAGGTTTATTTTCATGCATCTAGCCCAAATTAATGTTCGATTGTACTAAAGCCTATTTGTGACAGATTGTCCCTATCTCCTGTAACTGTTGGATATGGTAACAATACTAACAGTATGAAATAAAAATATCATCAGAAAGCAAATTAAATGTACTGAATTATAAAGTGGTTATCTCCTCCATTGCACTGGCCGCTTCCGTGTAGGACTATATTATTAAATGCTGACAGCGACAAAATACAAACTATTGCAAATAACAAATAAAAATCACATAATAATAATAATAATAATAATAATAATAATAATAATAATTAACCAATTTAATTATTAATATATTATAACAGCAAATTAATTTTATGTAGCTTTATTAATTTAATTTAATTTAATATATTTTACCTTATTATTCATTTATTTATGTAGGTTCAGTAACTGGGAAAATCGTAACACTTGATGTGGCCCCATGTAACCCAGAACCATGTCAACTGAAACACAACACGAATGTCACAATCACAGTGACGTTTACTGCAAGTGAGTACCAGTAGGATTTTTAAAGTTCTGTGTAGTTAAATAGAATTTTCAGCTATTGTTTGGAAAATAGATTAAAATGCTGTGATTACAAAAGACTGTAGATGATGGTTAGAAAAATCTTTTGAAATGTGAAAAAATACGGGTTCATAACTCTTCAATTGATGCTGTATGGGATTTCTAATTCCAAACAGTGCCTCACAGCTAACACTAGCAGCAGCATGACCATGTTTTCAATAACCATTTTATTTTCCTCAAAACAAAATTTATTTTATTTATATTTATAATTTATTTTAAGTAATTTTGGTTGATTTATATATATTATTATTATTATTATTATTATTATTATTATTATTATTATTATTATTTAAACAGATGAAAAAGTAACAGCTGGAAAAACTGTTGTACATGGAATGATTGATGGTTTACCTGTTCCTTTTCCTGTCCACCCATCTGATGCTTGTCAAAACATGCCCTGTCCAGTGGCTAGTGGAGCCACAGTAACTTACCAAAGCAAAATATTTATTCTACCATCATATCCTCGGGTAAATTTTTAATTTTGTTATTATCCATAAAAATATTTTAATATGAAAGTGCATGATATATAACATTTATTTTTTCTAAATATTTAGTTCTTATTCTTTGTTACAATTATATTGTTTTTAATAATTTTATGGGTAAAAACTGTTTTCCTACTATCATTTACATTTACAATACACTATTTTCTTCTTTAAAAAAAAAAAAATAAAATGAATTAACTAGTACACATGAGGAGCAATGACTCGTACATTGCGGAATTCAAATCCCTTGTTACAATCTACATAAACAATACTAAGCCAAATATATATTATATATATATTTTGTAATTTTGTAATTTTTTAACTTTAGCTATAATAAAATTGAAGATATGCAGCTAGATCTTTTAGACCTGCCTTGAAATCTAGATTTATAAAAAAAATTTAACCCAAATTAGCACTTATTGCATGAGAACAAACTTCTAAGTTTAACAGTTGAGAATTTAAAAGTAATCAGTTTTTCAGAATTTCAAGTTTGGTGTCCATAGCCAACAGAAAAACATGTAGGAATATTTTTCCACTTAAAATACATTAAGTTTTTAATTTTATATTTTTTTTAAAACAGATCAGACTTGTAGTGAAATGGGAAATCCAAGACCAGAATGGAAAGGATCTTGTATGCTTTGCTGTTCCTGCTGTAATAGTCAACTGAAGTTGGAAATACAGATTTTAAATCAAATACTTCCATCTTGTTACCTTAAAAAACCAAGACAAGTGGTCACTATCATTCGAAGCAATTACAAAAAATAGAAAATAAAAAATAAACCCCACACAAATGTATTTTTTTGTTATATCCAGTGTTACATTATCAAGCCGATCAGCACTTTTTGAATTCATTGTTTTTAAAAATTTAGAGTTCAGGAGTTACCCATTACTGATAGGGTTCCATTATGGATAAAACACTTTTTAACTATATGAACTGACAGATTAAACATTCCCTTCATTTTTTTTAGCTGTTGGAAGTAATGGACCAATTTGACATTTAGCAGATTCATTTAGCCAGTTGTTAAAAGCCTGATGTTTGTATTTAAAATAAAAATTTATAAAATATTAGTTTCATTCCATCAGTTAAGCCGACATGTACACTAGAAGAAAAAAAAAGAAGCAATATCTGAAAATATAAATGTTTATTACAAATTTTTATCTGAAAAAAAAAAATGGTTAACAGAAAATGTTACATGTCATTTAAAGTTAGAGGTACAGATTTTAAAAATGCCCGTTACAAATTTTCATATTGTATAAATACATATAGACTGATCCCAGTTAAAAATTAAATTAAGATTCATCTTTCTCTGTTCAGATTACAAATGTCTAATAAACAATTTCTATACATTTTATATTTAATGGCTGCCTTTTTTTAATCAATAAATTACATTTACCAATATACAAAATACTCATGAAAAGCACAACAAACTACAAAAATAAAAAGTGTGGAGAAATGTTCACTATAACTTTACTATTTGTCAAACCTGTCAGATAATGTCGATTGTCCAAGTAATTTTATATTTTTTGACAATTAAAAAAAAAAAACCTTTCCGTAACAAAAACAATTGAGAAAATGCCTCAAAAACATTTGTGGAGTGGAATGTAGTATTCCAGAGATTTTATGGAAAACAGATAAGCACTGCTACTAAATTAAAAAGTAAAAAATTACTTAGTATGTCAAGAACATTGAAAATTGCACCAAATTGTGACATCGAACATGAAATATGTACCATGTCAGTAAATCTGTATATAAATAACTAACACCGAGTTGTAGGCATACATTCATAAAAGATATTTAGCATAATACACGATAAGCACGACCACTATTAAGACGCATAACAAAGTTAATATTAAGCCAGCTTTTGTTATTAATTTGATTTTCAAAATAAAAGTACATTATCAAAACTGCATAATATGTTGAGCACTAAAACATGCAAAAATTATCTTATTTAAGAAAATATCTGAAATTTAACAACAAGTCTCAGTCAGAGATAACTGCTGGTAAATCCACACACCAAATTGTTTTATTATTCTCATCCAGCAGATACCATATAACCACCAATCTGATCTGCAAAATAAACAAAACATTACTTTTTAAAAAAATGCTCATAGCTTAGAATTACACCAAAATCAGTTCTATACATTTCATACCAGTTACTATTTAAAATAAAGATGAACTATTAAAAAACCCAGTTTTAACGCATTCATTTAATCTATACAGTTAAAATTTATACATTTATAAATGTCTTTGTAATGCCTTTGTCATGTTAAAATACAATACATACTTGGACAAAATGTTAAGAAAAACAATCACAAAAGCTGATGCAAGGTCATACACTAAAGCTACGATAAATTCTTATCTATAAAATTTATGCTTTTAAAATCTATACATATAATTTGATTTAATTTTTTATGAAAATGCAAACCTTGGGATACATTTTTAGGACAGGAACCACAGAGTGGTAGGAATACGATCCTCCACTTTTCAGTGGGCAAGTCAACCCACAGTTTTTACATGCATCTTCATTTGGAAGATTAAATTTTATTTTGACACCCTCAATATCACCATAAACCTTGGCAGTAGCCTTAGCTGCATTTTCACCTGGACAAAATGACAAATGATAAAGTAATGAAATTTTATATTTATCAAATTAAAAAAGTTAATTTTAAGAGATTGGTGGTTTGTATCACTTTAACTGAAAAAGGTAAACATTTAAAAGAATACTTGCATTAAAATAATGTTAGCTATTAATTTTGAATTTTGAACAGTAAGTAGGGTTCTATGCTGCAGAAACAATTCCCACCCCCTATTTTTCAAGTTCAGACTGCAGGTAAATTACCACTTAAAATTATAAATATGTCAAAGAATATGATCTTGTATTATATTTTCAGCATTATTAAAATGTATCAAATTTAAAAAAATGTTAAGTTTGAAATGTCATCTTACCTGCTGTGAAATGAACAATGAATGTGACATTTGTTCCCCGTTTCAACTGACAGCTATGGCTATCACATGGTTCTGAAGATTCTAATGATGTCACTTTGCCAGCTTGAGGCTCTGAAATATTTAAAAAACATATTTTACATTTTAATATTTACTCCACAACATACTCCACAAAGTCTACTACTGCAACTAAAATTTTGATGAGAAATATATTGTACCAATTTAAAAAAATAAATAACAGCCTATTATATTTGGTGATGGGTGGAACCTGGTACCAAGAAAAGGTAACTACCGTGATACTTATAATTAAAGCTGGGTAATCTTGCAATTTGTGCTTATCCTGTATCCCTTGATAATCGAAGTTTTATTATTCATTCATTTATTCATTTATTTATTATTTTTTTTTAATTTATTCATTTATTTTTTTATTTTTTATTTATTCTCCCTGCTAATTTTAAGAGTAGATACTATTAAAAAAAAAATATATATATATATATTTACAATGCTGGATTCAACGTTACAAGTATAACCATTAGCAATACTACAGAAATATTAAATATAAATATATTGTTTATACAATATATAGTAATGAATTATGAAGTTAATATAAATATCATTTACCTGCACACGGTTTCCAAAGCAGAACCTTATATGCCGAAGCTTCAAAGCAGCCAAGGATTAAAAAAAATATTAGAAATGAATGCATGCCGAAAACTGTCAGCGTTAACACTGTTTGGGGAACAAAATAAATCTAAAAGATTAACAACTTTAAATAGTGGAGAATGTCACACCATAGTCTCGTGACTCTTGCAATTTTCCTGTATCTCCTGGTGATACAAGGGAAGTAACTCCATATTAATGTCAAGGGTTCGGCCTTAAATAAGGAAACAATTCGACACTTCAAAATATAATTCATCTCCGTTATTAAGTCAAATGTGTATCATTTCTGCAACATTACAGTATTTTTTTTACTTGTTTATTTTCTTAATTATTTTTATTTTTAAATTATTGTTTATTTTGGTTTCTTTGTTAATAATTATTCATTATGGTAAAGGAAACTGGTATTTTAATTATTAGAATTTTATTTTATTTTTTTTTTTTTTTTTTTTTTTTTTATACCAGTTCTAGATTTAGCAATAATCCATAATTACTACAGTTATGAACCAGCTATGAAATCATAAAACAAATGTGATACCAGTCCCAAACATGATAAATAAGTAAAAAGTAATAAATATTTAAAATATTTAAACAAAAATAAGTGTACTTTGATTTTCACCAAGTCTTTAAGTTTAAAAAAGAGTGTGTGTGTTTGTTTATGTGTTTGTGTGTGTAAAATCTACTGTTATTATTTTGAAAAGAATATTCTAAATGTTATTTCACTACTGTTAAATATCTTAATATTATTTAAATTATATCTTTTAGAACTACTGACTTTTATTAACATTAAGCATGCACTAGATAAATGAACACAAGTAAAAACAGCAGCCAGAAACAGTTTATTATTAATTTATTCTTCCAAATTACACTTCACTAGACAAGTGAAATATTACATGCATAAAACTAAATATTAACATAAATTAACTGCACTTTATTCTACACTTCAGCTGTATAAATATTTCTAGCTATAGACAACCAATGTGAACTGGCTTTATATCTTACTATTACAATGATTTGCCCTTTCATATATAAATATGAGTTGACAAAAATACAAATTTGCTCAAAGAGCAAAACACAATAGTCTCTTATTTCTCACCATCTGACTGGTCATAGTAACTTCATGTATTTCACATGATCAAATTTTTTTTTTTTTTTTTTTACCAAGAAAGAATGGTGGACTGAAATTCAACAAAATCATTAGGGAGGGAGAGAGTAAATTGTTTTCAGTTAAAAAATCAGAAAACTATGAATAAGAAAAACATTTGTAACACATTTTTTAAATTGTTTTTAATTTTTAATTTTTTTATCTTGTTTAAGTGTTAAAACCATACTGAAATCAAAGCAATTTTGGTAATTATTAGTTTTTGAAGAAGATATAATTTGATACAAATTTTTATAAATAATAGTAATCATTTTTTTCCATCTTCTTCTTGGTTTTTGATTTTTTTTTTTTTTTTTTTTTTTTTTTTTTTTTTTTTTTTTTTGGAAAAGTGTTTTGTGTTAATATTTCTTTTACATTAATTTATCTTTGAACTGTCTTTTAATATAAGACTGTATGAAGAAAATTTTATTTTAAAAAATATTATATTTTATTGATAATAATAAAAAACCTTTGAAAATGATTAAATACGTAGTTAAATGACCAGAATTACTTTTACTCAGTAATCAAAAATTAAAATGTGACTTAATTACTTATGCTAAAGGCAATATCTGACAAAGCACAACTTATATGAATCTAGTGATACTAAATAATATAGTATACGAGGAATGTAAAACAGTATTTTAATGTTATAAGAAAGTTTCTATCTTATTCTAAGACATTTATGCTGGTGAAAATATTATTGTTTGTTATTGCTACTACAACTACAACTATAATAATAACAATAATATTAATTATAATAATAATGGTAGTAGTAGCAGTAATAACTGTAGTAGTAGTAGTAATAATAATAATAATAATAATAATAAAATACCATAAAATAAATGGTAAGAATCTAAATTAAAAGACTGGAAAAATGACAAATACTGCTTACACTAATTAAGTGATAAATTAAAGCCTATTTTTATTCAACCAATAATAAAAGTACCTCGCATCACAAATATATGTATATATATATATATACATATAACAAATTTCATTGTACCATATAATAGAAGTGTGTCACCATGGGGACACAAATCTAATGGATAAAGATTAATTCAAATTTACCTTTGGATACTAAATAAATAAACAGCAGTAAATGATAATTAAAACTATTTTTGTTATTCATACATATATAACTATGCAGTTTTAAAATCTACATTATGATCTAGATTCCTATTTCACATTTAATAACAATATCTCAAAACAATTTTAATATTAATGATTTCTTGATATTCAATCAGAATACATTATCTATGCATGTTAGAATATATTACAGATATTGCACGATTTTAAACCCTGTAGTACTATAACTAATAAGTTAAAAAACAATAATTAAGAAAAAAAAAAAAAAAAAAAAAAAGATCATACATAATTAACTAGATAATACAAATTTATTTGATCAAACTGCATGAATTGGCAATAGTCAATAATCAATAGATTGTACTAACGTTATCAAAAAGAAAAAGAAGAAATCATTTAATGCACTAAAGAATATCACATTATCATTTAACACATTTCTATAGGCACAAATACTGTGTGTTTCCAATGTAGTGCACAGATAACATGAAGATGGAAATAACTCACTATATACATGCAGTGAACAATAATCAATAACACAAATACACAACACAGTTCAATCAGCCTTGGTGACACAATGGATAAGCCATCAATATTAAGACTGTTAGGTCCTGGGTTTGTATACTAGTATCAGCTAATATCCACTGACGTTTCATAGGGGTGGGAGAGTCGGTTGGAGGTGTGAAACTGTTTCACACTTGGTTTTTTTCTTTAATCATCAACAACTCACTGTCTTCTAGAATCTAAGCCCACGACAGACGTGCAGAAACCATAAGCCGGTCAAAGCATGGCTGACCGAATACAGAACATTAAACCTTCATACACTGAATATTTACAGAGAAGTGAACAATCAATACTTTTTTTTATATATATACTAGCTTAGATTGTCTACTGTTGAAAAATCGATTATGAAAACAAAACAACACAAACAAAAATATACATTTATATATATCTTACAAATGGTTGACTTAATAAATTCATAAAAAAGATAAAAACAGATTTAAATAGCTGTGATAAAAGAATGTAAATAAAAATGCATCAGTTTTAATAAGTATTTTCATAAATATTGTTGGTCATGGAATAAAATGAGATCCATGGTTTTTTCTAATTTCCTAGTGTTTCAATGTTTCAAGCTGATATAACTTAATAATTTTAATAACTTAATTTCAGTGACGGTTTGTATTTGATCTACAATAATAATACCAAAAACAGAATACAATGAAGAAATTGAGATTCATACTTCTGTTTATGTTCTTGTTAGTATCACTGAAAATTGCAAGTGTATTCATATACATATATAATAGAAAAACAAAACAAAACATCTGTGGATTGATTCTTTTCAGCCACTTAGTTGACTTGCAAATGAAGTAAATTAGTTTTCTGTATATTTTGATATAATATCATTTACAGAATTAGTATTCCAAAATGGAAAGAAATTTCCCTCATTTTCTGATTTTAGATTACAAACACCTTTACATAAATGTATACACACAGACATGCGCACACATACACACAGACACACACACACACACACACACACACACATACATACACACACACACACAAACCTGGCACACAAATAGCAGTGTATTTTAATTTCATTATATTAGTTTCAAAAGTTGAAGTCATATTTATAAGGAGACTAACTGCTTGAAAATAAAAGTAAATTATATATATATACTCACACATACACACATAATGTACAACAAAATTAAAACACCTCATACAATTCGTAAACCATAACAACATTTCAAAATCACCCTGTGAACCCTGTAATCAACAATTCAAAGTTACTTTTTTTTAAATTTACATTACTCTGTCAAGCAGATAATATTATTTTTAAAAAATTAAAAATTGTTAATGGACCACAGCTAATAAAATCTATAGTGGCTGTGCTTGAAGTGCAATAATCAATATTATGACAGATTCAGCTGTGAAAAGACAAAAACAAAGATACTTTAAGGATTTTTACAATTGATTAAATGACATGCTTAATTTAGAGGCTCAAGTTTGAGTCATCCCAGATAAATATTTAGAAAAGAAAGAAAAACAAAAGCAAACATATCTAAAAATGCATATAAAGAAAATAAATGTTCAAGTGATACAGCAGTAAGAACAAATCAGTTTAATTAATTTTGTTGGAAACAAAATTATTGAAGATGTGATCATTCTAAAACCGTAATTAATTTTCAAAAACATCTGAATGTAATTTAGAAATACTGGAAAATTGCAATATAATTTTAGAAAATACTGGAAAACAAAAAATATAATTCTAAAAAATTCTGGAAACAATAAATATAATTTAAAAAAAGAAATACTGATTTCAGAAAAACAGGAATCTCCTAATATAATTTTAGAAGATTCTGGAAAGCTGAAATATTAGTTTGAAAATGCAATCAATGTTGTTGATGTTATTGATATGAAATGTACATATTTACATACCAAATGTATAAGAAAAATTAAAATGCATATCAAACAAGATGATCTATTTTAAATAAAAGTTTAGTTGTGTTTCAAAATGAACCTTACATACAACTCAATATACCCTGAGTCATTTTCAACAACAATTAATACAAAAATGTTTAAAGAAAAAGAAAAGATATTTAAGATATTTCCTAAACAAAGCAAACAGTCATCATGAAAAGAAAAAAAATACATATATATAAAGCATAATTAAAAGAAATAAAATGAGATCCCAGTCCACCCTTAGATTGAACAAGTATGTCTGTATTTATAAAATTTAAAAATAAATGCAGGTAAATGCAGTTAATAACTACCTATCTGAGCACCTGTAAATAAATCTCTTATTTTGCATTATGTAAAACAATAAAAACGAAATAGTCAAATCTGTCTGTACAAGATTAAATAATACTTTAATAACATTTAGTTTTAGAAGTGTTGTTGTTATAGATCAGCAGAATGAAGATTATTAATTAATTAATTTTAAATCCTATTAAATCCATGATTTATAAATCTCAAAAATAAAACAACTAATGTTTAAACTAATTTACATTATTCCTCTTATTGTTGTTGTTGTCATTATCATTACTGTTGTTGCTATTACTTTTCAAATTTATTTTAATTAATTAACATTTCAGTCCTGCTGATAACATTTTTTCAGTGTTAACTGACAGTAATATATTTAAAAAGTGGAAGAAATACAACGTACACAATTCAGTTCGTGCTCTCAAAAAGAATGGTGGAAAATACCAAAAAATGAATTATTACAATACAGCAAAATTATTAAATATTGGTGGTATGATAACATGTTTTGGTTTCTAGTAGTATAAATTTTAAGTTGTATTAGATGTACAAGATAAAATTATAACCATTTATTTATTTATTTATTTATTTATTTATTTGCAGTTACAATATGTGGTTATGAAACAAAAACATTTTTAAAATAATACATTAATAATTCAATATTGTGACCATTAGTATTATAATAATACTGAGTAAATATTACTATAATAAACTCTGATATATGTTATTTAATACCAGTAACATGTAAAGGTTATGACAATAAAGAAATTGATAAATATCAAGGTAATCTGATAATATATTTATCTGATAACCTAGAATTATAGGGGCAAGGAAAGGTAAAATAAATGCCCAGCATACTTGTAAATTATCTGTACTGTATTAGTACAATATAACAGTTAAAAATAAAAGTAAAATATTTATAACAAGATCGATTCTATTCTGTAAAGTCACATACTTCTATGTATACATGAGAAAATTTGTGAACACAGAAATACTTGCCACACACACACACACACACACATTTTATTTGAGATAAACATAGTTTATAGGTACATTAGTACATACAACTCTTAATAAATGGGTAATGTAAATATTTAAACATAAATGTATTCATACTAAAACAAATTTTCATCAATACTGTTACTAAAAATGTGAATGATAAAATGACATAAATAATAATATCATATCAAAAGTAAATTTAAAATAATACATTAAATTCAAAAACATAGACTAGCATATTAATCTATCATTAATATTTGACAAAGATCTTATTTTAAAAGAAAAATAACAATATAAAAAATAGCAGTACAAAAACTTAAAAAATTATCTGTATCAACCATCAAAAACATTACATAAAATGTTAACATTATCAAAATCATTATGATTTAGGTATCCAAAAAAGAAAAAAAGAAGAAGAAAGAAAAATCCTCTTTGAGAAGAATATGATACGATGTTATCTAAAGACTTACTGATATTTAAAATCAGATGTTTTCACACTTAAAATTTATTCAGATCAATCCTAATTACTTCTAAAATATTGACAACATAACACTTTAGCAAGGTCACTATATATATATATATATATATATATATATATATATATATATATTTATTAAAAAAGCCTGTTCCAAATACAAACTGATTTTTTTACTATCAAACATGACTACTATTTCTATTTTCATATAATTTAGATTTTCTGGGTAAAGCTTTGTGTGCCTTCAATTTAATATGTGTGTGTGTTTTGAGCATGCAAGGATATGTTTTAAGACATTTCTGATTTCAGTTTTAAACAATATTTTTACAGTTTAGGGTCAAGAAACCTTAATACTTTGTAAGGCCCGACCAAAGTGATTAAGATTTTAAGCTTAAATTTTCCGATTTCCAGTATTTAGACTTGATATATTAATTACAAGAAGCTGATATTCTTAAGCTTGAAATCATGGGGATGTTATTGATTTTCATTGTTGTCTTGATTTCGCTGTGTTGCATGCGGTGAATAATTCATGTAAGTGATGCTATCAGTAACATTACAGCAAATATGTAAAGGTTCTGAGATAGTCATTCAAGATTTGAATGCATTGCACTGCTTTTCATTATTGTTTTCAGTAATTTGTACCATCAAAAAGCTTCAAGGATAATGAAAAAAGAACTTTAAAAAATGAAAGACCTGAGAAAAAAAAAAATGTAAAAAAAAAAAAAGATTGTGAAAAATAAAACAGATCAATTAAAAACACAAACTGAATAACATATATATCTATATAGAAATCTTTTGATATGCATCATTTTAAAGTAAAATATTTTAGCTATCAAACATATTTCATAAATGTACCTATACTAATTTTTAATTCAACTATTTTCCATGCCTGTGTGGGTAATACCAGGTGTATTGAAATATGCAGTGTATTATTCTGAAATATAGTTTTGAAACAAAAGAGTGAACACGCAAGATATTCTTTTATACTATAACTGTAATAAACACTAGAAACAAATTATCATAGTTTTAAAATATGGGTAAACATTTTTATAACTAGTTCTTGGTCAAGGTCAAATCTGGATTAATTTCAACACTGCACCAACAAATGACGATTAACATTGACCTTATTTATATATCTGTCTGTCTGACTATCTTTTTCTACAGAGGTCATACAAATGTTATTTACAAATTAAAAGTAAACTGGAATACAACTGAAGAGAGTTATCAGGGGAGATCAGTCCATTCAATTTATTTCAATATTAATTATACTAATGCTGATATACGAAATTATATTGATATTGGTTTATAAAATATTGAACTTATTCAGAAAACAGAAGCAATAAGGAAAAAGGAATCTATTAAAATTAGTAGATTTAAATTTGAGCTATTTTGTAAGGGGTTTGAAATGTTTTGAATCTTTATAGAAAGTGTATATAATAATAGTGAACCCAGTTCTCATAAGATGTTTCTTACTGGAGAAATCCCTGACTGCTGTTTTCTGAATGGAATTAAATATTGTTTAAACCAATAAATACAATTAGAGATCATAGTATTTTTCACAAATTTTGTTAATATAATCGATATACAATGATTATGAATCAAAATATATTTTTAAAAGATGTTTTTTTTTTTTTTTTAAATTAAAAAGAATAAACAAAGAAAGAAAAAAATAATAATAATAAATTGATAAAATAAGGAACAAATAGATATTGTGCAAGCAACATTCCAAAATACTAAAACACTATGCCAACACACAATAATCACTCAGTACATAATCCTAATTATTATTATAATCAACACTCTAATAGTTCACACAATCTGCTAACATTTTCTTGAAAACATTCTAAATATCAAGTATTTTGTTTTTCTAAACAAGAATTATTTTCATACAAGTCAAAAGAAGACATGATTTTAAGTACATGCAGTCAAAATACAAATCATTTATATGATAACAAAATCATATTTTCTATACAATATTGCCAAATAAAAAACAAATTTCAAGTGTTGTTTATGTACAGACATGTAACTGATTATAAATGCACCCAAAAATTGTGCAAATTCAGCAAATCATTTCTTATTAATTATTGATAAATTATGTAAATACAACAAAACAAAAACAAAAACCATAAATAAATAAATTGTACATTATTCAACTCAGATTTGCACCCTGTTATCAGTAAAAACAAACAAACAAACAAGAAAACAACCAGTCATTTATAGAAATAGTTTCTATAAACAAACATATCCTTTTTCAAATAATGTGTCTCGTTTCGAAATAGAGTCCAGTTACAACAAGACTCACATATCTCTGTTTCTAAAATCTACAGTCATCTTCTAAAACACAGTGTCTACCATCTACTCCTTTCTAAATCTACTAATGTACAACACAAAATGCTTCATCACAATCTATGGCCAGTCGTAAACCTTAAATTTGTGTTATTTATGTTTTTTCTTTCTGTACCACTTATCTAATAATTTAGCCACACTCTTCAGTCCATGTCCAGTTTTTAAAAGAATGTCCAGTTATTCAAACTTTCAGAATCTATGATTCATATTGTATGCTTAGGAATTAATTAATATTAGTCCCATAATAATATTCTCATCATTTATTATGCATGTTTTATGAATATTCATCATCAGAACTGCGTAACTTTTAAAACTCTCATTTCCTTAAGCTGTCAGCATCCAGTATTATAATGATAATCATCAACAGAATTATGCAACAAAACTTTTATATGCCACACCCTTAATGCTGTCAATCATTGTTAACTCCACCAATCACAACCTCTGTTACATTTCACTGTTATTAGTCACTTCCATTCTCAGAATCGGTCTCAGTCATGTGTTCTATTTCCACCTTGTACCGGTACTTGGCAGCACAATGTACCCACTTTTCAGGTGGGTTGGGACATGTCACAGATATGGACCTGACTTGAGCCTTTGACACTGTACATGCTGGCATTGTAAAGGCAACGTCTGCATATTTTTCAAAGGTTTCTGGCACCTCGTCGTGAGCCCCAAGATCCAGCCTCAGTACAAAAAGGTGACTCTTGTAAGCACCTGAAATACAAAGATTCAAATAATCAAAAGTTATTTCCATTAAATTAATGTGTTTTAACTATAAATATTATCAACAGCAAAAATGTAATTGATTATTAATTATATACATTGTGATTTTGAATTGATTTTTTTACAACTGTAGATATTATCAAAAACAAAAAGTTGAATAATTAAGAATTATTTTCATTAGTGTTTTGAATTTATGTTTTTCAACAACAAATATTAATGGCAACAAAAATGTTAATAATTATAATTTATATACATTAGTGTTTTGAGTTTATGTTTCATAACAACAAATATTATTGAAAACAAAAATTTAAATACTTATGAACTATATACTTTATGATTTTATTTTAATGGTTTACAACTACAAATATTAATGACAATTAAAATTTAAATATATATATATATGATTTTGGTTTGAGTTTTACAACTACAAATATTGTGATTCTGAATTAATCTTTAACAACTATAAAGATTAAAGGCAGCAAAATAGAATATCATTTTGTGAAAAAATATGTATGGCTGTATACATGTATATGTATTAAGTAATGGAATAAATTGACCTTCTTAACTAAAAACCAAATTAGTATGTATTATTTTGAACCATTACACTATTTCTGTGTATTAAGAAAGGAAAATGATGGATATTTTATATACACCTTTCCTAGTGCTGTCCTATATGATAGATAACAATTGGCAGGAATGGGAAAAAGCTAAAAGGATACGTCATTATAAAAAATAATAAAAAATGTGTTTTTTTTTGTATTTTTTAATATATGTATTTATTTATTTATTTTATATTTGTTATTCCATATATATAGTATTTTTTTAAAGTTCATGTTCTTAGCTATGCTTTTTTTAATTTCAAATATTTTTTAAGGAAAAACCCATCAAACATGATACCACTCTACCACTGACAAACTAAACTAGAAAATGTTTATTTTTATGATACAGAACATAAATCAGAAAATATCTATGTTCTTAAAATGCTGTAGTTATACTGGCAATACAAAACTGAAAAACAATAAATTGGTTTTAATGTTATTCAATATTCAAATTTCCAGTTATAAAACATAATTCAAACCACACACATAAAAAAAAAAAATAATAATAATAAAAAAAAAAAAAAAAAAAAAATCAGCTTCAAAAAAGAATAGTATAATGGATGCAAACAAACAGCTGTGTACACAGTGGCTGTTTTGACATTTTGAAAATGCTCAAAACAACAGCAATTATTTTTATAGAGCTGGAATAAAAGGAATAAAAGTGCATTTGTTATTGTTCAGTAAGATATTGTACAGTAAAAAAAAAAACCCCAAAACAAACCAATTATGTTATAAAACTTGATTTTTCTTGTTTGATTTAATTCATCTTTTTTTATAATCAGCTTTTAGCTTTTTTTTTTGTAACTCCACTAAATTCATTAATATTCTCTTCTCACTAATATTCCTGATTTAGCAAATGCGAAAGCCAAAGTGTATTGGAGACACTGGCTCTTATTACAATAAAGTCTTCAGCTAATTTCCACTGACAGCTCTGGGAATTAAATAGTTGTCTGGAACTATAAAACTTATTGATGTCTCCAGAAGGATTCTCTGAAGACCAAATCATTGTTACAAGGTGACTGGAATGGTGGACAAAGTCTGAAAGACCTAAAGATGTCTCAAATCATTTCACTCATGTTTCTCTTGCACCACTGGCTTAGGGTACTCAAACATTGGACAAAGAGACATGATAAACTGGTTATTTTGTTGTTTCTTCCAAGCTGGTAACCTGATTACTGGGCAGCAGAATATTATTAAGTAGTTTTTTTTTTATGTTGAAACAGAAGATATAAATGGCATAAGATATAGTTATGATAAATGCTTTGTGTAAAATAAAAGAAATTATGTGACATAGAGGTTGTAAAATAAATGGATATATAAATAACTATGGCGTCTGCTATGTAATACATTTGTTAATTTATAGAATAAGACTGTCTTGTTTGTTTTTTCAGTGTACAGTAGGCAGTGACATGTATAAAATAAATGGAGATGCAAATGACAGCGGTTTGTGTTATGTTTTTATTTGTAGCTTAGATTAAAAGGAACAGGGAACAGAAAGACAAGATTTATTCAGAAGAATGAAGAATGTAGATCAGCTTGTTGTCAGTTCTTATGGTGATAGTTTATTAGTATTTATAAACAGGCAATACACAGCTGATGTGGTTTTTTTAATAAAAAATAGTAATCCGGTTTAATTCATCAAGTTCTTAAAGAAAACAGATTTATTTTTACTTTAGAACAACAACAAAAATGGAAAACAAAATACAGAATTTTAACAACCAAAAACAATCCTCTACATAAAATAATAAAAATAAAATTATATTTTTTTAAATTTCTGTTTTTACCAAACCACACCAAATCCCTCCACCAAACAAAGAAAACTAAAAGAGATAACAAAAATATATTTTCAGTTATTTTTTTTTTTAAATTACATTTTTAAAATTTATTTATTTATTATTTTTACAAATTTAGCTCTGTCTTACCTTGATTTCTCTCAGGAAGCCTACTAATTCTCCAGACGACTGCCTTGAAAAGATTTTCATATTTTGCTGTTCCTGTTGAAGCTTCCATCAGTGTTGGGGTCATAGAACCTTGAGCCATCATGGTCAGTCTTTCCAGCCCTTTTATCTTGCCTGGCTTCCTGGCCTGTGACTTGTATGACCCATACCCAAACCTCTTCTCATAACGGAACAGATAAATCCACGAGTCTGGAATGGGAAATCGAATTTCTATATCCTCACAAGGAAACTGGCCATGTTTTTTACTGTTGGCATGGTAACCAGTGACCAGCATGTCACATCTTATCTCAAAATGACGTCCTTTCAATATCTGCTGGATTCTCATTTGCATGGGAAGTTCACGGTTGACCTTCGGTCGAATTCGGAATCTGAGCAACTCAAACTGACAGGCATCCAGGGGCTGAAATTTCAGAGTGTTGGTTTTTGCATATTCCTCAAGATCCACAGAGCAGTGAAACTCAGGATTTTCTATTCTGATCCAGTCTTCGGTTTTCACAGGGATAATGTCATGACGACCAACTACTTCACGTCCTTTTCTTCGTTTGTCATTCATACCTAACTCACATACTGGCATCCCAGTAACAAATGCCAAGAAAAACACTCTCACTCTTGCTTTCTGAGTCAACACATGTCCCTCTCTGTCTACAGTGGCAAAGTACTCATCCCATACTTCTGCCTGACACTCATCTTTAGTATATGTCAGTGTTTTCTCTCTATGAGCTTCAAGCTTCATGAAGGCATCCTCCACCTCATAAACAAAGGATCTCAGGTTCTCCTCATTCAAGCTGCCAAATTTGAGCAATTCAGAAACTTGTGGTGCATGATCTAGTATCATTGTTGGTTTAGGTTTCCTAACAAATGAAGGAGTGATTCTTTCTGATCTTATTCCTACTCTCTCCCTGTAGAACAAATACTGAATTTTCACTGTATGGATTTTCCCATACTGATCAAACTGCTGTAAGGCCATTTCAGAAATGGAATAGCACGGCTGCAGTGGAAGTTCTTGAAAAGATTCTGTGTCTTTTTCATCAGTGAATAGCTTCAGCACTGGGCCATCATTTTGCTTGACCAGTTTGACAAAAACAGTTTTCCAGAATCGGTTTCCAGCAAGTTTCTTTTTTGTGGGCTGTCGGAGCATCAGTCTCCAGCCAGTTCCTTCAAACTTAGGATGAAACTCTTCCAGAGGTTCTAGACTTTCTGGTTCTTCTGGGGTGCTGGTTTCAGAAGATATGCTCTTCAGGGGCTCCCTGGGTTCTTTGTTTTTAATCTCCTCTTCAACTTGGAACTTGGCAAAATTCTCTTCTGGTGGAGAGTCTCTATCAAATGGATTTTCTCTCTGAGGCATTTGTGGAGACTTTGTAGGTCTTGCAGGTGGTGGAGGCAGTGCAGGTACAGCACCTGAAGTATCCTTAGCACTGTCTGCAGACTTGATTTCCAGCATGAATCCTTCAGTCTCCTTGTCTTCTTCTGTCTGATTAAGATTATCATACGTGGAATTGTTCAGGTTAGGATCTTTTGAAACTGGTCCAAGTCCTTTAGCTAACTGATCTTCTGGATGTTCTCCATCAACAATTGTAGCAAAAGGATCAAAAGGAGTTTCTGTTTTAGTTTGACTTTGTGCTGTCTCAGATCCAAACATTAAATTAACATTTTTATCAGTTGAAACTGGAGCTGCACCATCTCCAAAGGCTGCTGATGCATCACCAAAGGAAGAATCTTCAATGAAAGGATTTTGTTTCTGTGAAGCAGCTGCAATATTTTCAAAGCTTGCTGTAAGGAATGGGTTAGTTGCTTTTGCATCCAACTGGTCTGTTTCTCCTCCTTGTGCTGAGGCAACATGCACTGAACTGGTTGTGAAGAGATCATCTTGAAAAGGATTTGCTGCTGAAGAGGCTGTGCTTGATGACTGAGTTCCCCAAACACTAGAAGCATCTGCAGAAGCCACTGGAACATGTTTGTCAAAGAATCCATCATCTTCAAACTCCACGTTGTGTTGAAAGCTCAGTTCACTGGATTTGTTATCACTGTCCATGAATGGGTTGCTACCTGAGGCAGCAGTCACTTGAGCATTGGTTTTGTCAGCAAAGGGTGTGATGTCCTCAAAAGCCGCAGTGCCTGCCACCTTATCTGCAGTTTCTTCAGAAGCAGATTTTGCATGGGTGTGAAATGGATCCAGATTATCAACTTTAGTACTGGGTTGAGATGCAAATGGATCCATCTGATCAATTTTGGTTTGCGGCTCTGAGGCAAATGGATCCATCTTTTCAGTTTTGGTACTTGGTTGAGAAGCAAATGGATCAAGTTGGTCTGTCTTGGTGCTTGACTGTGAAGCAAATGGACCTAATTGATCAACTGTAGTTTTTGAAGGAGAAGCAAATGGATCCTGTTTATCAGCTGTTGTACTTGTCTCAGATGCAAATGGATCTAGATGGCCTGTTTTGCTGCTTGTTTGAGATGCAAATGGATCCAATTCATCCACTTTTGTACTTTTTTTAGATGCAAATGGATCCAATTCATCGACTTTTGTACTTTTTTGAGATGCAAAAGGATCCAACTCATCTACTTTGCTGACAGTTTGAGAGGCAAAAGGGTCCAATAATTCAGTTTTAGATGCAAATGGATCCATCTGCTTATTTACATCATCTTTTAAATGATTCACAAGAGTGGGAGGCTGGGATGCAAAAGGATCAAGCTGATCTATATTTGTCACAGGGTGACTCTCAAAAGGATCCAGTGGACTAACAGCTGTGGCTGGGTGGCTATCAAACAGATCAATATGATCCTTATGAGCTTTATTTTCTGTTTTGCTTCCTGAGCTAACAGATCCCCAAAGACCATCTATGTTATCAGCTTTGGTTTCACTACCAAATGGATCAAGGGACACAGTCTTGTTCTGCATATCACTGTCTGATGTTGGAATGACATCAGAATGAAAGGGATTTTTTGACTTCAGCAGAAATTGATGCTGCTGGTCCTCACTAACCTGGTTGACTCCCCACTGAAGAAAGTCATCCACAAGACTCTTTGCCAAGTCTGACACTGCTGTACTCTCTGGAACCAACTGGTCCTGATTGGGAAAATTCTGATCAAAAGAGAGAGGACTAGAACACAAAGAGGACTGGGCACTGCTCTGGTAGGAGCCAAAGAACCATTCATTTGCAAGATCCTGAGGTTGAGTCTGAGATGGAGTTGCTGAGCCACTGAGAAGGTCTCCAAGACCCAAGAGATCTTCATTGACAATTTCTTTGGGGTGAGTCTGTTCTGCATTAGAAACAAGTGCATCAGAACCAAGGCCTAACAGGTCTACTTCAGCTGTTGTTGTTGGTTTCTGTTGTTCTGTTGTCGGTAAAGGTTTCTCAAAGTCCAAAATATTTGCAAAAGTTTCTTGCTCCATGTTTCCACTAGATCGTCTACTGTTCACGGGAGGTTTTGGGGTCTGAGAGGGAGAAGGTTCTGGAGTTACTTTAAGCTGAGGTAGAGTTAAGAGAGAAGAAAGTTCTTTATCTTCATTACCGTTGTCATCACATGACATTAAATTTAGAAAGTCATGAACTTCAGGCTGTTCTTTCTCTTCAACGGTCAAACTCGCAGTTTCATCATCATCAAAGCGAGTCCACGTTGATTCTTTTGATTCTTTGACAGCTTCTGGAGACGTCTGTCCTGGTGGTGAAAACTGTCCTGAAGATAATTTTCCTAAAGTTGTTTGTGTTTTTAATACATTGGATTTTATTCTATCTTGCATCTGCTGGAAAGCCTGCCAGTGTTCAGATTTTAACTTGACACTTTCATCAACAGAATCTTCAGATGACAATTCACTTGTAAGTATTTCTTTTGAAGGAGATTTTGATGGAGACTTGGAATGAAATTTGCTGGGAGATTTTGCTCTTTTGTGAAGAAAACCAAGTTTTTTAGTGCCTTTGGGTTTCTTTATATGACTGCCTTTGTGTAAAGGCTCCTCTGGACTTTTTAACAGATCAGTTTTTACAGAATCCTCACTGGAATCTTTACCTGTATCACTAGGAATGACAGACTCATCTGAAGTCTTTGCATCACAACTTTCTGAAGGTGGGTGAGTTTTTAATCTAGGTGGTGGTGGTCGTGATGGGGGAGGTGGCCTTGCTGGGGGCTTTTTGGCAAACACATTTTCACTATCTTTAGTTACTGGAGAATCTGGAACAAGATTTGCAGAATCATCCCAAGATCCTGTGGACATGTCGGGACCACGGGATCAACCTGAAAAATATCAGTAGTGTGTTTAAAATATGGAATTATGAAAGTCTGAAATAATAATGACAACAGCAATAATAATTCTGTGCTTAAAATATGGATTATTAAAGTCTATCTGTTTGTGTGTGTATGTATCTGAATAGCGTTTGTGAACATGTTTGTATGTGTCTGTGTATGTGTATGTTTAGTGTATTTGTATGTATGAATATGTGTCCATGTGTCTGTGCATATGTGTGTTTGCAAAAAATAGAAAAAGAAAATAATTCCTTTAATATTTTTTATACTGTTTCATACTATCATCAAACATTTTTAAATATAACACTGTCAACTTTATATTATTAATAACGCTGTCAAATATTTGTCCCACATTCCTAAACTTAAATAACTGTCAAACATATGCAACTTAACTAATTATAAATTCTATAACCAAAACTATTATCAAATACTGACATTACCAAATGTATAAATATTATTGTTAGATTTAAAACAGAACTGCTCCACACACAAATATATACAACAAAAAAAAAAATAATAATAATAAAAATAATAAATAAATAAAATAAAAATACAAATAAAAACCTTTTCATGCCTTACAAAACTCAGAATAGTCAGCCATGTACTGTTTTAACATTTTAGTATCATAATGTCATTTAGATTTGAATCTAAACTGTTTGCAGATGTTGCCATTATTCCAGTTTGCTGATGAGAGTTTCATATAACAGAGTATTATTTACTATAAATATGATTATTTTCTCTGTTATGGAAATATTTCATTTTCCTATTTTTTTACAAACACATTAATTAATGGCCACAGCTGTGACACACACACACACACACACACACACACACACACACAGACAAAAAGACACTCACACACATACACATCATAAACATACACCCATACACACTTAAACCCATAAATAAAAAAGACATCATCTGAAAATTACACCACCATTCACTTCTTTTTTTTTTTGTTATAAAATTTAAGAACTTGATTTTCATATATTTTCTCTCAATAATTTTGAGACATTCTAAAGAACAAAAAGAAATTTTAAGTAAAAAATAATAACAGAAGTAAAAATTGATTAAAAAGTTGGATTCTTTTTTCATTTTAATATATTTGTTTTAAAATATCATATTTGTAAATTAAATCACAGTCAGTATTCCTAAATCCAGACTGCTTTTATACAGTTTTAAAGTTAATATCCATAATGACCCCCACCTCTACGTTCTTTGTGGAAATTCCTTAACATTACGTACTTGTCATTCTGTTCTTCAAATCAAATATAAAGAAGCAATTGAGAAATAATATTCCACTGCATCTAATTCCCCTAAGTAAATTCCCCAGATTATTATTAAATAGCAAATTACTTAGAAAATCATAAAGTAATTAATCTTTTTCACCTTGAATGGCGTAAACATTGTATGAAGATCTTAAGGTGGATTTAATAATTATTATTACAATTGGAGTATTAGTTAAATAACAAACACTGACAAGCACACATACACAGTAGATAGATAGACAGATAAAAATAATGTTAATTTTACTTGTATTCTCTGTTGTATAATAATTAACAAATGTCTGTACACTGATAAATTAAGTTAAATAATTTTGTTGTAATTTGTAATCCCTATTGTGTAATAATTCACAAAAATGTCTGTACATTAACCAAGATAATGATTGCTGATAGAATATTTATTGTATAATCATTAATTAAATAAAAAAAATTCATTTATCAATAAAGATAAAAATAAATGCCGCTACAAAATCCCTGTTATATAATAACATAGGTTTGAAATAATCAGGATCTCCATTTTAGTTCATCAATTATAAATGCGTCCAATTTCAACAAAATCACTAACAGCAACAGCAATTACAAACACTCATTAAAATGAATTACATGCATTTTTTTTTATTATGATTGAACTTTGTTTTGTTTTTTTGTTAATTCTTTATACAGATTATCATCTTCTACCTCAACACAGTAAAATATGACACACAAAATATGATAAAAACTTGTTCAATTTATAATTCAGTCAAAGGTTGTAAGTAAAAAGAACTGTCTAGGCACATGGCAAAACGACAAACACATATTGTCACCTGTTGATATTATTACATAGTAAGTACAATATATTCACTGACTTTTCTATGATTTGTGCAGATTATATTTCTATTTTATGAATAACCAGTCATCTAGTAATAAATGCCAACCATCCAATTTCATGAAGCCTTCAGAACAGCAGCTCTAAACTGTGATATTTTCATAAATTCATAATTTTTCTGTATTACTGAATTATTGTGTTTGTAAATAGAAATCCAAATCAATTGTATCTTGGATGATGGTCATTTGATATTTAGATAATTCATTTATGATCTTCTATTCAATTAAATTACAATGTTTTTTGTCATTGTCATGAGATTTCATAAGAGTGGTCTATAATGTGATATTTTTTTATAAATTCATAATATTTCTCTGTTATAGTGTAATTAAAAACAAAAAATCCAAATCAACTGCATATCAAATGTAGCAGTAGCAGGAGCTGTAATATCAGTAACAGAATCAGTAGTAGTAGTAGTAGTAGTAGTAGTAGTAGTAGTAGTAGCAGTGGTGGCAGCATCAATAGCAATTGCAGTAGTAGCAGAGGTAGAAGCGTAGCAATAGCAGCAGCAGCAATAGTAGTAGTAGTAGTTGTTATAGAAGTAATAGTAGCAGCAGTAGCAGTGGTTGTAGTAGTAGTAGTAGTAGTAATGGCGATACTAGTAGTAATAATGGCACCAATAGTATTAGCATTAGTAGAAATATAATATTTACAATACTGGTGAAACAATAATTTTAAATAAGAGGAGCTATGAAACAACAAGACCTACCTTGTTGTACAGTGTCCAGTAAACACGGCTATTGATTGTTTTTATCAAGTTGTTATTACCTCTGATTGCTTGTACACTACCTGATATTGTTAGGTAACAACTGACAAACATGCGCCAATAACCAAAGTGTCAGCAAAAAGGCTGATCTGTTACCACACCAGTAACGAAGTTATTAGACGGCCACAGACAGCCATCGTTTCGTTCGTTCCACCGTGCTCTGACATAAGCAGTTTTTCTTGCATAAGCCCGTGAATCTTTCCTGCTGAGATTAACAAATGTAATAACAGCTACAAGCCATGGTAGGCGAAGAAAGCCAAGACAATGGAGAGCAGTCAATAAACTCTTCATAAACGATGGTGTGCTTAATTTTGTTTCATTTTTCATTTCCCAGAACAAAAGATGACGAGGCTGCCTGCTAGTCAATACATCCCTTGAAGTCTGCTTGTCATCCATAATTAAAACTTTCTAAATGGGTTGGAAAATGCTTTGGATGTTCTAATCAGTGCAAGTTGTTATTAAACACATCTGTATTGGAGATTCAATCCCGTGGTCTGCATTGATTGTCCAAGATGGTGTTAGGTTTAATGTGTTTGAGGAATATATAGTTTGTCTTAGACCTCCCCCCTCCCCAGTTGTGGGTCAGGAATCAAACAGTTTTAACCAATGTCATAATATAGGTTCATGAAAGAAAGAAGGAAGGAAGAATTTTATTTATTTTAAAATATTCCCAATATGTTTTCAGCACCAATGGATGCATTTTCAATAAAACTGCCTGAAAGTAATTTTGACCTCAGCATCAAAGAATAAGCTATGGTGGAACAAACAATGTTAGCATGGCATTTTTTAATTTTTACTGACTGCAGAAAATCTAAAAATTACCAGGAAACAATCATACTTGTATTAATAATGGTTACATTGAACTGAACATATAATTAACAGCAACACAAATATTTTGACTAAAAAAAAAATCATGTTGCTACCAAGCATTGGGCTATTCTCGTTGCTTAACAGAAAAGGATCTTATGCATTCACCTTATCATAATCAGGGAAAATACTTACCATAGTCTTTGATAAATCATTTATGGAGCTCTGTCTGGAATAGGAAATAGTCCAATAGGGAATACTGAGAAAAATTGATTCTTTAACCAATTATAAGGTTTGTTTCACATGTCTTAATGAATTTACACAAACAAACAGTCAGTACACAGCAAACTCAGTGATACAACAGCTGATTATTGATTTGAAAGGTTGATAATGTCATGACAACCTGATTTCAGTTAACAAGAAAGAGGAAGGGCAACAGCTTCCATTCTTTATTTAATTAACATGGTAATACAATTATCTTATTTAGATTAGATAGACAGTTTAACTTCCTCAACTGTGTATTCAGGAAAGATAACTTTTCTAAAACAAACTGAAAGCAAAACAAATAATGTTTTGTTTGTTTTTTTCTAAATCTGATTCACTGTGCAATACAATGTGTGTATACATTTTGTGTGTGTGTGTGTGTGTGTGTGTGTGTGTGTGTGTGTGTGTGTATGCTTAACTCCAGTAGAAGAAAGTTCATGTGTAAACTCACTTTTAAACTCCATTTTCACAGCAATACAGTTTAGAGTGAAAGTAGAGAATAATGTCTAGTATATACAAATATCTTAAGACAGAACATTCCTTAAAGATGAAGTTTGCTCATCAGACAAATACAGCCATAAATAATAAATGCATTTACTGAATTCGTGAGCTTTAAAATTAATTAGTCTGTTAACCAGATGGACCAAGTCTAAAAATAAACAAGAGCAATTGTGTAATTTATTCTCTCAAAGATTTTAATTGATTTTTTTTTCTTCACTTTTACTTAACAGAAGATGTCAGGAATCTCTAGAGACAGACATTACTCCAAAGTCTCTGTTCAAGTCTGAAAGTCATCGGAAAATTTGACACGAGTCAGTGTCTTCCACTGACTAAATTCCTTATGGGGCAATTTGATGATGTGGGTTTAACAATATCCATGGTTCCCAGTAATTGACCCAGGTTTCAGGATGTGTAGTCTTTTAAATTTATTCAAATTCAGGATAAATCCTTGTAAAGGTGATAATGTGGGTATAACAACACCTGTGGTCCCTGGTAATTGATTTAGTTTCAGGATATTTATTAGGTAAACCTTTTAAAGTTATTCTTCGAATTCAGGATATATCCATGCAAGGCTATTTCATTTCCGGAATTATCTATGTTTCCTTGTAAAGTCTTATGAGATCAAGAAATATTTGTGATCTGTATAAATATCTATATCAAAAAGTGGTTTCATTTCAGAAAATGTATATCTCTCCTTGTTAAGTCGTTTGGATTCAGAATAATTATGTTCCTGATTCATTATAAATTTATTTCTGTTTAGGAAATTTCTTGTAAAATCTATATGATTCCATATTAGGTCTTTCATATTAGGAAATTTACTAGTACCTCTCTAATTCTGTAACTACAAGTACAACTATTATTACCATAACAACCACTTGCTACTACTACTGCAAATACTATCATACTGTGTTCTACTATTACTAATTCTTTGTGGAGTTATATTGGTCCAGGAAATATTCTTTCAAAATAAGTAGGAGTTCAGGAAATATCCTTCTAAGATCAATGAATCCAGAAAATATTCTTGTAAAATTCATTAATTTGGGAAGTATTTGTATAATCAAAACTAGTTCAACAAGTCTCCCTCTAAAATTTACGTGTTCAGGAAATATCCTAGAATCCTTCCAAAAATGATACAGTTCAGAAACTGTAATGTCATTTGTTCAAAGCAAGTATTTGTTACCTTTTTAAATTAATCTCATTTGTTTAGAATCTGAAAACATACTTGATTCCTTCAAAGGTTATCTGGGTTCTGAAAACACCATTATTTGATAGCAGAAGTGAAACTAATCTGTAATTTACTTTCAGATGTATTACTTAACATCATCAGAGATTATTAATTAACATTTGAGAAAAGAAGAAAATTGTTACTGACATTTTGATCCAAATTCTTATAAACTCATATAAGATTACAGGAAACTGAAGCAATTAATATCAAAATGTAACATAATCTGTAATTTACTCAAAATGTTTTCTTTATTACTAGGCAAAGATTAAGGTTCAGAAATGGTTAAAAAAAAAAAAAAAAAAAGGCTGATCTTTGAAGAGATAGTAATTATCTAACAATCTTTGCTTGGCCTTTGGGAAAAAAAAAAAAGTTCAGTTCATGTATAAGTATGCATGTCTGTCTGTATCTCTCTCTCTCTCTCTCTCTCTCTCTCTCTCTCTCTCTCTCTCTCTCTCTCTCTCTCTCTCTCTCAATCTCTCTTTTCTCTCTCTCTCTCTCTATGAACCTGGTATGGATGAGTGTTTTTAATACAAATGGACAATTCACCTACAGGAAAGCTACAAAAGGCCAACCACATGAAATGATGTCACCAGTGAAATTACTTTGACCATTTTCCCCAAGGTCAGATAAATTTATTGGAGCCCCTGAGTAAAATAAACAGTGAATCAATAAACTGAGACCGATCAATTGGTAATCACTGCCTATAAAACGTGAATTCCTCAACTACTGCACCAGACATGGCATCTAAACAACTGTATAATCAAAATAGCATTTAGATATAACTACGTAGCACTTGACATTTTGATTTTATCCTTGTCTTTATCTTTATTTTACTTCTTACTTGGCACTGATATACCGTATCTTTTCAAGTTCAAACAGCAAACAAAATTACCTCATTCTATGAAAACTTCATTTATGAAAACTATTTAACATTAATGGTACATTTCATAACAAATTATTTTTTTAAATAAAATAACGCTACGTAAATGCTAATATGAATTAAGTTGTACATAATCTCCGTTTATATAAAAATATTTATCTTTATTTTATTTGTGTCATTTTGACTGTGTACAAAAGGTGACACCTGCAGCAGTGTAAAATATATCACGAATTTCAACGAGTTCAATTTGTTAAAAATACTAAAGTACATGTAACCAAGAAGAAGCCATGAAAACTATGACTTCCTTTCCTGACCAGAAAAAAAAAAAAAACAGAAAAGAAAAGAAAAAAAAAGAAGATAAAAACACCAGAAAAATATAGCTCAGCCAATCCTGTGTGTGTGAGAGAAAAACAACTACACAATGAAATCACATGACAAGCAAAATAAATATAAAACATGAAAAACCAAAAAAGCAAGGTTTAAAAAAAAACAAAACCTATCAACAAGAAGAAAAAAACTACAAAAAAACCCCAAACAAACAGACACAATTTTACAACATTTAAACAATAGTAACATTATTACCTGGGAAAGCCATCACATCTAACGAAATCTGATGGATGTGAGGTCTGATGGTGATTAAATAGATCCTACGCAATAGAACAATGTCCCTCTATGCAAGTTTGTAAATGATTTAAAAACCAAAAAAAAAAAAAGAACAGACAACAGGAGTACCAGAACAGGCAATGAAAAAGCCGAAGGTTGAAAACAACGCGAAGAATTACACACAATATTCAACTTGATTTCACTGGCAGCATTCCTCGGCAATTCAGACCCCAAAAAATCAATTCATTGATCCTCCTTAGAGCCAAGTCTCCAGTTGTCATGGAGACACAAAATCATAGAACTATCTGATAAGAGGCGGATACACCCCTATTTGAAATTATCGCATAAACAAGCACACAATGGATAGTTAGATTACATATTGAAAACACCTCATCGTTACACACGATTTTAATAAAATAAACACAAAGACACACAATCGCACAGTATTACATCATGGAAATTATAATTAGCTCATTAATTAACATTTGATGCCTGTCAGAAGGAGGCACTGTTAGGGTTGTAATTAAAGTAAACTGAACCAAAATTAATTTCACAGGCACAGAGATTACCAGCGTGGTTATTTTATTTATTTTATTCCATTTTTTTTTAAATTTTATTTTTTGGCCACAGGATTAAATTATCTTTTTAAATATACATGACCACATACATATACAATGATTGCCTGCACAGAATAATGATATTAGCTGGATTATTTGTAATTCAGTTTCCCAACTCTCTCTCTCTCTCTCTCTCCCTCTCTCTCTGTGTTACGCTGTATGTACACACAGAATATTGATCTAACATTAATATGTAGCCGAGGTGTGGAGGTGGCATGAAGGAACGATACAAACCATTTCTGCTGCCACTAACAAGGGCTATTGAAGGAAACAACGCTTCCACCGATTTGCCAATTATAAGAGCGGTTAAAACACTGAGCAGATATTGAAATGGGCAGCAAATGACAATGGCCTCTGTGCTAAATGTCTAGGCATGCTGAAAGGGACATGGGACACAAATACTTCTAATGTTTCGTGTCAATTATGAAAACTGAATGTGTGGAATAAAAGAGGCAGATGTGCTTTTAGTAGATTAGTAACAATAATAATAAGAAAATGACGAAATGAGAAAGAAAAACAGTAGGAAAAAATGTAAGGTAATAATAAGAAGATTAATAATAATAAGTTGATGATGATGAAAAAAATAAGAATAAAAAGGAATAAGTCCTAGATAATAAGATGATGATGATGATGATAATAAAAAAGCAAAATAAGGAGAATAAAAAGGAAGAAGTCTGAGATAATAATAATAATAATTATAATAATAATAATGATAATTGTAATATTAATAATAATAACTATAATAATAATAATAATAATAATTAAAAGAAGGAGATAATAATGATCATGATAATTATGAAAAAACAATAAAAGAAAAATGTTAAAGATAATAGTAATAATGATGATGATAATAATAAAAATAATAAAGCTACTAATAACAACATTTATAGCCTTTCTCAACCAAATATATACCAATTTCCAGTAAATAAGATTTTCTGTTTGAAACAGAATAAACATTAACTATACACCATTTAAGATGCAGTGAACATGATCATTTATTACAAATCTTTAATAACACTTATAATGTTGATTAATTTTCTTTTTAATTCTTTGTTAACATTTAATTAATTTCCTGTAAAATTTGGTTATGTATCTATTAAAGAAATAAATAACAAGTAGTAATCAGGTTTCTCATTCACAGACAAATAAACCTTTTAGTTAATTAATAATGTAAATAAAAGAAACGAGATCATTAGTTGGACTAAAAACCTGATCAAAGTGTGTCTCATTTGGAAACAATAACCGTGTTGATAAAATGATTATTAAAACAATCAGTGCTGTGGCCAGACATCCCCCCCTACCCAATTAGCTCTGCTGCATGTTTGTTTTCTCTGTATCTATCCTCCCCAAAACCTTGTAGAACCAGTCTGGAAGTCAAAACAAATAAACCTTGAAGATAAGAATTGTCTGTGATTAAATTCTGATACTAGCTACTAACCCATAATTAACTGGGAAGATATAAGAAAATTACACTCTTTTTTGTTCTGCTATAACCACTAACATACTAACAATGTCTGTGACATACATGATACAGATATTCTGGTCTGTGTGGACCAAAACAGATATATTTGAATTATCATCTATGAATGTCAGCATGTTTCAGATGGTTAAGTGACGAAAGTTTTATAATATTGTGAAAATATTTTGTATAATGACCTTAAAGATCATTAATTATTTCTACAAAAATTGGTTACAAGGAACCTAACACAATTACTGTTAGTCTGCAGTTCAAGGTTTAATCATCAAAGGTAACTGCAGAAGAGTGAAAAACAAAACAACAACAATCCAACAACAACAAACAGTTGATAAGATTATCTTGTGTTTCCTTATTAAAGTTTTAATTATAGCTGTTTCTGGGACTTGAACGGAATAGCCTCAGGCTGTAAGAGTGAAGACTTATCAGTTATGTCCCCTAGACAAACAGATAAACAAGAGAAGCCTTACATCCAATAACAACAAGTAATTAGCTTTATTACAAGTAACTCAGTCTGTTATAACTTTTGCTCTATTCAGACAAATGTTGATTTTGTAGATCATATATTTCCTGTTATTGACTTTTTATATCAACATAAAACTAATAATAATAATAACAACAACAACAACAATAACAGTGAAAATAACAATAATAATAACTACAAAAAGCTATAATATACATTAAAATAAAAATATAAAATACTGAAAATCAGCTTATAAATAGCTTTTGTGACTAAAAAATATACATTTATATATACTGAAGTAATACACGACTACAAAAGAACACACTAACATACATATTATACATTATCTATGGATCTGTTTTCTTATTCTTTGGGTTTTTCTTATTTATTATCAAAAAAGGATATTTTATACACAGGCTATTTTAATAGAAAAAATATTTGAAATGGAAAAAACTTAAACTCAGTAGTAGAGTACTAGTTAAAACAGGAAACAGCAAAAATTTATTACCAAGCACTGAGTTGAAAATGAAGCTGTTAAAATGAATTGTAGAAAAGTTGGTAATATAGGAAAATGTTAGATTAATTGAAAGGCACCATTTAAAAGTGGGAAAAAGTAAAATCGGATAGAAGATACTGTCTAAAAAGGAGAAATGCCATATTTATCAGCATGCAAGTCAACTTGGCATATAAGTTGACCCCTAATTTTCAGCTGCATATATGTGACCTTTTGCAGTAATGTGTGTGTTAAGTCACACCCTGACCAAAATAAAAAACCCAAACTGATGTGCAGTCACTGTAAAGTTTCAATATTTTATTGATGAAATGCAAGAAAAATCAATCATTCTGACACCATCATGTGAAGATATGTTTATTTCACTGCAAGTGGGTTCAAACAGGACAAATGTTTAATGAAATTTTCAGCATTTTTTTAATGAAGAATAAACATAGATAAACGATAATAAAACTGTAATTCAGAACAATCACTACCACCTGACAAACATGATAATTTAATCAAAAGTCTCACAACATAGTTATGTGACCTACATTTAAGTCAAAGTGAGTTTATTTCAGCCCTATTTTGGGTCTCAGAAATTCTACTTAAAAACTGACTAATCAGAATTTACTATATTAAAATGGAAAATAGCTGAACCAGAATTTACTGTATTAAAATGGGAAATAGCTAAATCAAAATTTAAGGATATTGTCTAAAATGGGAAATAGCTGAATCAAAATTTAAGGATATTGTCTAAAATGGGAAATAGTTAACATCAATTATGTGACACTTGCTAAAATGGATGAACTGAGGACCATCCCATTATACCTCAGGTCTCTACTCTAACCAATGAACTCTGTCCATTTACTACTCTCATTAGCTAAAATTGAATTACCTGTTAGGTTTTCCAGTTCATTTAGAATAACCATTAGGTCAAATGCATTTATAAATAATTTAGTATGTTTTGCTACAATCAAGGTGTTATCTAGCCTGTGCCAATATTAAGTCGATACATACTAATACTATTAACTCTAAACATAATTATGATATTTACTTTAAGAATTATAATAATGTTAATGCAAATTTATTAAAGGTATTATCTATGAATATAATACAGATATTTGATGCAAGTTTATTTATACATTTTACATGATTTTTTTTTTTAATATATATATATCTGAGGTCAAAGTTTGATAATAATAAAGTAAAACTAATATAATTTATCAAATTTTTTCTAAGTTAATATATTTATTTTTATTATTATTATTATTATTATTATTATTATTATTATTATTATTATTATTATTTAATGATAGAACAAGCAATTATTCTAATATAAATTTCAAAATTTCACTCTTAACTGACATAAAATGTCTAAATATCCTACACAAAATAAAACATAAAAATAAATACTAAATAAAAAAAATAAAAAAATAATTAAATAAATAAATAAATAAATAAATAAAAAAAAAAAAAAAATGAAAAATTATTAAAAAATAAAAAATAAAATAAATAAATAAATATTAATTCTGTTTCTTTTTTTCAAATATCCATAAAGATGAAACATGATAAATAAAATTTTTCAAAAAAAAAAAACAGACTTTATTTCCATATGTATTTGTATGTGTATGTGTATTTGTGACTATATATCAGAATAATTATATAAATTCTTATAAAATAAAAATAAAAAACACTGAATTTCCATAAACTGTAGGTGGGTTATCTTTCAAATTTTGCTGGCATTTTGAAACATTCAGAACTAGAAAATAAAATAAAATTTAAAAAAAATATTTAAAATAAAATAAATGAAACAAATTAAAAAATTATAAATAAGAAAATAATTAAAGAAAACAAATAATAAAATAAAATAATTAAAACATAATAAATAATTAATTTAAAAAAATTAAAAAAAAAAATAAATAAAAAATAAATATATAAAAACAATAACTATTTTACCTGCATTTTTTGCACTTGACTCACAAACTTTCTATCAAAATTCATAGAAACTAGGCAACAAACACACATCTTAAAACATGCTATTTTCTAAACAACTAATCTGAGAAAAACATCTCGAGCTACATGAAGAATAGGAAATCTGACCAGTGCAATCATCAATGTCATTAATTTATTTGATCTTTCACAACATCACCATTTTTAGCTGTTGTCAACATCCATGTAGCCTCTGGACTCTTGGAATATTAAGTCCTCCAAGTAAGACGGCAAATAACAGAAAGGATGAAATATAATATTTCTTGTTGCATTGTGTTCATGAAGATGAAGATTTTAAACATGGGATGTTTTTGTCTTAGCACTAGAGCAACATAAAAAAAATATATATTTATATATTTATTAATGGTAGTATGAATTGAAAAGACATTTTAACACATAAATGAAGATTTTGGATTGTTTGATTTTTGTTTGTTTTTCATTTTGTAAAGAAAAATTCAAAAAATAAAAAAATAAAAAATAATTCAGCGGTGAAATGTTTTCCTTGCCTGAGAGATGACACCATTTTGATGGTTCATGTTTACCATTAATTTAATTGGCTTAATATATAATATAAAATAAAAAAAAAAAAAAGAAGAAATTTTGAAAATAAATTCTGGGTTTTTTTTAAAACTGCATAATGTGAAATTGTCAGTTCCAAACATTTTTAAGAAATTAACTTTTACAAAATTGAATTATTAATGCATGGATAAAAGAAAGGAAAAGGATAGCCATAGTTCACATGGTAAATGAAAAGTAATATTGTGCACATATCTTGAAGACATATCTTAGTAAAAATGATGATGATGATGATGATGATGATGAAAAAAAAAATGAACAAATAATGATGACGAAGATGATGAAAATAAATAATAATACAAATAATAATGATGATGATGATGATAATAAATTATAAAGAAATGCTAGAATACATTTACACTAATCACTTACAGTTGCCTTAGTCACAGAAAATTAATAAAACATTTTTTTTTTTTTTTTTTTTTTTAATTGCTAGAACCAAACTTGGTTTTCCTAAAATGCAGCAGACTTGTATTTGCCAAACTGTCAAGGCCAAATCATCATTTTACAGCAATTTATGATGACACGGATGTCTACATTCGCTCATATGAATGTTGTTTATCAGGTTGTAAAAACATTTTATTAATCTGCTTGCCAAAGCAGATTACAGACTACTTGCATCACGTACATCATGAAAAGACCCACAGGCAAGAACGTGTATAATGTCTGATATAGGAACAGAGACAGAAGATGGGTGAAATAGTGATTCCTGAACAAACCAAAAATACTAATATTTTTTTCTCTTTTATTTATTTTACCTGACTAACAGAACCACAATTATTTTGTAATTTAAATTTTCTAACTTGATCTTTAAAAAAAATACAACTCTGTCATAAGTTTACATCAAAGTCTGCCATTTTGATATCAGGTGCATTTATTGTCGTATTTATTTTTAACTGGGTTATTTAGAAAACGGTGCACTGTTTTATGAGAAAATGTCTTGAAAAGCTAATTTTTTACTACTATTAAAAATAAATGAATTTCATTGTCAAATGTGTTGAAAACCCAAGTAATCATATGAAAGCCAAAAGGATATATAACTAAAAAAAAAAAAAAACAGATTTTAACTTAAAAAATGTATAAATAAAAGTATCATTAGAAGCTGTTTTTGTTTATTCCACAATGGCTAAGTTATAAATCCTTGAGGCAGTTACAAAGAACCTTGGATGGTTATGCAGACTTTTGGCATTTTCTGAAATGCTTAAGGCTGTTTTCCGATAATTAATACCAAAAAGTTCCTGTGCCTTTAGAAAGGACACTGTAAAAATACAATGTTATTCTTGTACTAACATATTACCATGAAGATCTGCAGTCATTATTCTGAGATTTAAATTGTTGGTTTTTTTCTATTTGTAAAGCAGATGTATTTTGTATGTATGTGTATGCAGATGTATGTTTATTTGTGTATGTGTCATTTATGTGTGCTTATGTGTGTGTGTGTATGTGATTATGTATATGTGTGTATTTATATGTATATTTTTGTGAATGTTTATGTGCATGTATGTATATGTATGATTACAAGTCATCATAAACTGTCATAAAATGAAGAACCAATATTGACAATATGAATGTTGGGTTATATAGATGTGTGTGTGTGTGTGTAATATATGTATGCTGGAATGTTTGAATATATGTTTTGTATGTACAGTACATAAGTACACCTGCACACACACACACACACACACACAAACATGTTACTGTATGTATTTGCTTTAACTGGAAAATGATTACATAAATATTTATCAAGCATTATGAACTATTAAACTGCAGATGGATTGTCTTACAAATTAATCATCAGTCTCACAGGCCAAATGCCAAATTAAAATAATCGCCAGCAGACAATGGGACAATCAGTCACCTATAACAACAATCACGAATTGTGATTAGTTTTGAGTCACTTGTCTGTTTCAGACAATGTGGCTGAGGGACAGGTGGTTTGGTGCAAGGCATTCTTCTGCAGATAAATCAATGCACACTAGAAAAACAAATTAAAACACTCTCCTTAAATCTTCATTTCCTGTCACCCACACAACACCCCTTGTCGCTCTGAGGATCAATAAAAGTAATTATTTTTTTTTTTAAAGTGTTTTGTAATTTTGTGATTTAATGAACGAAAGGGGCCATTCACCGAAATTGCTTCTTAAGAAATTAATTTTTATAACATCTTGAAGATACCTCCTCTTGATCTTCGGTATATTGTTGTAAAATTCTACACATAATTTGATTTTATTTCTTGATTAAAAAATATTTTAAAATATGTACAATGAGAGAGAGAGAGAGAGAGAGAGAGAGAGAGAGAGAGAGAGAGAGAGAGAGAGAGAGAGAGAGAGAGAGATAAATTGATGTAATGAATATATATTTTTAATGAAATTAACAAATTACCATCAACAAAATCTACTGCATTACTCTTTCGGTAGTTTTTTTCCATTTATTTTATTATACAAAGTTCTTTCACAGATGACATGTTTTTCCCACATACCAGATTTGGGTACAAACCTATTTTTACCATATCTTATAAAACTGAGAGAACCCAACAAAAGGAATACTTGGTAATACCTACATTAAATTTTTTCAAACTCTCAACACATTTCATTCATTTTTCAGCAGTGAGCAAATTTCAAAGACATCATTAACCAATGCCTTTTAAAATTATTTATCTTAGAAACCGGCCAACAAAACTTTCATTCCATATTCAAGCAACTTTTTAGGCATCAAATTTTTCTTGTCAAACAAGAACAAAATTTGTTTCTAATGTACATGAATCAAATTAAATGATGTGCATTACTTCAACCTAGTGACCGTTTCTGCTATAGAATTCTAACATCACTTGATAATGGCACTGTAAGCAGCAAAGAGTCTGAAGACCACATATGAGTAAATTAATGGAATTCATCACCAGTGGTGATTGTGGATAATAATATTTTAATTAACCCTCCATACAGAATTCTGAACAGAACACTGATACAGAGAGAAGATGTCATAACAGCCTCAGCAGGATAAATACACTGCTTTGCCATGAGATTTTGATTATTAACTACTTATTTTCTGTTTAATATGCCAGCTTAGATAAAAAAAAAAAAAAAAAAAAAGAAAATTAGTTACATTAAAAGGTCTTGAAGTCCAAAATTTACAATATTTTAAATTGTTTGTAGAAGAAATTATGAAAACATTTCTTTTTACTAAATGTAAAAATTTTCAAAGAATCATTCCACTGTAAAATATTTTTAATAACATAATAGACCAGTCACATTTATTTAATCAGAAATGTTTATGTGTAAGAAAGCAGAAATTTTTACATGTCCATTGATTAACTTTGACATGAAGGTCACACTTCCTAAAGAGAAATAGACTGCTATGTAAAAGATAATTATTTAATGTTTTTCAGTAAGTCATTTTTCATAGAAACCTATAAACCTATCCTTGTAATAAGAAAAACCTAGAAAAATAAATTTAGCTAAGAACACTTACGTCTTTGCATATATTTCCGATGATTAAAATATGTATGTGCATACATATTTATATATAAATATATATATATAGTTATCCTGGCTGGGATATTAAGATAAAACAATTAACTGTATTGTCTGGAATGGTAAATAACATGATAGTTTTATTAACTGGAATGGCAAACAGTTAAATTCTTCACATTTTCTGGAATGAAAAGCAATCTGATGAATCACACTGAGTAGATGATAACATGAAATGTTATAACTGCTGGCATGGGAAATAATGTAATGGAAGCAGTGTTTGGAATTGGAAATATGAATATGGATGGAATTGTAAACAATGTGATGAATCATTCTGAATGCAAGAAACTTTAACCATCTGTGCCATTAATGTAATTTTGCAAATTCATATTCATTATCTCTCTCTCTCTGTATGCTTATACAAACATATATATATATAATGCTCTACAGGGCATAGGATATAAGATTACACTGTATTACTTATTTTATAATAGTTGAAATTTTCATATCTCATATTAATTTATCTTAATCATAATAGCTGGATCCAGAGATATAAACATTAAAATATCATACCAGAAAATCATGTAAAAATCACATTGTTTGGAATTGGAAATAGCATAAAATAACATTGTTTGGAATCAGAAATAATGTAAAAACCACACTGTTACATTGTTTGGAATTGGAAATAAAACATTGTTTGGAACTGGAAAATAATTTTAAAATCACACTGTTTGGAACTGAAAATAATGTGCAATGTTGGATTTGGAAATTTAAAGGTCACTGTCTGAAATTCAAAAAAACTTTATGACTAAAACAGTAAATAATATATTTTTTTTTTTTTAAAAGAAGAAAAGCAACAGTTAAATAGAGAAATTCTACCATAGTCATTCCCTGAATGAAAGATATCAAAGAAGTAATATGTTTCGACGTCACTTCACAAATATGTGACAGTGTAAACACTTCTAGGCTCTAAAGGTGATATGTAAATACACTGATTCTTCTACTTAATCTGTCAAAGAGCCATTTGTGATTACATTTACTCTCATCAGTGAAAAATTGATCTTTGGTTTACTGAGATAGTTGGTATTCCACACAAAATACCTAGAACCAAAATCTGAATGTGTGAAAATATTATTTTGTTTTTAGTTTTAGCTGTTTGATTTGTAATCCACATCAGGATTCATGCCACTTGAAACAGTAATATAAGCAGTAATAAATTATATGATTGCAAATAAAAAAATTAACGAAAATAATGTGTGAATTTGTGAAATAACTAGTAATTATTTATATGACTGCAAATAAAAACATTAATGAAAATAATGTGTGAATTTGTTATATAACCAACAATAAATTACACTATTGCCAAAAACAAATGCTAACGAAAATAATATCTGAATTTGGGATACAATAAATAATAAATTATACAATCGCTAATAAAAACATTAATGAAAGAATGACTGAATTTGTGAAATAACCAATGTTATATATTAAATGAATCACTGTAACCTGATGAATGTAACTGTTATATGTAACATATTATACTGTTACCAATATTCACATTAATGGAAATAATCCATGGATTTGCTTTGCAATATAATCAATAACATGTTTTACGTGGTTAACTACTATTACCAATGCATATAATAAAATATATAATCTAGAAATGATATAACCAGTGACAAATTATGATATCACAGCCAGAGATATTATAATATAAGGAGTAATACAAACAAAAATAACCTCTGAAATTTATCATTTAATCAATAAGAAGTTACCTATAATTAAACTGATAAATATATATAAAAATGAAAAGAACCTCTAAATCTATGATGCAGCTAATAACATTATGCACGATAAACTACTCTCATTATCACAAACATTAATAAAAAAACCCCTCTAAAACTGAACTTAATCCTTGAATTTATGATATACCAATAACAAGTTATACATGATAAAATAGGTTATTTTCATTCGTATAATACAGTTAATAACAAATTATACACAATAAAGTAAATGACATCATAACACACATTAATGGAAATAACCTCAACAACTGAAAACAACCTCTAAAACTGAAAATAACCTCAACAAATGAAAAAACCTCTAAAACTGAAAATAACCTCAACAAATGAAAACAACCTCTAGAACTGAAAATAACCTCAACAAATGAAAACAACCTCTAAAACTGAAAATAACCTCTACAAATGCAAACAACCTCTAAAACTGAAAATAACCTCAACAAATGAAAACAACCGCTAAAACTGAAAATAACCTCTACAACTGAAAACAACCTCTACAGCTGAAAAACAACCTCTAAAACTGAAATTAACCACTGAATTTATGACACAACCAATAACTAGAAATGTCATTATCACACACATTAATGAAAGAGCTTGTGTTATTAGTTTCTGACTGCAGTAATAGCTGCTTGCTAACAATGATGTCTTCAACCTGCTGCCTGTGTTTATCGTGTTTATTTTTTTTTTTTCTTCTTCTTCTTCTCATTAGTTTTACGATAACGTCCATGCACTTCCGAATTATCTTCCAATGCATGAACATCAAACGACCTTCTGCGAGATGCTCAGTGCCACAGTGTCGTCAGCATGGCTTACATGTAATTGCATTGTCAGTTACAGCTTGTCTGTACGTCTGTAAGTGTCAAACTCAGTAAGTGCTGAACTGGTAGACATGGAAGGCAAACAGATAATGTTTAATTGCACAGTGATAGTGTTCGCTGTGAGGTGCTTAATGACCTGGCATCGTGTGCAGTTTATTTGTATGAGTTTAGAAACCACTTTATTAAGTACTTAAAACCTGCGACATACTATTTTGTGTTCGTTACATTTGTATGTATATTGGTTACAGTGGTATCTATGGTTATATTGGTATGCATGCTGTTTGTTATGTACTGGTATATGTTACACTGGTATGTATGTTAGTTATACTGGTATATGTTAGTATATATGTTGGTTAAATTGGTATGTCTGCTGGTTACTCTGTAACCTATATGTTACTTACATTGGTATGTATGTTAGTTACTGGTATATGTACTGGTTACACTAGTATGTATACTGATAACAATGCGATGTATGCTGGTTACACTGGTATGTATGTTAGTTACACTAGTATGTATGTTGATAACAATGCTATGTATGCTGATTACACTGGTATGTATACTGGTTACACTGGTATGTATGTTAGTTACACTAGTATGTATACTGATAACAATGCAATGTATGTTGGTTACACTGGTATATATGTTGGTTACATTGATGTCTGCTGTTATACTGAAACCTATACAGTGTACATTATAAAGTAGGTTACACTGGTATATAAGCTGGTTACAATGGTACATGTGGCTGTTACACTGGAATATGTGCTGGTTACACTGGTATACGTGCTGGTTACAACATATGTATGCTGTTTACATTTTAATGAATCTTTTTATGTAAATTCAGTAACAGCAGGAATCCTTTGTAAATCATTAATTCCATTTTTAGTTCTTCCATTTTTATATGTTTTTCTCTTTTTTTATGTTTTCTGTCTTCTCTGCTGTTGTTTTTTCACTCACTTTCTGAACAATGTCAAGTAAATCGATGAAGACTTCTGTTTAACATGAAAACAAAACATCAGAGTGCTACATGTAACCAGAATTAGAATATAACAGCATTTTTAACATTTTATTATTGTTTGAATTATGCATTGCTTTTAATTTAGGATTATTTTGTAAATATGCATGTGTGAATGTCTGTGTATATGTGCATGTGTATGTGTGTCTGAGTGCATGTGTGTGTGTGTGTGTGTGTGTGTGTGTGTGTGTTGTGTGTGTGTGTGTACACATATGTACTTGTGCATATATATGTTTGAGTGTCTATGAAAATATTTGAATATTTATGAATTTCGTCTTAGTAATAACATTTTCCATACATATACAAGCAAAATCAGATTAGTCTTATTTATTTATTTATGAGTAAAAATATTATCTGGTATTCAATTTATTTTTATTTTTGTATTATTTATTTATCATAAATCACTTCTGCAAAGTCTTAGAACAGAATTCTCTGAGAACAACAGTTTTTAAAAAAAATATAAAAAATGACATTATCACCATTACCATCATAAAAACAGCCATTTACATGTCACTTTCTGATGACTTTTATTATGAACAATGCAATAAACTTTAAAAAAAACCCAGAAGCTTTCAAAAATCTAGAAGCAGTTATTTCCTGTTCTACATCTATTGAAAGTAAAGCTTCTGGGTCAAATCCGCTATTAAATTTGCTTTCATTATGATGAATATAACTTCTAAAAACTGAATTTTATTTTTAAAAAATAAAATAAATAAAGAAAAAGGACTGAAAATCTACTACATGCACTTGCCCCAGAACTGACAAGCATATAGAACAAGCATTAATTTTTTTTTTTTTTTTAAAACCTATTCTGTACAAAATACACAGAGATGAGAAGAAAAAAAATATTATGATGAAAGAGAGAGAAAAATAAGCCTAACACCGAGTAATTTCTGTTTAAGAAAATCAATGTATGAAAGCAGAAATCAATTGAGTTGTTAAGAAGAGTTACAAATAAGGAATCTGTATTAAGCTGTGCTTCATTATATTTGGGAAACATGAAAGGGCAATTTGCAGCTGTATGCAGCAGTGAAGATTGATTCAGTTAGAAAATAGGTAATTAGACATCAGCTGTCAGGTAAGCACAATAAATAATGAATCAGTCAACATCAATACTAAATAAACCAGTCTGCATCGATAAAAAAATTCTCTGGTCATAATCATTAAACCAGTAGTTCTATCAACATAAAACTTAATGTCTACAATCAACATAAAAAAAAAAAAATGGCTGGTCACAATCATAAAACCAGTGGTTATATCAACATAAAACCTCATGTTTGTTTCAACATAAACATTTTTTTTTAAATTACTGGTCACAATCATAACACCAGTAATTTGTATCAAGATCAAATCATTTGTTTGCATCAATATAAAAAAAAATACTAGTTACAATAAAAATTTGTTGTTCTGCTAACAGTAGCCACATGGATACATCAACATTTAAAAAAAAAAAAGTAATAAATGCTCTGGTCACAATCATAAAACCATAAAAATTAATGTCTGCATTAACATAAAAACATGTCTGCATTAACATAAAAAAAATCCCACTAGTTACAGTAATAAAGTCTTCATTTTGTATCAATAAAAAATGACTTGTCTATATAAACATAAAAAAAAAAAAAAAAAAAACTCTACATCAATATATATAAACTATGGGTCTGTTATGAATATAATTACAACACTAAATATATCAATAAAATAAAAAAACTGTATCAATAAAAAACAAGAAAAAAAAGAAAGACAAAACAAAACTATATCAATAAAAAGAAAAAGAAAAAAGCTAATTTACATCAACATATAAAAACTCTGATCCACATCAGCAAGAAACCATCAACATGAACATAAAACTACTATTAAAACAGTGCAACTCTATACTTTACAAATCTGTATCAGTGTTAAAAAAATACAGCACAAGTCTATTTCAGAATACAGTGATAATAATGATAATAATAATAATAGCAGCAGTAATAGTAGTAATATTATCATTAACAAAAACAACAATAATAAGAAACATACTCAGACAATACCTGACCACAACAAACTGCCAGTTATAACCAAATTTATGTTTTTCAAGTTCCAACAACTTTTGTCATGAATCTTATGGTATTAAAACATACTTCCTATTTTTTAAAGTTTGACTAAATGTTTTTGAGGTGTTTTTATTTTTTGTTTCTTTGGTCCCCCCCACACACACACATGCATATTAGTATATTCATGTATTAGATTCTAATATGTATGCAGATGACACACATTTTTACAAAAGTAACTATACACATCCATCTCAATTACAGCACATAATTTGTCAGCAAATATATTTTCATGGCAGGTAAAATATCATGTTTAATGACAAATGGGAATAAAATGAAGATAAATGTTTATCATTTTATGAAACCCAGCTTTTATAACTGCTAAAAACAGACAAATAAACTAGATATAAAAATCACTTTGTCTATCTGATCACTTAATTTAAAGTTTTATCTTTAAATATATAATTAAATTCAACGAGTTACAGTTTGGTTATGTCTGTTTTATATTCTAATCAAAATGATTATGTTACAAATTATACACTTTATGTTTTGATGTAGATTTAATTAAACTGTCCTTTAATACTAATTTGAGAAACAAATTGGGTTATTTTTTGCTCTGTATTCTAATAAACTCTTTTATGTTTCAATTTTTTATTTCATTTTTGGCTGTTGTTCTTGTCATTCAGTCTTAGTAATAATAAAGTATAAAAACAAAAGAGTACAGTTTAAAATTTATTTGTACCATTTTAACAAATCAGTCATTTCATTTTAAAATTTAAAAAAAAAAATAAAAAAATAAAAAAATCAATCAGCCATCCATTTTGAAAAATGCATATATATTGGCTAAAGGTTCAAGCATATTTGTACTGGGCATTCAATCAATGATCCACTGTTCAATATTAGAAAACTAGTCAGACAGAAGACATGAGGCAATAGTCACACACCTTTCCATTTAGCTGTTATTAAGAAGAGATCCTAGTATCTGCCAGCCAGAAACCAGTGGCTTAACCACTCTGTTTAAGACTAATTTGGAGTGGACAAGATCAATGGATTCTCTATGTACATCTATTACTTACTGTGGTCAGTGGTTGACAGGCAGTTAAATCTATCAGAAAATCAATTTACACAATTTGCTACTTTTGCCGATGTCCAACTGAAGTTCATTAGCTCACAATTATCCATGACAGACCAATCACTTCATTTTTACTGTAGACATTAAAACCCATCATTTTTTTAAACATTATACTGCCTTAGACGCGATCAATACATTTTATGTAACCTGGCATCTTCTTGCAGTACTGTTCACACTTTGGAGTCATTGTGTTTCAGTGCCCCACAACAGACATATATATATATACGTTCATACTGAATGTTTATTCAAACATATTTGCATGATGATCAAATGAATAAATAAATGAATGCTTAACGGCATTTTAATACTAACAATTAATATAAAAAAATTTTGTTATATTGTGAGACAGGACATCTGATGATTTCATTCTATGGGTTACTCTCATTAACGACCAGCAAGGTTACATACATTTATATATATATATATATATATATATATATATATATAAATATGTATCCTTTCTCTTTCTCTCTCCCCCTCCTCTCTCTCTTTTTTCTTTCTCTCCCATGTGAACGTACATACAAAAGTAATATTTTCCTGCCTACGGGAAGATACAAGTAAAAGAACTCTTATTGCTAACAGAAAATAATCATCCTGCTTGTGTCAATGGGTTTCCTCTTTGATAATCTATTATTGCCTTTAACAAAATATAATGAAAGAAGAGCAATATGTGTTGAGTGTTATCAAATAAAATATTTCTTCTGTCCTCAAGTAACAAAGCTGCAGTCTTTTATAAACCTCTTAGCTACAGCCCACTTTTGTCCAGTGGTCAGTGACAAATGGACAGTTAGAAGTAACAGAAAATCAATTCAAACAATTTGTTTTTATCTCTATTCCTTGTCTGTCATTTGTTTTCTTTGTTTTCTTTGTTTTCTTTGTTTTCTTTTTACTTCTTCTTTTTGTTTTTATTCTTTTTTAAATTTATTTATTTATTTCGTGTTAACATTCTGCTGCAAAGCATATGTCACAGTAACCTAAGATGGCCTGCAATTAAATAATGTTCCAGTGAGTTAGAAAATAGCCATTTCTCTTTTTCACCTTCTTCTCCAATAAACATTTTGTTATTGATTCTGGCAACCCAGATCTCAGAGAACGAACAAATAGAATTATCACTTGGCTGTTTCGTTTTGGGTTCCAAATTGCCATAGACAGGGCTTCTACAAAACCAGACATGATGTGGAACTTTTGTGTGTGATCACCGGTTTAGGTAATGGCCAGGGGCTAATAATATTAATGAATTGAGAGAGAGAGAGAGAGAGAGAGAGAGAGAGAGAGAGAGAGAGAGAGAGAGAGAGAGAGAGAGAAAGTGATAGAGAGAGACATAACAGAAAGATTGAGAAATTGAGTAAAAGACACAGAGAGACAGGGAGTGAAAGAATGGCAGAATGGCCTAGAGAAAGAGAGTGAAAATCTTGCACACAGAGAGAAAGAAAAATCAAAACAAAAAGAACAAGGTTTAAAAATTAATGATACAAAAACATTTAGAAATAAACTCCACCTCAGTGATAATAAACTGAAACAAAAACATAGAACTGAAACTATACAGTAAAACGTACAATGGCCAGAAGTCTCCTGAAGTACAGAACTGAATATCTTATGTTAACTTAATTAAGATCTAGTGACATGCCTTTGAGGAATTAATTCTCAGAATATATACATTTTTTATGTCACACAGTATTGTGTTTTTGTAAACTTAGATATTTATTCAATGAATTTGCCAACAAAAAAAAAGGAGAGAGACAAAGAAAGAAGAAAAATATTTCAATGGTTAAGTCAGATATCTTAAGATATTTTGCTGTGTTTTGAACTTAGACAATTTTCTATTATATTTTATTATACAGAGAAGATTTATTAATAAGTTTCTGTTTGCGATGCTGTAACTTATAATATGATTACCTGGTTTGTATGTGTATTTAATAAATATGTGTGTGTGTGTGTGTATGTTTGTCATACATGTTTGTATGTGTGTGTATATATATATGTAAATGATTATGAAAATCTAAAGACTTTCATTTTCCAAAAACACCAAAAAAAACATTCTTAATCAAGCTCTGATTAACTTCATTTGTAATATATTCATGTCATCCCTGCTGATAAGACTTTCACCAGAATTCTTTAAAAAGTATTTAACAAAATACAGTAATATTTTGTAACTGGAATAGTGATTAAATGAAGATGAGCACTGTATGACGATGTGAACAAAATTAGTTTTACAAAACACTGCATTGTTCTCATGTCAGTGACCAGAATAAGTCTTAATCGTTACATTTTTTTTTTCTTTTCTTTTCTTTTTTGCTAGAACAAAAAGAAGAAAAATTGATTTATTATAAACTCTAGGAAATCTGAAGAGGTATTAGCCGTATTAACCTTTTGAATACCTTTAGTTATCTCTCTGTATTAGTATGATTTTGACTTTTCTTATGCCTACAGGTACCAGTTTCATGGTCAAAACATTAAGTTTTAACAGAATCTTGGGAATATTATGTAATATTTCTGTTAATCCAAGACAGTTCCTAGATATTCTAACCTCTAAAGCACATTTTTAGTGTCAACTATATTTATTGGTCATATTAACTATGGTGACTTCTTTTAAGATCAAAGTAATCTGAACTGTAACAGAATCATCTGAATATCACATCATATTTTCATCAATTCTGTATGTAATCTTAAGAGTAACTTTAGTGTATACTATAATTACTGGTCATGATTTTAACTTCCCCTGTACCTGAAGGGACTTCTTTCATGGTCAAAATATACTCAGTTATAACAGAAACGTCAACATATCGTATTTATGTTTGAGTTAGTCCAGTAAGATTCCTGGATATTCTGAACTCTAGAGTATGTTTAGTAACCACTTTATTTACTGGTAATGATTTTGACTTCCCTTGAACCTACAGTTACCAGTTTTGTGAACATACCATACCGAGTTAAACAAAATCTTCAGCATATCACATATTTTTATCAGTCCTATGTGTTGTCTGGGTATTGTAATCTCAGAGTAAATTTAGCAACAGCCATATTTATTAGTCATAATTTTCACTTCCTTTGTTGTACATACAGTAATGTCAAAATATACTCAAGTTATAACAGAATCTAAAAAAGAACGTATCATGTGTTTGTCAGTCCTGTAAGATGTATGCTCTTATAATACATCAGCAAAAATATAAGATAAACAAAATATAAACCAATAACAGAAAAAACAAGAATTTTTTTCTTTCTTTTTGTTTTTTTTTTTTTTTTTTTTTTTTGACAAATATCATTTTATGTTTTCCAGTCAAATTTTTGTTATTTTATTTTTCTCCCATAACTCGAGGGTCAATAGTTCTCAGTCTTAATAACAAGGAGGATATTTTCATGACACTTGTTATCACTTTAATATACACCACACTCATTAGACACTGTCAGGTGGAGGGAGGTTTTTGTCACAAGTGTCAACAATGTCTGGACAATCAGCGCTTTTCTGACACCTGCAGAACGATCATGAAAATAATGGTCTGGAGAAGTCTCTGAATCTAAATGTCTTGTGTGTGTTATCGATATGCATGTACATACATGCACACATTTATTCATATACATACACGCATTTATTGATACACACACACATTTTTATTAACACACACACACACATAAATGTATATGTGAATGTCAGTGTATGTTTGTGTTTGTGTGTGTGTGTGTATGCACTCATGTGCATGTGTGTATGTGTGAATGTGCATGTGTGCATGCATGCATGCATAGTATAGTGACCAAAAACACACTTGTCTTGCTTGTATAAGTAGGTTTGTGTGTTTGCACAGTTTGAATATGTATGCAAGTCTCAAACTGTGTATGTACGTATCTACACGTAAATGCATATATTAATGAATACATTACGTAACTGTATTAATGAATAAGATGTACATGTTTTGCATAAACAGACATAAAAGTACATTTCCTCTGACTCATTATTAAATGATTACAACAACTCAATAACTGCTTCATCGCTGCAGCTTTTCCCTACTCACAACAAACAGCTTAACAATAAATAACCCACCCCACCCCCTTAAAAATCAATGACGCATCGAGCGATGTACACATGCCACACAGGAAGAAAGAACAAAAACAGAAATTAAAATAATTCTCTCCTCTTTCCACTCTAAGCAAGTTAATTAAATAAATATTTTGCCACAGACTTGGAGAGATCACCAACTGTCTGTAACAGGAAGACTCACCACCATGGATTAGAACTGCATACTACTGTCTTCCAGTTGGTATACACACACCACATGATAATCACTATTCTGGCTTCATCGATTAGTATTGATGTTCCTCTGGCCCTCCAGGACAGCACTGATTTGGCGAGACCTTTTGGAAGTGTTTATCTTTAATGTGGGCTAACTCGTTTCTGTCACCGATTCCGAACTGTGCTGGATCAAGCCCCCATCAGAAATAATTAGCGAAGACAGCTTGGAGATTGTCAGATCCAGGTTAAATTGGATCTAACCAAAAAGTTAATAAGTACAGTATCAATATAATTTTTCAGTATTAATACAGTGTTAGCATCAGCATAATTTCAATATTAATACAGTTTTAGCATCAGTATAATTTCAGTATTAATACAGTTTTAGCATCAATATAATTTCAGCATTAATAGTATTAGCATCAATATAATTTCAGTATTAATGCAATATGAGTATCAACATAATTTCAGTATTAATGCAGTATGAGTATCAACATAATTTCAGTATTAATGCAGTATGAGTATCAATATAATTTCAATATTAATGCAGCATCAGTATCTGTATAACACAGCTTTATTAGTAGTATATCTTCATTTTTAATATTAATATATTTGTATTAGCACTGGTATGGTTTTAACTGGAACATAATGTTATTAATATAAGCTTCATTATCAGAATATCTTCATTCTTAATATTAATATTTTTTGTATTATCAACTTAATATGGCTTTGACTGTGACACCAGTGTAAATTCAGTATTAACAGAGTTTCATTATCAGTCTGTCTTCATTCTTAACATTAATATATTTGTATTATTAACGTGACATCGGTATGGCTTTAACTGCAACATAAGTGTAATTTCAGCATTAATACAGTTTCATTATCAGTATATCTTCATTTTTAATATTAATATGTATGTGTTATTAACTTAATATGGCATTAACCGTGACACTAATGTAATTTCACTATTAATATAGCTTCATTACTATTGTTAACGTTAATATATTTTATTATCCCATTAACTTTATTACATTTATGACTGAAATGTCTCCTGTATTGATGTAGCATTATCATCCAATTAACTTTGTTATGGTTATGGCTTAACAGACTTCGTAACTTCAGTAGTGACACAGCATCATTATCAGTTTAATTTCAGTCTCTAATTTTCACTGTTTTACTTTGCCCGCTGACAAATTTCCTGTTCTAGCTGGGTCTCTACAACTCATGAATTAAAAGTGTATTAAAGAATGCAAAAAGAAACTGATAAAATTCTATTTTCATCTTTAAATGTCTCATCTACGTCTGCATTATTATTTTTTTTACTCTCACACATCCAGGGAATTCCCTACTAACAACAGGCTTACATTCAGATCAATTGGATGTAAATCAAAATGGATGATATTTCACAATTTATTTAAGATTATTTGTTAGGAAATATTACCCCATTTTCTTTTCTTTTTTTTTATCTATTTCACTTCTATGGTAACAGAGTGCAGCCAGACAGGAAATATGAAACGGAAATGAATCATGATATTTTAAAAATATTTTCTCTCATTTTTCTTTTTCTTTTTCTTTCTTTCTTTCTTCATTTATTTATTTATTTATTTAATATTTTGGTTTTTTAATGGTTTTATTTGTTGTCAAGCTTGTCAGTAAACACAGATGTAAATCACAAAAGCTGTGAGTAGAGGACTAACTGAAGACAATAAATCTTTTTTGAAAAATAACTCATGATGTGCTAACAGCAATATTCCTCTTTCAGTGACTCAGCTGCATGTTATGTTCTCTTTTATATACATATAAAGAAAACCTACACTATACCCAGAATTTTGAAAATAAAACACATTTAAAGAAATGCAGATGTCTCCTATAGTCATTTTACTTATCATTGTATACCAAAAAAAAATATTCTTACAACAAGCAATTCAACCACAGAAATTAGTATTAACACCAAGTTTAATAATTATTATATAAAATATTTAAATATCTTCTAAAAAGCTTTCATCAAAATTTATAAGAGTTTAAAAAAAAATGTAGGCATATCCATGACACTGATGTTTCTTATCAGATACATTACGACATTACATCTACTGCATTATGACAATTTAAGTCAAATTTTTAAAATAATAAATGCAAAATAAACAAAAATCTAAAATCTTCTTTTAGTTGATGAAAAATGGTTACAGTGGATGTAAATGATTGTATTAGAGAATTAATACACGGAAGATGTAACTAAACTGATATACAGGATTCATGGATGAAAACAAGAATTGTATAACTAAGACATATGTTTATTGTAAATTATTCTTTTCATAATTGCTCACATTCACTGAAAGTTCAATCACATCCAAACTGGGCACATTTCCAAATGAACTGGTGAATTTATAAACCATATGTGCTTATATATATATATATATATATATATACTAACTAATATAGTTTGAATGTCAAAAAAAAATAATATCTGAAACATTGTTATAACCCATACCAAAATATACTAGTGAAATAAATATTATCTGTATCTTTACCAAATATATGGATTTGTGCAGTCTGAAATACACAAGTCAATGCATTTATCTTACATAAGAAATGTTCTACTCTGGGCAGCCTTCATGTATATGTTGCCAACCTAACATTTGTTTTTAATTTTCTTTATTATCAGTTCACACACACACACACACACACACACACACACACACACACACACACACACACACACACACACACACACACACTTATATTCTTTTTATTAATTCAACACTTCAAATTTTTCCTACACAATACTATATTCTAAACAACAACAACAACAACAACAACAACAAAAAAAAGACATCTCCAAACTAAACCCAACATAAATCAAACATCAGCCGACTTCTTCTTTCCCTTCTGCCAATGCATGATGTAATGGCTACCATAATGCTTTGAAAAACAGTAGCATATCAATCAGTGTAATAAATGATTTGAAGAGGACCTCTATGACACGACTCTCCCAGAGTGTCTGTGTGAGGCACAATAACACACATTACAAACTCTGCCTAATGAATAAAAATCTAATGTCAAGATTGCCAGTCTGATAGACAGCGAGGCATTCAGTCATGCAAAAAAAAAAATGATGGGATATTTGTGAATGTGAAACAATCTCTAGTGAAACTGGATAAAGAAAACTTATGTAAATTACACATCACAGATTTGATGTGGAGGGTTTTTTAAAAAATAAATAGTTACTGATCTGTAAATGTATGCTTTTGTCATTTTTTTTTTTTATATATATATTGTGTATGTATGTGATATATTATGTGTTATGTATACATTTCTCTCTGTGTGTGTGTGTGTGTGTATCTATATCTATTAATATATATATATATATATATATAATGAGTGTCACTGGGTGTGTGTCACTGGATGTTGATATTATTACATTTTATAATTTTATAATTTTATTATTATTATTATTATATACATATATAAATGGATACTCATATTTCATTTTATTACAGCAACATACATATTTCTGTGAATGTTATTATGAAAATTGTATATATATATATATATATATCATAAACAGCCCATGCACTTCTACATGCAGATAAATTAATGAAAAACAAAATACAAAAACATGAAGAAAAAAAAATTTAACTTTGTAGTCTCGTAAAACATATATCAATCTTTAATAAAGTAAAAGCATATTGATTTTTGTTTTTAAATTTCAGCTTTTGCAGAGAAACATTTTATCTGAAAATACTATTACCTTTTTCTTTCTTTCTTTTTTCTGAGGTTAAATTGAAACTGGTGAACACTGAAAGCAAATATCAATTTTCCAGATTTTTCTTTTAATTATATTGTTTGGGTTCTTTTTGTTGTCTACAAAAACAAAACAACACAACAAAATAATAAAATTAAGTTAAAATTAAACAAGAAGTTTCTTTTTTATATTTTTTTCCATCTCTCTTTTAGTTTCTTGCTTTATAATATTATTTACATCATTTGTATGTATGCATGTATATATGTATATCTATATTTGTGTGTGAATAAATTACAAATATCTTTACTGTTTTATCTTCTGTTTTAAACTAAATTAAAAATAACCATTGAAAACAAAATCATACAAAATGTTCACTAATAAATAGATGGAGAGACAAATGGATATTCTGAATGATAACAAATAACAAAAGGATGAACAGACAAACTGAACGAACCTTTACCAACAACGCAGAACGAAAAATAACTGAATCTAGACGAACAAATAGATCATCCTTAATGTTTTACACCAACCATTAATACATCACTAAAACTAAAAGCTTTCTTATTTAAAAATAAAAGTACTGAACTTAATTTTACACATCAGTGGTCAGATAACAATATTTTTTTTGTAACATGAAATCTGGGTTTTGTCTTCAGTCTTGTGTGGGTATAAGAAGATTTCCAGTTTACTGCAGATTCTGTTTAATTCTCGGGCTCAGTTACACTAAAATTATGATGATTTCAGTGTGTATCATATTATCATTTCTTACAGAAACTAGTCTTAGTGATACAGTGATCAAACCATTAAAAACCTGGATGGTCTTGGAATCATAATATATAACCAGCCTCAACCAAAAGAACATTAATTTCTTCTTTCTAACTGACATTCTAACTTACTAACACTAACATTGTTAAAGGTCAGATGACACACACTCCTTAATTATAACATTTATATGTCCAAGAAAGACAGTCTCCATTCTTTACAAAAATAATAATAAGAAGAAGAAGAAGAAGAAGAAGAAGAAGAAAATCTATACTCTTAACAATCCAGCATTAAAAACCAAGGTAACTTTAAAAGTGACATAAAACTGTGTTTCTCTATTTGTTAATAAAATATTTGGTCATGTAATTTGTCTTAACTGCAGACAATTTCATGCTTGGGTTTTCTGTGATTGCATGCATGTTTCAAACAACTGATTGTTAGGGATACCACAAACACACTGCCTTAAACAAATCCATCAGGATTTAAGCTTCTCTGCTGTAGCCATCATGAATCTGAATACTACAGAATTAACAAAACTGTTATCTTGCTAAAAGTGATCGATTTAAAACATAAAGAACGGATTTGTTCAGGATAGACAGAAAATAAAATCTGAATCAATTTTCAAGAAACGGTAATGACTGATGGTTAAAAACAACTGTTAAATTTGACTAGAATTATTACCGACAACATATCCAAATGAATCTGATATTAAAAAAATACATAAAAATAAATAATAATAATAATAATAATAATAATAATAATAATAAATAAATAAATAAATTAATTAATTAATTAAAATATTTACATTTTATATTTTAGATATATCGTACAAAATCAAACCTGTACAGACAGGATAAATAAACGGAAAATACACCAACACATGACTTAATGATGAAATCCTGTATTAATATCATCATCGTCACCATCATCACAGTCATCATCATCATTATTATTATATAATAAAACTTACTTACTAGTCCTTTAGAAAAAAATGAAAATATTTATTCAGTGAGACTGTGTTAAGTGGCTGGTTTCTACTTATTGAATAAACAAATATCATCTGCCATCTTTTTAACCACACAAAAATACTTAGTCATGTACTTCTGAGTCGTGACATTAGTCAGTGACACAAGTGTAACTTGAGAACCCACAGATAAATGAAAATAGGAAGAGATAATATCTGATACTAACACCCAACTGTATGGAGTATGTTTCATGATAGACGACTGTATAAGTAACTACCATGTGCTGGGTAGATGCATCCGATTTCAAATTTTTATTAAAAGGTCTGATGGAAGTGATATCAAATGCTTTATCCAGTTTAGTTAAGGCCCCATAGAGATATAATTATTTTAAGGTCAAACAGAGAGAAAATATTGTAAAAATTGTTATCTGTGTAATCTTTATCGACGTTTAATATAATTTAAATTTTTATAATCATGTTGATACTAATGATATACTGGTATGTGCATTTTGTTTAAAAAATAAAAATTAAAATAAAAATTAAAATTATTTATATATATTAAGATTAAAGATTTACATATCTATTATTAAAAAACCAAAGATGATGATTAGAAAGAAAAACTTAAATATAAGATAAATATAAACATCTTGCATGTTATCTGAAAAAGAAATCTTACAAAATATTCACAGAGAAATGAATACTCATGGATGGATAGACTGATACACAGAAACAATTTTAAACTTTTTAACATTCAACAGAACTGTATCACGCAAATCTCCATGTCACACAAACATATTTTCTTTTTCTTTTTTATGTTAATTAAGAAGCTCTTTGGTACAGAACTAAATACCATTACAAAGAGTGGATCCTGATTATGATTATATCTGGTATCACAGAAGACAAGAAGTATCATTCTCCTCTCTACTGACATTATTTCAAAAACATAAGAAGTCAATTAGTCTCTTCTATTCAATGAATAACAAAACAAAGAATAGCTAGCTGCAAATACGTAGCCACAGTTATCACTCTGGCAAATACTAATCTTTATGACAAATGGTTAAACATCATACTAAAAAGACTTGTTTGTTCTAGGATCTGATTCTGGCATCAAAGCTTACTGAAGAACTAACTATAAGACTTTTACATTTTAATTTTTCTCCTAATTAATACTCTTACATGCTACACATCATGGTAACAATTCAGGTTCTTGGACTGTGAAAGTAAGTGTAGGAATGTTTGAATGATTGATTGAGTGACTGTGATACACTCTGAATTATTTATTTCCAGTACACCTGAGTGTGAGATACTTGAATCATATCACCTCTTTCTTTCTTTTCATCCTGATATAACAACATTTTGACAAGACTATTATTTATAATCATTCGAACATATATGGAACCAGTTTTAAGATTTTATGCCCCCACTACCCCCAAAATATACATATATTTTAAATTAATGTAAATAAATTATAATTTGAGGAATTAATCATTTTAAATTTTAACACCAGTAATGGATTGGTTTTGTTAATATTGCTGCCAGGTCAGGTGACACTAACACAGAGTAGATAACATAAAATATTTATAAAAGAGTTTTCTCACATGATATGCCATGGTGAATGTTATCTCTATGGAATATCCAGAAATAAACTGTACCACAGAGGTAAAGCGTTCAATTCTTGTAAGAGTAAATTGTTCAATTCTTGTCAGGGTAAATAGGTTCAATCTTTTCATGGTAAAATGTTAGGTCTTTTCAGGGTAAAACATTCAGTTTTCTCACGATAAAATTTTCAATCTTTCAGGATACAATGTTCAATCTTTTCAGGGTAAAATGTTCAACCTTTTCAGGGTAAAATGTCCAGTCTTTTCAGGATAAAATATTCAATCTTTTCAGGATAAAATATTCAATCTTTTCAGGATACAATGTTCAATCTTTTCAGGGTAAAATATTCAATCTTTTCAGGGTAAAGTGTTCAATCCTTGTCAGATAAAGTGTTTAATCTTTGACTGTAAGTATTCAACAGCTGTTAAGGTACAATGTTCAGTCCTTATCAGGGTATGTAATGGGCTGTTTCTCATTTCAGCCAATGGCCCACAAACATGTATCAAAAGCCATGGCATGTACTTTACTCTGAAATCTTATTGATCCATTTGCTAATCAACAACAGCAGCCTGTACAACAAAAGCGGTGTGTTTTATTTGTCAGATATCATCATTACCCAAAATAGCTGTGTCTGACACCTAATAACCATTAACATCAAAGTTTGTTACGATGTCAATAAAAAAAACACTGGCTCACACATTCTGCCATTCAGATAGCATGTGAAAGCTCCAAAATAAAACATTTTAAAAATATTTTTATTATTTTATTGTATTCTGTTACCAGTTTACTAACTTCATTAAGGAAAGATAAATAAGCAGTATTAATTTAAATGTAGGACATAGTTTTTATTTCATTCAAGGGTTCATAAGATTTCATAAAAGTAAGAGAAAATCTAAAGCTAACTGATTCGTTAAATATTTGTACAGTTTTAGAATGAAAATATATACACACACAGGCACAAACACATACATACATACACAAACACACTAACAAACATGGAATTAAACACATTTCTAAATTAATGTGAATTATCAGAATCATATGAAAATGCTTCTGACCACATTGAGATTTTCCTAACAAAACTTATTGATAGCTGATTGGCCTGTGGAAGAAATGATGGGCAATGTTATTTACAGGGTTTTATTGTTGTTGTTGTTTGTTTTTTGTTGGTTTTTTTCCAGTTTTTTTTTGTGTTTTTTGTGTGTGGGATCATTTTTTAAATAACAGAATAAACAAATACTTACATATTTGATGTTGACATCTATATTACATATTATCTACATCAGGTCTTCATCACTGGAAAGTGCTTCTTCCCTAGCAGATGGCTGACTAAATTCTGTAGCTGATGGTTGACTAATTTCTGCAATGGATGACTGACTAACTTCAAAAACAGATGCTTGACTAACTTCAGCAACAGACGACTGACTAACTTCAAAAATCAGTTCTTCACTAACTTCAGGAATTGATGCTTCACTAATTTCAGTAACCGAGGCTTGACTAACTTCAGTGGGTGGAGGATGTTCTGTGTTGGTGTCTGGATTGTCACTTACTGACCTGGCAGCTGATGATGAACTCAGCTGACTTGAATGGCTGGAGGAAGATGACAAAACAATGTCTATTTCGTGCCCTCCACTAGGACTAATACTGCTAATGTTGACAGTCAGAATGTCTTCTTCCAAAGGAATTTCATGTTCCTCTTTTGCATAGATGGGTCTGGGCAGGACCTGACAAGAGCTTTTCCCATCAGTCACACTACTGTCCTCTGGATTAAGGTTTTCTTCAGGAAACACGGCCCAGTTTTCTGCTTCAGAAACTTCTATTTCTGTTTGGAAATATAACAGTTTGGGTATTTTTTCCTTTCCTTCAATTGGAGCATTCACTTCAGCAATTTTAGGATGAGTCGAAGGAGAAATTGTAGGAGGAATGAGAACTCTCCTGGGCGAAGAAGGTATGATTCCAGTCTCGTCTACAACCAGTGCTGAACGCGTGCGACTGAAAAGAATCTCTTCATTGAACTCAAAAACTGATTCAGATTCATCAGAGCTAACTGAAACATTCCTCTCTGTTCTCAGGGGTTTTGATTTGATTGAGAACTCGTCCGGTGGAAGTGTGATTTTCAACTTTTCTCCTAAATGAAGAGTAGGAGACAGAGGAGAATTCTCTGGTGAACTGAGGACACTGGTGTATTCGTCAAGGGTAACAACACTAATGGGAGTTGTGCTTCGGGGGCGAGCAATTGGAGATGTTTTAACTTGCTGCCTTCGTAATCGGTTTTCATATGCCTTTCTCTTCGATGGTGAGGTGATGGTGGATGGATCTACCAGTTCTGGAGATAAAGTTAAAGGACTCTGCACAGGGTGGGAAGGTTTGTCACTGACATGTTCATTTTCCTTAGCAAAACTCTTTTGGACTGGTTGGGTCTTTTTACCTTGGGAAATTTCAAAATCTGATTCTGAATCTGATGATGAAAAAGAAGCTGTTCTTTGAAGTTGTGGAATATCTTGGTTTGGTTTTGGTGGTGGTGGTATGAAAACAGTCTCAACTTTTCTTCCCTCACTACTTATTTCTGACAAGTTGCCACTGACATTGCCAGGGTATGGTTCATGTCTGATGTAAACATAATTGTCTGTTTCTTTTTCATAGTCACAACTTGCACAAGCCTGGTTTTCATTGCATTTATTCTGTAGAACATTGACATCTTCTTGCTGAACACTGGAACTGTCTTCCTTTACTTTCAGCTTGCTGTTACTTTTAACTTTTTTGTTATCTTTGTCTTTTTTCTTTTCACTTTTTGATGACTCTTTCTTCGAACTTACTTTACTTTTGTCCTTTTTTGGACTTCCTTTCCTTTTATCTGGTTTTGGTGAATCCTTTTTAATTGCATCTTTCCTCTTATCAAACTTGAAAAATTCTCTTTTTGGACTTGGTTTTTCAGGCTTCACTGCCTCTGGCTTTGGCTCTTCTTCTTCTTTAATACAACAGTTATCATTCTCATTCTTCACTGTAATGTTTGTTTCCTCAATAATCTCCTTGTTACATCCTCGCACAGACACATTTTGATGGACTGACTTATTTGGCAAATCATCTCCAAGATCAATAGTATCAAACGTTGCTAGAGGTGCTCGGATAAGGAAACTGTCCTTCTGAAATTCTGGAGATTTTTGCATCGCCAGCAAAAAACATTTGAAAGCAACCTTAGATATTCTCTAATAAACTTCTTCCAGTAAATCATCAACATATAACTGTCCATCCATGGGATTACAATAACTGAAGCAATGAAGTAATGAATAACTAAATAAGAACTGTCAGTGTCTTGATTGTATTTTATATGATTTGAAAAAAAAAGTCATTTGCCCAAGTCATCATCTTGATAATTATAATTATTATCACGGAATTGTCACTTACTAGATGAAATCCCAATGTGATATGCTATAAATAGCTCAGCAACTGTGATCTATAAATGATATGCATTGTTAAAATTGGTAATGAATATAGGCCTGCAGTCAGAAACGAAAAGGTCTTAGAAGTCAGTCAAAAACTTAACAACATCCAACCTACCGCCTACAAAAGCCCGAATTTGGCAATCAATCAATGATCCAATATTCTCAAGAAGAACTTGAATTCTATATGCATCGAGACCAACACCACGGAAATGGTGTTCGATGCCACGCTAGAGACTATTAATCGATATTCTCTTCCAAGACTTTCTTTCCTTGAACCATTTTTGTTTACGGAAGTGAGGTAATCGCGTAGTTTCGTTTTTCGAAGACGGATGTCCAACTATTAAAACCATCATTATATAGTAATACTGAAAGTGTTACTATACGAGCAGCCACAATAATTTCACAAACATTACTTGATTTAGAATATTTTTATTTATTCATTTATTCATATGTTTATTTATTTATTGCAGTTGACTATTTTTAAGTAACTTGTCGTTTTCCAACAATTTTAATAGTTCATAAGTTTATAAATGAATTTTAAAACTGTCATTTAAAAAAAGAAAGAAAATAGAAACACTAAAAGATAGAAAATATTAAAGCATTCCATGTGGAATTTAGATGTGGTTACTTGTTATTATTGTTAATGGACTATATGTATTCTTATCATTCATGCAATGCAGTTATGAAGAACTAATAACAAGCCTAAATTATTCCAGCTCATCTCAATAAATTAAAATACTTTAATTAAACTATGAGATTATGCAGATGTTTGAAAACATCTTTAAGTAATAAATTATACTGATTTAAAAAAAACCCACAAAAAATGCAAAAAAATACATGCTATATATAAAATACAGAAGTGACTTAAATATAATTATTTACATCTGATTGTTACAATCGTTTACGTTTCATTTGACAAAGTTTGACGTATAGATACTAGCTTCTCACGGAAACAGCCGACTCTCTTTTTCCATATCTCCGAAGCTTCACCAACGTGACCAGGATAAACAAATTCATTCAATTGTGAGATTTGATAACGGTTTAAAAGGGCTTGTGACAGAGGCGCTGAAATTGAAAGTTAGGCGTGACATAGTATTATGTAAATTATCTTTCTTCATCTGACATTATAATGATGTTATGTCTCGATGTATTTTTTATTACTCAAATATGTTTCGACGGGCACCTGCTCCAGTACTTGCAGTCCGGAAATGACCTTATTAATAATTAAGTTCTTAAAGTTGCAGTAAGCCTATTGCAGTTAATCACTGCACCGAACCATTAAAACTAAAGTTTATGAATATGTCACGGACAGACTACTGTGCATGTTTTTATTTAACAGCAGAATAAAATAATGTTATTGGCTTGTAAAGTAAAGATAGTGGAAGATGGTAAAGAAATAGTCATTTAATATCATAAGTATTAAAATAAACTGTAGCTTGAAATTGAATAAGATGAACAATTCCACATTTATGGTACATAGTAATATCCCAAAATACTTGAGATAACCAGTTTAATTTATTATTTTTAGTGGATTTTAGATATTTTGGTTTAAAAAAACAAAACAAAAAAACATTGATTAGTTAGCATTATATTTAACTTGCAAGCTAAATAATTTATTTATTAATATACTTTTATAAATGATTAATAGATAATTAGATCTGATATAATTGCAGGATGTGCCATTATGGAATGGAGCAGAAACAGAAGGAAACTTCAACAGATAATTTTCAATAAAATTTGACATGGCACAGGCGAAAGGGGTTCATTCAAAAAAAGAAACGATGAAACCAAAGACAAACATACGTCCCACTTCTGCTGTCAGATCAATTAAATCTGCCTCAGCACTCAGGAATCACTGTGAAGTTTTAACCAAGGAAAACACAGAACTCACAGCTTCCCTAGCAAGAAAAGAAGAAGAAAATACTCTTTTGAAAGAAAAACTTCGAAGTCTTTCATATGAAATTATAGAGTCGTCAAACAAATCTGGCAAACAGTACGAGTTTGATCCTAATACAGATGTCCTGGATATTCCATTAAATGATTTAAAATCACTTATTGTTGTCCTGTCTACCTCACAGTCAAAACCTAAGTCAACAGTATTTGAAACAAGGATAGAGGAAGTGGAAACTAGAATTACGTTGCTAAATGGTGAACTTGCAAAGCTTGTCAAACTTAAACTCAAAATTCAAAATGGACTCCAGAGTATTAGTGATTCTGTGAATCTAGAAGATGCTAAAAAGTTAGCAAGACAGATGTGGGTTGAGTCAAGTAAGTTTTTATATTTAAATTTGTAAAAATACATTTTTTTCTCTAAAATTTATGTACTTATTAAAAAATATTTAATTTAATATAGTTCACTTGTAGTTAATCTAATATAACTGATAATCATTCCCATAAAATTATGTTGGTGAATATAACTATTTTATTTTTAAATCTTGTTTTTATTTTGGGACATTCAAAACAATGGATTAACTGAAATTTTAACTGATTTTTGTTATAATAATTTTTAAACTAGACTGTATTTAGTCAAAATTACATATAACTGTGCATGTATTTTGTATTAAAAAGATGTTGAAATGTTTTATTATTGACTAATTTAAAAATCATATTTTTTACTTTATTTTATTTTACTTTTATTTTATTTTATTAATTTGTGTTTTAAAATTACTTCATTATTTAGTTATTTTTAAAATTACTTCATTATTGGATTATTTATTATATTTTTAATTAGATACATTATTCTATAGGTGCAACAGAAGTGTTTGTTAATCCTGTGTCTGAAAAGGATAATGAAACTGAAACAAGTGATGTCTTTTCTACTGAAAAATCAAATTTAGAAAGCAGAAAATCGCCCATCACAGTAAAATCTAGATCATCTCGCTTTCCACATGCTCTAGCAGTCAACTTGCAGCAAGTGGAAATTTTACCTGTATGTTTTAATTTATCATTTTAATTTTGAAATCAAATGAAGTTCTTTTCCATATTTATAAATGTTCTTTTCCGCATTCGTAATGTGTTTTTTTTTTCACATTTTGTTACATATTTTAATGAATAATAATAATTTTATATATTGAGAAATAACTGTTTGATTAACAGAAATATAATTTTGTTTTAAGATTTAAATTTGTTTCTGTGGTTATTGCACTGTTATAGAGTTGTGTATTGTGTCCATTTTGAATTTTTCACTGTTCTCATCTATCATCAGATTTATAACACTTAGGAAACAAAATAATTGTAGAAGTTGTTTCAATTTTTCAGGTTTCTTGTAAACTTCCTGGCAACACCCATATCAAGGAAATGTCTGAAAGTCTTACTAAGCTAATTGTTCAGGAGCTTAGTCTTTACAAAGGCAATGGTATGAAAAAATTTAATTTTAATATCTTAACTTTTGATAAATGAATATAACTATATATCTCACCTAACAGTATAACACATATCACAAAACAGATCAGTTGATATGATGCATAAAGCAATGTCTAATTAAATCATGAAACTGGAGATCATATGAAAGATATGAAATATAACTGATAAAAAAGGAGACACTGATTAAAGCGATTTTTAATTTTAAAATATTGACCTAATAAATACATCAACACAGAGATAAAAAACAACAGCAAAATATTGCAAATATCATGCCTTAATCAGTATTATATCAAAATATCATGTTTCATGACTTCCATCCAAGTTAATACCATATGGATCTTTTCATTCTTTTTTAAAACGAGGGGAGATAATTTACTTGAGAAACTGAAGACAGTTGGTTCAAAATTTTGTTTCAGTCTTGTAACAGTTTTTAGGTTATTACTTTAGACTGATATTAGCAGAAGTATGTTTTAAGTCATTTGTTTTTAACAATGGTATTTGAATGTGTAAACAACATTTTATTGGGTCATTTGAAAAATAATAATTTATGAAACATTTGTAAATGAATATTGTAATTTATAGTAATAAAAAATTGTCATTTACTTCTTTTAATTTTTTAATACTATATTTTATTTTTCAAAACAAAAACACATAAATTTTCTTTAAATATTTTTTTTATTTCTTTATTTTGTTTTTTTCATTTTATTTCATTTATTTTTATTTTTATTTTTATTTTTATTTTTATTTTTATTTTTATTTTTATTTTTATTTTTATTTTTATTTTTATTTTTATTTTTATTTTTATTTAATTTTTGTCACAAAGTTTTGAAATTATCCAATCGTAATGTCTTGTTTTGTTAGGTGCTGATTGGAGGATGTTTGCTGAGAGAGTTGGTGTTCCTGATCACATGATAAAACAGTGGGAGGTGATGAAACTGGCACAGCCTATGAAAAATGTCCTGGTTGTGTGGGGGGAAAGTTCTGGTGCAACAGTGCGCATGCTTCATCGCCATCTAATTTCACCACAGATGAAGAAAATTCTTCTGGCAAAACGAATCAGTGATCATTATATTGTTGACTGAACTTGATTTGTATTTAGTCTCTTTATTTATTCATTAATACAGTGACAAATTCAAGAGAGGGTGATTAGGTGATGGTAAAAGAAAAACCTATTGTGTTGTTATATGAAAAAAAACTTACCATCATCTGACTCCATCTCATTTACATTTCTGTAATATTTACAGTTACAGTTTAAGAGGTGTCTTTTACACATTTTACTATTATTATTATTATTATTATTATTATTATTATAACCATTTTTCTTTTTTATGCTGGAAACCAATATGTGCTTGTCAAAAACACCCGAATCTTATAAATGATCTGCAAAACTGGTATAAAATATTAGATGTATCCCTAAAGTGTCATTTTTATTTTATTCTTATTTATTCTTATTCTTATTCTTATTATTATTATTATTATTATTATTATTATTATTATTATTATTATTATTACTCCTTTTAAGATTACCAAACAGTAACTTTTCGGGTTTATTTTTAAAATAGATTTTACTTTTTAACAAAGATGGGTTCATTTCAAAATAGATTTTTGCTTTCAAGATAAGGTTTAATGTGAAGATGTATGTTATTTATTATAATTCTTGGAATCAGTATGAAAATAGTGAATGAACTGAAAATTTAAGTGACAAGATTTGACCAGAACTTGCAATTATTTACTAATTTAATTATCTTTAATCAATAATTTAAATATTTATGGTTATATTTTGTACATGGTTGATCATGTTTGTGATATGAATTACTAACTTTGAAATGTAAATAAATGAACACCATTAAATATAATTTGTTTTAGAAACACAAGGTTTAGTATCGTATTTCAAATCCTAATTTTTTTAATTTTCTCTCTATAATTATGAAATTTAAAAAATATTTTGTTATTGTAATAATTTTATAACTGATCATAATTATTGTATTAAAATAGCATCACAGTTTTACATATTTATATTTCTCTAAAAACCTTTTTATTTTTCATTCTAATTGTCCTGTTTTGGTATTAATAGCATAATACTTTTTTTTATTTTATTGTCAAAAGTAATGATTTTTTGCTACTAGATCATTTATCTCTGAAATTATCAATATATGTTACAAATATATCTGTGCCATTTTAGAACCTCAACAAACTCTGTGCAATTTTAATTTGTAGACCTTTATCTGTAATCTATTTTTGTGTGTCCTGTTCATAGCCTTGTGTTGAATTTATTCATAATACTTATGGTGGACTGCCATATTAACAAAACACTGACTGAGATATTTGTAGTAATAAAAATACATCAATTTGAAACATGAAGTTAAAATCAGAACAGCTATTATGATTTCCTTTTTTTTTTTCTTTTTTTATTATTCTGAAGTTAACATAAATTCATTCATCCAAATTTGAAAACCCCCACCCAAAATAAAACATTTTAAAATTGTTAAATTTTACATTAATTATTGAATTTAATTTCATGAAGAAAGGAACATAATTATTAGGTTTGGCACTTTTGCTGTATGCTACTGTACCATCTTACCCCTCCCATCCCATTGGAAAATCATCTTATGATGTCTTCATAATTGACAGTATTAGACACTGCTCAAAGTATTTATTTATAACATAACTGGTCATAAAACTGCTGAAAACTAAATGCCAAAAAGAATCTGCCAAAATAAAGGATATGTTTTATGTGAAATGTTTTTCATATGTTGTTTTAATACAGTATTTTCATGATAAACTGACAAACAAATAAAATCCATTTTAGTATGAAAAAAAATATCAGTTTAATAATAGCTACAAATTAAAACTGAAATAAAATATAGTATTGCAGAAGACTGCAAGCAAAAATAACTTGTTAACAGGGGTGTGCAATGGTTGAGTACCATTAACAATGAAATCAAAAACTTAACAAGTTTGTGCATTAAAACAGGATGCATTCTTTTACACCATAAATGTAAATAAATGATGGGGATTACTGGTTTCTTATTTTAAGGGCAGACTTCAGAAGACATAAATATATGCCAAATATACACACATATTAGCAGTGTGTTCCGTCATTCAGTAGGTTGGTTTTGTTTATGTGTCTATATATAGAGATTTCTGTGTTGATATAATTACATATGTGTTTAAGTATCTTAAACAAAATTCATGTAACATTTTAGAATACTTCTATCACTTTTGTGTTTCTTCACATTGCTGTGTATGTGTTACTAATAATTGTTATGTTCTATTTATAATTTATGTTACTGCTCTGTATTTTATGATCTTTGCATATTTTTATCTGATATTTACTTACTCTTATTCTCTTTTCCAAAGATATTATTTTTTACTGATTATACAAAAACTGTATTTATACATTTACTCCCTATTTATCTGTTTTGACTAAATTTGTCAATTTTGTTGGTATATGTTGTATTGATATTAAATTTTATTTTGTTTCTCGTGGTTCAGTTTAGGAAATATTTACATATTCATATATATTTATCTGCTGCAGTTTAAATATATTATTATTATGCATTAAGAAATATTTCTTGTTAGAGTTAAATTGTTCTTCATTCAAATTTTAATTTTTGTTTGCCTTAGAAATACAGTATCTTTTTATTTTAATTAATACAACGTAAAATTTACATTTTCTTAAATTATTTTATTTCTTGCCATAGATTGCTATACCATTTCTGATATTATTTTAATTACTATATTGCTGGGATGTGTTTAAACATTCATTCATTCATTTATTTTTTAATTGCAAATGACAGTGAGTAAATGTTTTATGACTAAAACAGATTTACTGTTTGCTTTGCCCACAGTTAAAAAAGTGATGAAAGAACAACAGCCTATCTGCTGACAGACAAATTTTTCTGTTCAACTGGATGACACAATTGTTAAACTGTTAACTTTCATTCTGGATGGTTATGGAATCTCGAATCAGTATTCGCTCCTGTGAGTGTTTATTCAGATGATGTTTAATAATATTAATACGCTTTCATAATCTTTAATTGACTTAATTAGAAATTAACATACACTAACAAGCACCAGTTTGGAAGTGTAAGATCTGTTTTTCTGTGTGCGTAAAGTTTTAATATACTAATAGTTGAGCATCCAGAACAGACACATTTGGATGTTCACTCTGGATGTAATTAATATTCACATTTCACTGCTTCATAATAAAGCCTCTATTGTATTTACAAATAAGGAAAAAGAAAATTCTGGAACCAAATTTCATATAAATTATGATTTAATTCATTTTGTAATTGTGAAATATTTCATTATTTTTATTATTATATTTATTTTATTTTATTTTTTTTTTTATTTTCATTTTCATTTTTTTTTTTTTTTTTTTTTTTTATTCTGAATTGCTTTTTTATTATAATAATTAATTTCTTTATCTGTGTATTATTATTTTGTTTTTATTATGTATTTTTAAATATTATTGTTTTTATTATTATTTATTCAATTTTATATGGATTATCATTAGTTTTATTATTTATTTTATTTTATATTGATTATTTACTTACTTATTTATTTATTTATTAATTAATTTATTGATTTATTTATCTTATATGGATTATTATTACTATTATTTTATTTATTTATTATATATGGATTGTTACTATTTCTTTTTTTTTTTTTTTTTTTTTTTTTTTTTTTTTATGAAGAGGAATAACGTCTTAAAATGTTTTTAGTATTATATGGAAAAGCTGCTGGATAATAAGTGCCAACAAAGCTGCCAAAAATGTGAACAAATATGAAGTAGCAAAATAAGTTTTGATTATTTTTTTCATGTGATGGTATTGTACATTATGAGATTAGTTAAATATATATTCCTGCTGAAATTATGGGCCAAGAAATTTGCCAAATTTTAATGAAAATATTCATGTAAAATTATTTAATATTTTTGTATTTATTGTCATTGATATGTTTAGGTGAATAAACTATAATTATTGTCTTAAATTATGTCTGAGTTTTATTTTTGTGATGAAAAAATTTTATAATACATTTTTATAAATGAGATAAATATATGAACAACACTTCTATTTTACTTTTTTTTTTTGTTGTTTATTTATTTATTTATATATTTATTTTAAAGTTCATCTCATTTGATTTAATCCTTTTTTATTAAATTATTATTTAATTTATTAGTAATATTATTATTAGTAGTAGTAGTAGTACTTTAAATGAACAAAATATCGTATAGCAATATTAGCCATTGTGCATTCATAATTACTTTTTCAGAACATCCCGACAAAACCTTAAATCACCAAGGTCGGACATTTCCGATTAATCTTGCGGAAGAAGCCGAACTATTTATTTTCAACGATTCTTCATATTTTAATAAATTAGAAAGTTTGGAGTTGTGTCCCTTCTACTTTTATTGTGGTGTACTAGCGTTTTTATTTTTATTTTTTTTTAACAAAATGGGGGGTTATATCGGCGGTATTTCTTTTTCTGGTCTGCTCTTTTTGACAAGCTTTTTTGGGACTGTTTGTTTTCTTACACCATTAATGCCGTTTGTGTTATTAAATCCATGGTTAGCACGTCGGGCTTTCGATTTCTTCTTAACGTTATGGCTTACATATGCGGTGGTAAGTAGTCACAGCAACCGATTAATGACCTTGCATTAATAATTATGATGTGAATTAATTAATATGTACGTAATTTGTGGAAGGCAGGTAATGGAAATTATAAGATATCCATTTGGTTTCATTCTTTAATAGTTAGTAGTGTTCCTTTTTAATTATTAATAGAAATTATTGATAGATAATTATAATGTATGAAAAAATAAGTGCAGAAGTAAAATTTCGATGGCACTAGCATTAAAAACATGTTGCAGTAGTAATTAGTTTTATTATCCTATGGTAAAACAGTTTTGAATTGCAAAGATCTCAAATATATGATTAATCTCTCTCTCTCTCTCTCTCTCTCTCTCTCTCTCTCTCTCTCTCTCTCTCTCTCTCTCTCTCTCTCTCTCTCTCTCTCTCTCTCTCTGTACACACACATAAACACAGTATAAATACACATACACATACAATACACATACACAATACACAAACACAAACACAAACACAATTACACATCTGCTTTTTTTCTTTTTTTCTTTTCTTTCTTCATACATCAGCCAACAGAATTTTCATTAAGGAAAAATCAATTGCATTATCTATTTACAGGCTGTTTGTGAGATTATTATGGGTCTCAAGGTAACTATTAGCGGAATGCCGTCAGATGTATCAGAAAGCCAGCTGGTAATCATGAATCATCGAACAAGATTTGACTGGCTATTTTACTGGTCCTATCAAATACGATGTGGCTCGCTGCATAACATGAAGATATCAATGAAAGACAGTTTGAAATTCATCCCTGGACCAGGTATCAACAGACATTATTTTTCTGTAATCCTGCAGTTTAGATCTAAACTTGTTACCTGAAAATGTACTCGGTATTTTGCTGCTGCAGTGTTGTTTTTTTTTTTCTTTTCTTTTTGTGTTTTTACTGCTAGTACAGACAAAAAAAAAGGGTGATATTAAAATTGTATAAATCCACTTTTGTGGTCAGACTTGTGAAATCAACCAGTTTTTTTTTCTTTTTATGATTTAACAGACAGCCACATTACCATGGTAACTGGTGTAAATGCAAAAAATAAATTTAATGGGCTGTGCTGATCAGTTTTTGGAAAAGTAAAATGTATTTTTATTACATTACATTTTATTTTATTTTATTTTATTTTATTTTATAAACAAAACTGATCCAAAGGTAAACTGATATATTACTTTTATGCTTACAACTAAACTATACAATTTTTTTGCTTTTTTATTTACCATTAATAGTACTTGGTTAATAATATTTTTATTTATTAATTTGCTGTTGCTGTTTTTTTTTTTTTTTTTTTTTATTGTTGTTTTCATAGCTGTTTTATGATAATATATATTATTTTTCAGAAATGAAATATGTTTTACCATTTCAAAATAGGTTAATTTATGTAAAATAATTAATATCTTTTTTTGTGTTCAAAACAACAAAAGCAAACCTTTTTTAAATGTCAAGCTGTTATTATAATCATATACATTTTTTTATCATTTCCAATAATAGTGGGTTTTTTAATATTACTTTATTTTTAATATTATTTAATAATTTTAACGTGAACATGGCAAGCATTTAGCCTTTTATATTAATTTTTGGTCTTTTTGTATAAAATATGTAACATTTTTATATTATTTTTAATAAAATATATCTATGTACATGGTAACATTCTGAAATACCCCAGGAAAGCAATTTTCTGAATTAAAATGTTAATTTATCTTTTAACTTTAGTTATTCTTATTAAGTTTAGTTATTCATTCTGAGACAAGGGTGCTGTTTATTTTTGTTGTTTTAATTTTGTTGTTTTTAATTGATTGATTTTAGAGGTTCCAGAAATTGCACTTTGTTTTTAAATTGATACTGTTGTGTGTTTTGATAAATATTTGCCATTTTGTTTATTTTTATTCCAGGCTTTTGTTGTTTTTAATTTATTGATTTTAGAGGTTCCAGAAATTGCACTTTGTTTTTAAATTGATACTGTTGTGTGTTTTGATAAATATTTGCCATTTTGTTTATTTTTATTCCAGGCTGGGCTATGCAATGTGCTGGTTTTATTTTCCTCCAGAGAAAATGGATGTCTGATCAACCAAGACTTGCAGCAGCCATTAAATACTACAAGCTGGTGAATATACATCCCCAGGTAATAAAAATAAATAATCCATGATAATAAGGGGAAGTAACTGTATTGTATGATTCAGAGTTCTCTCTTTTTAACTGTTAGTAGCTAAAATTTAAAAAGAAATGTTTTCATTTAAATTTAATGAAATTCTTTTACCCATGTCGGTTTGGATAGTTTTAATTTAATTTAAACTCTATATTTTTATTCAGTTGAGTGGATTTGTAATTTTAGGCAAAGTTTGGACATACATTAAATGACATTCTTTTTTATTGTTATTATTATTACTATTTTTATTATTATTGTTATTGTTGCTGCTGCTACTACTACTACTACTATTACTATTTTTTTTATTTCTTTAACTGTTTATTATTTTTTTTATTTTTTATTTTTTTTGTTGGGTGTGTGTATTTACTGTTTTCAATTTATTCTCTAGACAAGATTACTATTCTTTTCTCAGATCTTACTGTTTCCAGAAGGAACTGATTTAACAAAGGAAACACTGGTTAAAAGTGACGCTCATGCAGAGAAATATGGCTACAAGAAATACAAGAAAGTTCTCCATCCTAGGACAACAGGCTTCTGTTTTCTAGTTGAAGAAATGAAGAAAAGTAAACTTTTAATTCAAATAAACTTTATGGACAAAAAACCCCAACAAAAAACAAAAAAAGACAAAATATACATATTTTGTATTCTATATTAACTGAATGTATTTTAAAATATTATAAATACATTTTTGTATCCACCAAGTTATTTTAAAATAATTTCTTTTTATCATTATTATGACCATAGAATAACATCCTATAGCTGCCTTTTTGGTGCTAGTGTTGTTGTAACAGTCATTCATTCATTATGAAAGGTCTTTTTTGTCCCAAAAGTTAAATTTAAGAATTTTCTTCAGTGAGATAATTATATGCACAATTTAGAAGACATCAGTTTTAGAATTACTGTTGAAAGCAAAATTCAAAGTGAGTATTTTAGTTAATTATAAATTATATTATTTGATCCATACATTTAATTTTTAAAAAGAAAATTGTAGAGGAATTTAAAATAATCAATTTTCCATCTCAAAAGTATATAAAACTTTACTCTAATTTTACTCTATTTTTATTATTTGTTTAAATAAAATATCATCTGCTATCAGTAAATGCTGAAAATTTATTATTATTATTATTATTATTACATTATTTTTATTTTTTTTTAGCATAAAATTATATTATTCTTTTCTTTCTTTTTTAAAAAAAATTATTTACAGATGGAGTTTTAGATTCAATACTTGATGTCACAGTCGCGTACCCAAATAAACTTGCACAAACGGAAGAAGATCTGCTTCATGGAGACTTTCCAGATGAAATTCACTTTCACGTCCGCTCCATCCCCATTGCCACACTGCCAGAATCAGCAGACGACGTCGCAGCATGGTGCCGAAAAAGATGGGAAGAAAAAGAAGACAGACTGGAAGAGTTTTACGAAAAGAAACAGTTTCCAATCGAAGAGTTACAGAACAATCAAATTAAATGCGACGAGAACAGAAATTGTGACGAAACGTCAGTCAAGCTGTACATGTACGGGGCTTTGATGTTTTGGAAAATGTTTCTCATCGTGGTTTTCTATGGACTCTTCGTCTTGCCATATTTTCGAATATATGTTGTTATAAGCATGTTCTGTTTTTACATAGCTGGCAGACGGCATGGGGGTCTGGATGATGTAATGTTTTCACTGAAACATTAAAGAGCATATGCAATAATGATGTTACATCATTTTTCTGAGCACAAAAAAAATCAATGTGTAGGGCTCTCTTTGTTTTTGCCAATGCAATTAGTGTGTAAATAGTCATTCTCTTTTTAATTCACTTTGCCTGAGAAACACTTTTTTTTTTTTTTTTAATACAAATTATGCAGTTTAAGCAGTATACTTTATTGATATTTTTTAATTAAACAGTTGCTTTATATTAAAAAAGGTTAAATTATAACTCAAATAAACAGTTGCCACTCAGATGGTATTTTTGTGGAAAAAAGAAATGGGTAATGGAAATAGATCTGGAATGATTTTTTATTTCTATTTTTTATTTTTTATTTCTATTTTTTATTTTTTATTTTTTATATTTACTGAATTTTGGCATTAAATTTATTTTTTATATTTTATTTTTTATTTTTGTCCATTAACTGAAATCTGGCATTAATTTTTTTATTTTTTATTTTTAAATTATAGAGGAATCTTGTTTGTATCTGCAAACAAAGAACTTTCCTAAGTTACTAATCTGAAGTAAATGTTTTCTTTTTGAAGAAATGAAAACTGTACCAAAGAAAATATGTCAAATTTAAACAATAAAATCAAAACTGTTTATTTTTATATTAATTAAATGAAGTTGACTCTGACAAAACTAATTTTCTTAATACCAAATATTTGATGTAAATTATTCAGTTCATTTGTTAAAAGCTTTATTTTTTTTCTTTTCTTTTCCAAAAAACATGTTAAAATTGGATGCAAATTATACTTTTCTGGGTCCTTTTCAGTATTACAGTTTCAAAATAAAACATTTTAACCAAAGAAATAAGCAACATAACTACAAGTTGTTTACTAAATCAAATAGAGTTGGTAGTTTTTACTGTTAGATTTAAATGTATGAAATTTTACTTAAATGTAGTAGTTTGTATTAGAAATATTTATAGGATACATTATTCTCCACATTAGTATGATTATGCAATTTGAAATTTTATTTATTTTGAAAATGAAATGTATTATATGAAAAGCTAGTTCACTGCTTCTTTGTTTTTTTAACTTACTGTTTTTACTGATTTTGTTTATATGGCTTGCGCACAGTGTTTTAATGTTTATTGTGTCTGTTTTTAATTTATTTTTCACAAGAAGTTTAGAATTCTATTATAAACTTGATGTATGATTCCTATCAATTCAATTTATTCTAAAATTGAATAAGAAAGGATATTTTTAATGTTGTATTTTTTTTGTGATTCCTGTTATTCTTTTGTTCAGTTCCTTCTCCATAAATATTTCTTTTGTTCTTTTCTTCATTATGTGTCAAAGAATGCAACCAGAACAACCACATGAAATTAATCCACTGGTTATCCCTTTTTCCCATTCCAAGCTTCATGAATTGTTATATACTAAGCCTACAATGTGTTCTTTCCTGCCTCAGGGAAGGTACATTGAAATAAGTAAAAACAACTTAATGAAGTGACGCCAGCAGGGTTCATTTGTATTAACATTACTAAATCAACACCATCTAATGGAGAAAAAAAAGAAAAAGGAATCATATTGAGGTGTTCATTTTTTCCATCTTTTTAAAAAAAAATAAAAAAAAAATAAAAAAAATAGGTTAGTAGAAAGATATGTCGTGTGACAGCAAATACCACAAACAAAGAGCATATTAAACCACACATCTGAAATACTGAGTAATCCACTGGGTTCACTGGTATTCATGAGTCCATTCATTTCACAGTTTACAATTTTTACTAATCATCTCAGTTGTAGAATAGTATTTACAACTGTCTTCATTTCATAAACTGTATAATGGAACCTGAATATCTCTCTCTCTCTCTCTCATTCTCTCATTCTCTCTCTTACTCTAACTCACTTCATAACTAAGATTTGGCAAAAAATAGACCAAGTAATAAAAAATTACTTGGCAGTATTTCAGGCTTTACTGTTACGTTGTGAAAATGATTTAGAATTTTAAAAAATTTTATCAATAAAATTTGGTTTATATTGTGTTTTCTATGTATTTGTATGTTTGTTATGCACATGTGCATATATAAATACATTATGTATGAATGTTTTAGGAGCTCACAGCATTTTTGTGTCAAACATTAAAATTTAAATTCACACATTTGGGAGTTTGTTTTCATTTTTATTTTTGTTCTTTTAAAATGAGCCATAAATAATATTTGTTAATAATTTTAGAACCTTTTAAACTATACAATACAGTTGTTTTTATACTGTTTGCAGTGCTTTGTGGCTTTATATTTTATATATAAATTTATTTTAGAGGAGATAGTAAGTCAATCAGAAAGCATTTAAAATAGCCTAATTTGATCTTTTAATTTGAACCATTTATTTTAATCTAGAAATTAATTAATTAATTATTTTTTTTAGAATAATGAAAATAAGCTGAATTAATGAAAACTGATGTATTTAGATATGGTGTGTTTTAGTAATCTAATCGTGTTGTAAAACAAGGGAGATAATCTAAGTGTGCTGTTTGAACTTGAATGTATAGTACTTACTTCCCTTAGATATAACCTTTATTGAATACAGAACTGAACGGTAAAATTTGACGATCTGAATGTATTGTGTATGAAATAGTAATTATTATATTGCATGCTGTCTGTAAAAACCACGAGGGAGTTTTTCTCTTTTTAATTCTTTTTTTTTTCTTTTAGGACATTAACTGCTTTTCTTTGTATTAAAAGTATTAACAGAATACATTTACTCACTCTCAGTTTTTGAAATTATGAATTACTCAGTCTCAATTATTTAATTTTTTTCTCTGTATGTATGAAAGGGTTGGAGGTTCAGGAATTAATTATAACAAAGAGCGGCAAAATGTTATTCTATGTTTACTTAGCATTTTTCAATTCCATCATAAATTATAACAGGTTTTTTTTTTTTTTTTAATTTTTTTTTTTGAACCACGTGGCCTCGGACCCATGATGAGTAGTAGTCTTTTTCATTATTTTCATTATTCAAAAGTCGAATAATTTTCATGGCAAGTAGTGTTTCATTATTGTGACTAACTCACTAAAAAAGAAAAGAAACGGCTTGTATCTTTCATACAGTGCTTCGCGAATTTTTATTCTTTTTATTTATGTTATTATCCTTTTCTTCTACTACTACTTTTTTTTTTTTTTTTTTTTTTATCAAACACCATGGTATATATATTGAACAAACAAAACAAACATTTCATACATGAATATATTTTTTAATAAATAGACCACCGTTAAGTACATGTACACAGTTGAAGACAACATAACTTTCTCTCTTTCTTTCTCTTCTCTCTTTCTATCTCTACAAAATGCATGTTCATTCTCATTAAAATAAACATTATATCTTCTTTCTTTTTTTTTTTTTTTTTTTTTTCATACATAGTTTTATAAATTACATATGACAAGTTTATCAACCATTACATCAACATAATAATGATGAACAAATTAAACATTTACAATGACTATGGTCCATTTCCAACATGAAAAATAATTCTTCGGCATAAACGTCCGCTCTTACACTACAGAACATGTGAAGGAATAATAAATAAATCTCCAGTAAAATAAAGAATATATATATATATATATAAAAAAAATCTGGGATGCGAGACATCTGTTAGTAATTACGTATATCTGAACCATTATTTTCATTGCTATTCTAAAACATTAAATTTCTACTCGGTCAGACAGCGCTCAAATTAGAAAGTTTGCTGCAGGAAACTCAATGCGAAGATTGAACTATAAAAACGTGCTTGTCGTTCTGAAATGTCGCTTATTATTACAGGAGTATTGCACACACGTAAACACCTCAAATGGGCAATTTGTTTTGATTTGTGTCCAGGCTGTAATGACGCATTGTTCTTACTCGCCAAATAATGAACAGCCAGTGCCATAACGTGCACGAATATGTCAAAGCGTTTCCTGTTAGTAAGCTTGGCTTTCTCCAGTCTCCGCGGCCAAAACGTCACTGAAACCGCTTGCCAGGCGCCACGAAAACATAGACGCTGGCGCCAATTTCCGTTATGCCGTCAATCCTTCAAGACTGGCCTTATTATTTTCCTGAAAGTTTCAGCAGGTTTTATCGATTTGAAAATTGATTCCATTGCTAAAGGCTTTCAACGGCTTTCTAAAACAGCGCAGTGTCAAAGATGGCCGTCCATAGTATCGGTGAGTCATCGAGGCACGCGCGGACAAGCAGACTTCGTGACATTGCAAGGATCTTCATAATAATAATACGCCAACCGCAGAGTGCAGCGAGTTTGAAGTAGAGAACCTCGAGAGATTCCGATGAACGAAGAATCTCATCATGGCCACAGTTGAACAGAAAATCAATTATCAATCATCGAGTCTGAGAGAATTTCTCCTAGCAAAGGCTTTGGTAAATTTGAAAGGTCTTGCTAGTGTGTGTTGTTGACATTTTTACATCTACCGAGAACAGCAGTTTTGGAAATAACTAGATGCTGATGTCATTTGTATCAGATATAATATTAGTGATATTTATAGTACACATACATAGTATATGTAATTTAATCTTTTTTTCCCATATAGAACTATTATGATTTTAAGAAGTGATTTTTTTTTTTTTTTTCTAAATAAGATATGGTATATTATAATAGTAATAATAAACTGACATACAAAGGATATGTATATTCACCCCTCTTTTCACTCAGAATAAAATATAAAATATACAATTAAATGGTCGATGGATTAAGAATGAGCCATGATAAATAAAAATATTAAATATTAGATGGATCAAGTCATCACATTGTGATGCAGTGTTATTTTGATGTCAGCTACATCAAAATAGTGACATGTGAACTAAGCGTTTCGTTATTTTAATTACAAAACAATACTTTTTTATTATTATTATTTTGTATCGATGTTTATGCTTGATCGTGTGTTATATAGTGCACACATTTATGGGTCAGTCAGTCAGTACATTGCAATTACAATTTCACGTTTCATCACAATATAGTACCAGTAATGGCCGATTCTTCAGAACGTATTTATTTTCAAATGAATTAATGTCGGTGATGAAAATAATAATAAAACGTGTTGTCGGTCGATGATTTATACTGCAGAGTATGACAAGTGATGAAGTGGTTTTATATAAATGATACATTAGCGCGGATCTGGGATTATAAAACTGATGTTTATACAGAATTACATGTACAGTTTTAGAACGGTGAACTTATTAAGGTTCAGTAAGGTGTTTTTTTCTTCATAAAGTGAATGAATGCTTTACGGTTTATGAGTAACTCGTCGTCTGCAAAGAAAATATTGTAACCGACGTTTAAAGTGTTTTGAGAAAAGTATTAAAAGCATATCTAAACATTCGTGAAAAGTATGCTCTAAGCTTGGATTCCAGAGAAACTCTGAGAATATTTGTTTTCCACTAAGTAGTGAGAAACTGGTCGGCGCCAATAAATTTAATGGAACAAAACAAATTTTGGCACGAGTGCTTTTGAAAGAAGATGATCTAAGCATGGCAATTAAACGATACATTAAAAAAAAAAAAAAAAAAAAAATTTAAAAATAAAAAATTCTGTTTTACTCTATATCATTTAAAACATTATTGTTTTTTTTTTTTTTTTTCTATATTTACTATCTTGTTTTGTCTTGGATACGTAACTTAAACTATAATTTAAAGTTATGTATCCAAGATAAAGCATCTACATCATTCTACGTTTTTAAAATCTTCGTTGCAGATACAACAGCTTTATCAGAATTACCCAGAAAACCGGATTCCATCAGTCAACATTCTCTGCATTAAAAACAGAATAGAACCACACTGCTGCCTCTCAGCTATCGCATGCCTTTCGCTTGGTAATTATTATACTTGTTACTGATACGCGCAGACGCATTGCGTCACACGACAGTTGTGAGTTATGATGTCATTACGTAATCGTAATCACAAACAACAGACATACTTTCTGCGGCAGAAATGACGGATAGCATAGGGAACGGAGCCTTTCTAAAATTTCAAGTAATCATTCTTGTCACACAAAACCAAATAATCTCGACGATACTTCAAAACGTTAAGAAAATAAGTATGGTTGGATTTAAGGCATGCAGTGATGCAATTCGTTGATCGTTCTAATTTAGTAATGTACTGGTTTCAAATTTCTTTTTATCAAATAATACTTGGATATATTTTTCAGTCTATTTGATTTATTTGTAACTTTTTTCGGTCTGGGGGAAAAAAAAAGAGAGACAGAGGGATGAAATCAAACAGTAATACTTCTTATTTTTAGGTATATATATATGTTTACATCACTCTGTTTAAAAGAATCCCTTTTCACTTGTTATTTCTAGAAAACCATACAAAGGTATTTTATATCTTAACAATACATTCACAATAACTTAATTAGAGCGAATAATAATAATAATGAATAAAAATAAACAAACTAGAAAACACAATGACACAACAGTTATTATGGACTACCTTTGTAATTTTTACTTTCTCAGAAGAAGTACTCTCAACAAACATTTTGATACTTCCACTGTATTTCTATTTCAGTAACTATGGTGATAAAATCCATTACGTTTTTGAAACAAGTTCGTTTCTATGTTTTTATTATGTCATATCGATATAGATTCTTTTATTTATTCTGCTTACGTATCCAGGTTACTGTCCTCTATATTACAGTGTCTATGACGTAAAAACTTCTCCAGCTGACGTCACAACGTATTTGATCTTCTTTGTCTTACGTCAAGCAATACTCGACCAGCCCTCACGTGACGTACATATATATATATACACATATATTACGAAAGATATATACGTGGTATATATCTTTTATCCATACATCCGTTTGAAAGCACCATTGGTCAGTTTGGGACGAATGGTACCCGTCCGTCCGAATTATCACAGCTTTGACAAGAGATAACCTTCAGCTTGTCAATATGACGTCATGATGGTTTGATGTATAAATCTGTTTGTTTGTTGTAAGAAGGAGGAGCTATGCCATTTTTCAAATGGACAATATTTCTTCCTGAAAGAAAGAAATAACAGAAAGTTATCACAATGATAGTGATAAACTTATCTATCCCTATATTCATTTATCTCTCTCTCTCTCTCTCTCTCTCTCTCTCTCTCTCTCTCTCTCTCTCTCTCTCTCTCTCTCTCTCTCTCAGGTACACACACACACATACACATACACATACAGATCTATTAACACCAACATTACAACAAACAGTATTTTAATAGATTTCAAGAGGATACAAATTTCATTTATAAAGGGTAAAATATTAGTCAACAATTAAATTATTATTTGTAAGCCCTCTGGAACTGCGACACATTTAGCAAACCGGATGTAAACACAAGATTATGTTACATATAAACACAGCTTTTCACTCTTATCGGCTACAGCTTGATTGTTATATATTTTCAAAGGATTTTGTTTAAATATTTTTAATTTCACATGCAAATACCAAGTAAGTTGACAAATTTGTTCTTTTATGTGTGAAACATTGTACACTATCGTTCTCTGTTTCTTTTGGAAGTATAAACAGAAACAATCCAAGCATTTGACAGTTTTTAGCAAGCAGTTAAAATATATGTAATGTAAATAATGTAAATAACAAAACTGCTGCCTATCTAGGGCATAGTGGACATTTTTGGTCTATTATTTATTATGAAAAGAGCACTTTTTCAGCAGTTTTATTAACAAAATTAATTGAATAAAATATATATATATAATAAGTTTAGGGGTGCCATTATTTAAATATTTAAAATAAATTGCTTACCTACTGCATGTTCTGGGATGAGCCCATTTATTATTATTATTATTATATTATTATTATTATTATTATTATTAATGAGCAGAAACGGTGCTATTTATAACTATTATTATTATCATCATTACTGTGAAGAAAAGATGAATAAACTAAACTATTAATGATCTTTAATTCATCAAACAGCGTTCTATTTACCTGTCCACGTTTTCTGATTGGTCATCACAAAACCCTCACAGTCAGGGTCCATATTACATATGCTTTCAGCTTCTAATGAGTCGAACACTGACAGAGTACAGCCCCCTCCGGACATGGAGAAGCGACATCTGTAGTCAAACTGACCAGGCAGGTCGCTGTCTTTGTGAAACTTGAACTCTGGAACAAAGCAAATTAAGCATTCAGTCGGTGCTCGTTGCAAAAACGAACTGTTGTCTTTAAATTAGTGTTGCTTGTAGTAACTGATAATTTGTTGAACAATGCTTGACAGACCTTCTGCTCTCCAAACACAAGTGACTGACACTTGAACAGTCCCAGGGGTGGTCACCATATCAAGAACAAGACTTGAATATTAAATACCAATATTAAATGTGGACTTCAGACAATCTGATGAAGAATACGACAGATATTACTGTATAAAAGTCTGGGTTTCAAACAAACTGAAGCTAAAATTAGAGCCTGGTATAAAACAGGATAAGGAATTTTTTTTTTTTTTGCCACAGACCTGCTAAAAACGGTAAAAACGAAATCTGAGCAAAGTAGCAACAAAATTCATATAAAGATAAACGCTGTTTATTAAAAGTTGGTTGTGGGCTCAGTAAAGGTAAGATATCATTTCCAAGATAAATCGAAGATAAATCTTCCGATATAAACGGGAGCTTAAAGATATAACAAACAGTACTTTATTAACTACAATGGGACAGGGCTCAGTGAAGTCAGCCGTGAAGTACTTTTATCAGAAAACAATTTAAAAGTATCAGTTTATGTGTATTTTGTTTGTGTGTGTGTGTGTGTGTTTTTGTTAAAACGGAATTATAATTATTTGTGGTGTCTTCTACGTATTATCTGTATTGTGTTTGGTAAGCTGAACCCTAAATTCAGAATTTGCAGAAATACCTGCTTTGTATCTAAACAGACTAATCTTATTATGCAGAAGAATGAGGATTTTATTTTATTTTATTTTATTTTTTTTTTCATTTTAATTATTTTTGTTATTATTATATATATATATAAATATATATATCTTTTTTTTTTTTTTTTTTTTTACATAAACTATTAACTATTTCATACCTGATTTTTGATTCTGGTCATTGCTTCTATTCAGGTACCATCCACGCGTGTACATGTCCACCACTTTGGCTATACTTCTGACCAGCTGTTTTGAATCCATAGTCAAGTTTTCGTACGCAGACACAAGTCTGTCAATGGCTGGTCTAAGAAGAACGGGAGCTCCATGAGGTAGTAAAAAAGTGGTGAAATGACGTCCTGCGTTAAACAGATTCCTCTGTTCATTATATCCAACACATTTTCCTTGAATACAGGACATCCTGAAAATATGTATATATTTTTTTTAATGAATTTATGGATTTCTAACTGTGATGAGGATGATAATTAATATCAATAGTAGTAATAGTAGCAGAAATTGTTGTCGTTGGTGTTGTTGTTGTTGTTTTACAGTATTAATTAAGTATTATGAAACAAACCAAAAAAAAAAAAAAAAAAAAAAAAAAAAGAAAGAAAGAAATATGATCCAAGTATAATCCAAAGTGGCATTATTAAATAATGAATTTCACCAGTTAATATGCTGAAAAACCACAACCCTCTCAAAAAAAAAAAAAAAAAAATAAAAAATAATAATAATAATAATAATAATAATAATAAATAATAATAAATTTTAAAACTCCTGTTTGGTACTATCACCACTATAACTATTACAAACTTACCCATGAAAATATTCTGTTTGATAACTGTCTAAATCTAAAATACAGATACCATAAATTCATGAATGGAAACCCTTAGTTTTTGTATTCTGCGAAATTCACAATTTAAAGGAAATTACGGTAATTTATTTTATTCTATTACCTTTTTGTAAAATTTGAACTGGAGAAGTGAACAACACAAGCGCTGTCGTCGGAACATGTTGGTTCACCGAAGCCAACGTCGTCCACGTCCGATAATTTCAACTGGCCGGAAACAAGTACGAACTGCTGACGCCGGAAGTCGTTCATACTTATGGAACCTAGAGGGCTGCTTGACAGGAAGCGCAGAAGACGTGTAACGTCATACGATATCTGAAACAAAAAAATGAATGAAAATTGTTTTTAAATTATAAAAAAAAAAAAAAAAAAAAAAAAAAATTAAAATATAAAAAATGTAAAAGAAAGAAAAGGTAATCATCCAATGCTTAGTAAATTATTTACCGTTTCATCCGTATTATCGTTAAGTTCCTTTTGTTTTACTTTTTTTTTTATTATTATTTTTGTTACTATTTCATTATATTTATTTTATTTTATTTTATTTTATTTCTTCTTTTTGTTGTTGTTGTTGTTGTTGTTGATAAATTAACATTTTTGTTATTATTATATTTTTTCGTAAGTGTATAATCAATATATTTTTTATGATATTTACTCATTTATTCCATACCGGCATCTTTGTGCGGGAGGAAAGGAAAAAAAAAAAAGCTGTGAATTTCGGATTAATTTTCTAAATGAAACTGACAAAAACGGTCTTGTTAAATTATCCGAAATATAATTCATGACCCAACAAATATACCGGAAAATAATAAACAGACATACAAAAACAAAAACAGAAGGAAAAAAATACAAGAAAAAAAAAAGAGAACACTCCAATGATTTATTCGTTAATGCAAGAACTGTCAAAAAAAAAAAAAAAAAAAAAAAAAAAAATGCACGTGCCAAAAGCGCATATGCAACCAGTGCAAATAAGTGGAGATTTTTGAAAGCAGGGAACCAGTCACTTCCAGTAATATGTAAGCGCATGAAGACAAAATCTGTTTACGCTGAAGGATGGCAGGCAGCAGATCGGAAGATACACTAGAAAGTTCACTAACTCCGTTTGTCTACACTAACGTACGTCTACACTAAACAAGATCGCTTCGATATTTTCCCAGTTTTATTGTAAACCAGATCAACTAGATCCCGTGTGAAAAGGAATTTCCTCCTAGACAGAAATAAACTCAAAAAAAAAAAAAAAAAAAAAAAGAAGCAGACGGATCAAGATGACCAGGTTATGTCGAGACTGAAGCTGATTTAATCACGATTATACAGATTTCATGCTATGTTTTCACTCCAACTGCCAAACCCTTTTTATTTCTTCTTTCAAAACAAACTGTTTATCTCTCATTTATATGGTATTTATATTTATTTCGTATTTGTTAATGAGTTCTGATGGTGATGATGACGGTGATGATGATGGTGATAATGATGATACTAGTAATAACAGTTTATTTTTTTAAGACATTTTAAAAAAATTAAAAATAGAACAGCTCGTCCCAGAACATTCATTCAATTTTTCCTTTACTGTGTTTCGAGGATGTCAGAATATTTAGCTTCCATGTACACGTAAATAAACATTTTCTACAACTGAAATAGCCGTGTGGTAATTACACCGGGCATAAAGTCTACATTTTCACCTGTCTCATTAGAGAGGTGATGACGTATTTACACCACAACCGGCACTTTGCCGGCAGTCTTCATTTCCCGCTTAGTTAGGCAAACGCCAGGGATACTCCGCCGTTGTGTCAGTAAACAGTTTCGACTGGTTATATATCTTTCTCTCTCTCTCTTTTTTTTTTTTTTTTTTTTTTTTTTTCTTTCGCTCTCTCACTCTTTCTTTCCCCTTCCTGCCGTAAAACCTGACGCTATAAGTTTATTTGAAAGATAAGTGAGCTTGTCACACTTAACTGAACCTTACGGTCATATATCTCTCGATTCTATACGCGAGGAACATCTTAAAATGTGGATTCAGTTTCGTCTATTTATTTTTCTCTCTGCCTCGCGTATTTTCGATTGTTATTTGTGATAACCCAGTTGATAGTGCGGGATTTTATTTCGGAATATTTTGCAGGTAAAATAGAACAAGTGGTACGTTAATCAGGGTCGCATCTACGGGACGGAATGGCGTGAAAGGTTTCTGTACAAATTGGAGTTCTGAACAGAAAAACTATTTTCTTTATTTCAATTTACCAGTCTTCAGTTTTAAAACTTTAACTGTGATTTGGCAAATGTCTTTTCACAAAAAAAAAAAACTCCCTCAAACCCCCCAAACAACAACAAAGGGTGTGAAAAGTGGTTTCACAGCCCTAACAAGTTCCGACCCTGTTATGCTATAATGAAACAGCGGGTTACGTGTGATTTAATCTAAATTTGATATAAAACCTGAAATCAAGATCGGAAGAGGAATGAAAAAAAAAATATATATATATATAAATAAAAAATCGAAGTTGTGTATAATGTGTTATGCCAAAAATTAAACATTCTTTTAAACAATACATAAATACATACGGATTTTTTGGTTTAAATCTTTAATATGCATGTTGTTGGTTTTTATGCTGTGCTTTGAGACATTTATTAAATATTTGTTGATTCTTGTCCAGGTTTAAAAAATAACAACAACAACAACAACAAACATGGGCAGAAGCAACACAGATACAATTTAATAAAATTAATGTTCTTCAGGCTACTGCTGTACTGTATAACTAAATTCTAATCAAGAAATATACGGTTTGATTTTGGAAAAGAAGTCCCTTTTAAGTGTGATATCCTATTTGTTAATACTCTCCGGAGATTGTTACACTTGTACTAGTAAAAATAATTTTACACAGCTTTGACAATAACATATCGGTAGAGCAGATGAGTATTATAATCTTGAAAAGTATTTTACACTTTTTAAAAAGAATTTTTGAAATTTAAAATAACAAACGATTTGTGGAATCAGTAGAAAACATGATTATTGTCGTGAATTGCTGCGACTGTATTAACGACGTATAAAATTAAATATTTTCACAATCTTATTTCCATGTTTTAAACGAGAACAAAAAGTCGTGCAAACTCATGCACGTGTGCAACCTGCCCCACAGCAGCATCACCGCCTTAATGATTTACGCCGTTAACCGATACGTTTTGTACAACTCCATTTCCAGAACGTGCATCGAACAGACGGCATCAGTCATGTGACAGCGGAGAGCAGACGGACAATGCGTAGCGTCCATCGTGTCGGCGAGTCATCGGCAGAGCTGTCAAACCCGACTCTGCAGGGAAGAATTTTTATTTTTTTATTTTTTTTTTTCAAAAAGAAGAAAAAAAAGTGACAGAATAAACTGCAACGCGACACTGATTCCCTTTGTTGAACATGGAAACTGGACACGGGTAAGGGAAATACGCAACCCCGCGAATGTGCCATTAAGATGGCGTCTCGGCTTTCGAGAAACAAACGCCTTTAGGAGTAACCTTTGACCCGAGACCCCAAGTGGAGACCTGAATGTCGAACAAGGGTCATTTAATATGATCAACGCAGTGAATGATTGTGACAATACACGCAAACGTATTCTTCTATTTCTTCTCTTTTTTTTTTTTTTTTTTTTTTTTTTTTTCTCCATATCTCGTGTTTTCCTTCATTTGTTTTGTTTATTGTTTGGAGTTTGTATCAATTCATTTCAGACTGTTTTTTTTCGTGCTTTTTTTTCTTTTCTTTCTTTCTTTCTTTCTTCTTCTTCTTTTTTCGTTTTTGTGGTTAATACAATTTAGTCTCCTGCTGAGGTATTGTTAACGTTCGCGACGAAAGACAAACTGCTAAATCATTAGCTGTTTTGACGTAAAAACTTCCTTGATAAATTATTTCTAGTACGTACACAAAATAAATATTGAATCGTTGTATACAAAAAATAGACCTTATTTGATTACTGGTACAACTTAGAATGAAAACTGGAACTGAATATAGATAGATAGATGACAGACAGACAGACAGACAGACAGACAGACAGATAGATCTGGCATGCATAACACATTTCAACTGCGGTTCGCATTTCTCTCTTTAGCTTTCATTTTTAATATGTAATAGTTCAGAAAATGTTGGATCCTTTAAGTTCGATGACCATAAAATTCTGAGAAGTCTCATCCACGTGACCATCTTCTGATCTACGTCACAGAAGAACTGTGTGCGTTGAGAATAGCCGCTGAGGCATAACAGATAAAAGATTACCTGTATGTCGTATAGGGATTACTACGGACGGCTGGCAGATAATTTGACAGTGATATATTGTATTAACAAAACAAAAAGATTATATTCTCACAACAACAGATTATCCCGTTTGGAGACTCGTTTCTGTGTGGAAGATAATTAATGTGTTTCTTTTTCATTATTGTCACCGGAATGTAAAAACGTGCCTGAAAACATACCCTGAACAAAAGACCAACTGAGTCTGACTCACTCATTTTGTGCATCCCTTGCTTTCCGATACAATTTCAAGATTTGAAATTTTTTTTAACTAATCCCTTAAATTCACTACAGACAAGGCAAAAATATTTCATAGAAAAATTTAAAAAACTGAACTTTTTTCATTTAAATTTTTGTTTTGTTTAAATTTATAAAAATAAAATAGTTAAATTTTTAAGATTCAACACAATGCCTATTCTTTGCAGTCTGATTTTACTTCAGAAGTGTTTAGCTTAATATTTAAAATGTTCTATAATTATTTTCCGATTGTTCAGGTAACATGAACAGATTGGTATCGAACACCCTATGACTGTTCAGTTATTTTGTATTTTTAGGGAAGTTGTCATAGAAAGTTATATGCTGTGAGTAGAAAAATGTGACGGATATCATCTGAAAACTAAATGTAGGATATAATAAATGTCTGGCATCCAAAAGAACACTTTAACAGTTGTCTCCAATGGAATATTGAAATAAAACGATAGTTCATTTTCAGGTTGATAAGGATTGGTGGATAAATAGCCTTGTGGTGTACATTTTGGTCACGTTATTTTATTTATTCATTATTTTATTTTATATTATTTTAATATAATTGTATCTGAAATTCGAATCTGGTCGTCACAAATGTTCAGACAAATTTCTGCTCAAAATAAACAGAACTGACCACCGCTATCAGAAACAGACGATCATTAATTTCGTGTCCAGACGTTTGTCAAGTCCAGTTTACATCATCTGACCACTAGCTGCTTTGAAGCCTGAGTTTAGATTTAGAAATAAGTGATAGCATCTCTAGTAACGATAATCTTTCTGAATCGACGTGACAGTTCTCCTGACCCGGAACACGGATGTCGGCGCATGACCGGAAGTTCAAAGAGGTGTTCACGGCGTCCCGGAATCACTCGGATGTGGGCGTGTCCGAATAACTTCAGTGATACGAAAATTTAATTGTCACGGAAGATGGAGACAGGAGTACCAAGCGCCACTTTAAGAGTATTCAAATAGGACACAAATAACGAAAAATGTCCTTTGCGTCCAGAATAAAATTAAACGACTAAATGTGTTACACGGCTGTAGTTGTGCTCTGTATTTCTGAATTGAAACCTGTTATTATTTATTCAAACGTAGAATGTTTTTAGACCATCAGTTTTACTTCCGACAACATTTCATTGTCAATAAAAAAAAAAAAATAATAATAAAATAATAAAAATAATAATAATAATAAATTAAATTAAATTAAATAAATAATAATAATAATAATAATAATAATAATAATAATAATAATAATAATAAACTAAACGAAATTAAAAAAAAATATATAAAGTTTTGAATTTGCATATGTAACTTATGTTGTCACCATTAACGTATTACATTAGAATCTATTAACTGCTAATAAATCAAATATTTTGGGGTTCTCTGAGAATATCCATCAATCTGCATCGTAAATAAACGCCTCCTGATGGGATCCAGTGTATTCCACCAATTTCCTTAAATCAGTTATAAATTTTGTCTATCATTTGTCCATTAAGGCTGTCCCATCACATATTTTACTTTTATAAAAATCACTGCACGCAATAAAGTATTAACCACTATACCATCATCAGGCTATAATTTCATGAACAGCATTTTTATTTATTCATTTTTATTAATTTTCTTGTCCCTTGAGACAGTTCTTTCTACATGGTAACCAACCAATTTATCCAATTTTTTTTTTTTTTTTTTTTTTACTAACGGCAACTGTTAAACGAAACATAATTATTGTTCACACAAACCTCGGCCATAAAACTAACACACATGAAAACTATCTAAGTGGTTCCGTGTGTTCAAGCAGTCTCCCTCAACTGTTCTCGAAACCAGAAATTAGTCTGACCATCACGTGACTCGTATATTCAATTAACATAAAGTTCCTGTCCATTACTCTGATAATGGGTTTTTACAGTTTTATAGTAAATCTATATAACATCTGACCATGACCATCTGTTGTACGTTTCCTTGGTAACAGGTTACTAGTGTTTGTCTTGAGGGTGGGTAAATGAATGAATGGGGCTTGTGGGTGTTGATTCTGTTATTATTTTATTGTTTTTGTTTTCCGATAAAATAGGTATGCGTTATTTCACAAGAAACAGAAATATAACGAACACTAAAGAAGACTGATAATATTTTTAAAAAATGGCGGCCGGTTATGTGTTCGTATAAACCATATATAAAACACACACACACACACACACACATATAGATGTATATCTTTAAATCAGTTACAAAAAGAACTCGTTCTTATTTGTACATAATGGATCTTTTTTTCTTTTTTTTTTCCTGATTCAGTTTTAAAACTGTAAAAATATTATCTGATGTGAACATCCGCCATTAGTTCGCCGCAAAAGCGCCATCTATTTTCACCGATAGCGACACCTGCCATTCAAACAGCGTGAGACAACCCTAAGACAATAAATCAACATTTGAAAAGGCGGCCAACCCCTAGTGTGCAAATTACCCACACAAAGCAAACACGAGGTCACCAGTGTTTGTTTATGGCTCTCAGTTCGAGCTAGACTAAATATCTTTGCAAGTATTCCCGAAAGAATTCATTAAATACAGTACACAATATATTTCATATTCGTTAATTAATAGACAATTTAGTTATGTAAATAAAAATAATTTTAAAAAAAACCGGACAAAATATAATTCACCAGTTAATTAATAGATGATTTATTTATAATCAATCAAAATAATTTAACACTTGGTATTAATATAACTTTCTTTCGTTAATTAACAGACGATTTATTTATGTAACACATTGATTGAATGAATGCAAATAGTGCTGTCACTGCTGCTGCTGCTGCTGCTACTACTACGTCTACTGCTACCACTACAGCTACAACCACATGAATCGTAATAAAATTTTAATTATTTTTCATAATAGGACGTAGACAATTTTTCATCTGTGCTCTGTATACCATAACATTCATGCGCCATTGTAATTTCTATTGTAAAAAAAAAAAAAAAAAAAAAAAAAAAAAAAAAAAGCAACAACATTACTTCTGTTTAATAAATGAATCCTGTTTTATTTCTTCCCTTGGTATAAGAATACGACCAGACCCTTAAGCATGTTGAAACATCTGCCGAGTTTGATCCCTGCCACGAGAAACCATAAATTAAGCAGATAAACAGACAGACGGAAAGATTTAGACTTTCGATGATAAAGCCGGCGCAGGTACGCGTATTATAAATCACACAGATAAACATTTATCTGCAAATGGTTTGCATTTTTAACTGAGTACCGTGCCTAGGCAAGTGAAAATGGTTTATGTTCAGATTTTTTTTTTTTTTCTTTTAATCCTTCCATCTTTTTTATTTTCTCTTTTCTCTCTCTCTCTCTCTTCGTATATGCGATAAGCAAGCCGGCAACTCCATACAGAGCTTGCAAGATAATCGACCTTTCCCCTTCACAGCCGCGGAGCACATAAACAGCTCGCAGTCTTGCAATGTTAATGTCAAATTGAACGTCCCGCGGTGCACGCCTCGTTACCCTCAATTATTAGCCCGCTGGGAAGTACACGAGAATGGAACAATATTCCGACCATGTTGCGCCGAGTAATCACTGTGTTCTATTGAATACGGACTGCGCTACCAGTCTATTTTAAAGCAATTTGCGTTCGCAGTAAATCGGGATGAACTACCCAAAAACCAATTTGAGGTTACATTAAATGGGGATTTGTTGTGACTGACACTTTTCATAATTTTACAGACCATTAATAAGTCGTACAGTGATGGGGGTTTTTCGTTATCGTTTACGAACGTGTTCTGTATTTTTTATTTTATTTTATTATTATTATTATTACTTTTTTTTTTTTTTTTTTTTTTTTTAACAATGATGTTTGAACAATTAGCTGTTTAATATTTTAAAATAAATTAACTTAGTTATCAATAAAATTATTAACAAATACTTGGGTGTTTGTTTTTGTTTTATAAAAAAAAAAAATGTATGATAATTTTTTAAGTCATTCTTTTTATTAAAACCAACAAACACGACTACTTAAATAACCGTAACCTAACACAGATGCATAATCTCAAAAGACTTGGAAATTAGTCTCTGTAAATGTAATAGGTTATGCATTAACAATCCTAAGATGGAATCATGTTAAAAATCACACACGTCTGTATAAATGGACAACCTTAATGGTTCACATAATACACTGATACCTTTTTAGAAGAGGTTTGTTAAAAGAATCACTGAATTAAACCTATGTGGATTTTTATTAAGTTATTGTGGAAGTTTCTAGAATCGTTCCTGAATTTCGCGGCAAAAACATCACACTTCCAACTTTTTTCTTTTTCATTACTCACTTGGATTTCATCTGCCCACTGCAAATGGTTACTCCCAACGAACAAAATGTAATAAATGCATTTTATATAAAAGTATTTCTAGTATGCTAACAGAATTCTTAAAAGGAAAGACGAGAAGAAGAAGAAGAAGAAGAAAAAAAATAGTGTTGATGTAATTTTCCTTGTATTGATCGTATAAGCATGGCAGCGCCATTTACAAGAACATGGCGTCTTCAGTCGATGTTTGCACGTATCGAGATCGTGTCTATTACATTACATAATCGAGATATTTTCCTTTCTCAATTAATAACTTACCCTTAATCGATCTTCCCATGACATCTGAAGGAGTTTAATCAGATCAATAGTCTCTCCCAATTCCGTTACCATGACGACGGCGGTATTGCTGTCGCCGTTATACCGTTGCTTGGGAACACAAAAACCAATCACCTGAAGTATAGAGAAAGGGGAGAGAAAAAAAAATTGTTTTAAAAAATGTAAAGACAAAATAAGGATTGTTAAAAATGTGAAATTTGATATTAACTGACGTGTAGGTGTTTGCTGGTGGCGTTGTGCTTTTAATTAAGTAGAAAGAAATAAAAGTTAGATCGATAACTCTCTGAAGGCGCAAAATTGAATTAATAATTTAATTTTTTTTTTTTTTTTTTTTTTTTCATTCAAGATAATCGTCTGAATTTTTCAGTTCTTATAAAGAAGACTAATATCATTACTTTTACTTTTATGTATTTTATTTTACAGTTCTGCTATATCCAAAAGCTGAAGTTAAACTCATTGTGTTTCTGGTGTAATTATTAGTTTACGGGTGTAATACTTGTAACAATGTGAAGATATTTGGTACGTTGTATACATTTGTCAGTCATTAAATCACCACGTTTTAAATGTGTTTTTTTTATTATTGTTATTTCTATTTTTTTTATTTTTTATTTTTTATTTTTTTTTTTTTTATGGCTACTACTGTTTTTGACTATTCATCAATCCATTTATCCACTGACACACACACACACACACACACACACACACATACATAATTACATCCATCCATCCATCCATAGACACATACAGTCTATGTACCTACATATACAGGCCTGTACACTTATATATTCTTACAAAAGAACTGCCATAAGGAACGTATCCTAAGCCTCTACTTATTGTATATTAACAAATAATAAAGCCTTAATGTCGATTCACTTGCATGAATTACTTATCCAAATCTGCGAGCACGTTAAGTACTAAAATAAACAAAAAAAAAAAGGAGGGGAAAAGTAAGTTTCTTTGTGTGTGTACGTTCTGCATCAGATAAAACCCGACTGAGAGTTCGTGTCCGCCTCTTGAGCTGAATGCAGTGTTTTCAAGTGTCAACCATTTAAATCTTTAGCCGTTCGTCATAACAGCTTGCCCAAATCTTTATTTATCGAACGCGTCGCGTTAGAGTTAAACAAATAACGAGTCGTCGACAGTACATTTAAATCTGTCAATACGCTATTAACAGGCCATTTTCGATTATCGTTCCAGAATATATTGACAACAGAAATGGCATTTTGTGAATGAACGGACTCCATTCTGCTTTCGTAGTTCCAATAACAGGCGAGGGATTGACACTCTCAATGGGTTTTCTTGTTGTAGACGGTCTCCCACTGTCTCGCTCTTGTTGTTGAACCATTGGCAGACGATCGCGCATTGAAAACGTTACTCGTTGAACTGTGCTACCTATACAGTGTTTTTGTCTCTCGGGTTTATTTTTCTTAAATTAATCATGGTATGTGACATGCTCAGGTGTTGGGCCCACGTCGAATGTATCTCAACTATAATAATGTAATGGAATAATGATTAAAGTAATACAGAGCCGTTTTATTTTTTATTTTTAAAAGGGAGTGTTAATTTCGACGAAGACGATTTTGCTGTTGTTAATAAGGGCAGATGTTATAAACCATAATAACAGTGAAACAACTGATACTGATATTAATAAGAAGAAGAAAAACAATAAGAAGAACAATAAGAGTAACAACAACAACAATAATAATACGCACTCCCTCACACATATAATAATTCATACAAATTATTACCATCATCATCATCATCGTTATTATTATTATTATTATTATTATTATTATTATTATTATTATTAATATTATTATTATTATTATAACAACAGTGGAAGCTCACATCATCACGTTAGATATTTTTGTGTGGGAAACAAAACATCAATCCAATAACAGAAGATACCTTTTAAATTTTTACATAAAACAAACACACAAATGAAAACAACAAAACAACATACAGAGCTAAGTGAAAAACCCCACAAAGATCTATCTTGACGATAGTTATTATTTTGAATTGAAATCAAGGATTCGGTGGCAAACTTCAAAGAGAGTTTCGAATCTGATTGTAAGAGAGAATGACTTAACATTTACTTCTGCGGAGCTGACTCCGATAAAGGCTAAAAGAGCCGACAGAAAAGATGTCTAAGTTCGCGATACGATCACAGATGTCTGCAGGGTACAAGTAATTTCTTGTAATCTTTTCTCAGTTTCTACTTCTTAATACCATTACTGCCTTGAAATGAAACCCGGCAATACGCTCAAAGAGACGGGAATTACGGGTTCTGTTAAGTAGCTCTTGGTTTGGGGGAAATAAATCTACGTTAAATCAATTGTATTGTTGGGTATAGATTATTCTGGATTAAGAGATGGAGAAAATGAATAAAATGGCTGAAAAATAAACTGTCTCCGCCCTAGATGAAACACAAAAACATTACTTGCATTCCCGCGTTTTAAACTGCCTACTAATATTGTGTGACACATGGACGAATGGACTGATGGACGGATTGATAAAGAATGAAATTCTCAAACTGTATATTGTCTGTTTTTATATATAAAATAAAACAGCACCCAAAGAAACCACTAATTTTAAAACTTAAAAGAAAGTTAGAAAGAAAATGCTTAACGTTATTACTAAGAATTAGTTGTGTTTGTTTTAACGATGCTTTCAAATGCTGTGAATGTTTAAATACATCTAATTTTTTTGTAATATTAACATTGTCAAATATAAATATGCTTTTTGAACAGTTGTGACATGAAAGTGGAAACCCGATACTCCCACTTAACAGGCTATATTTATCAATGTGCCCGCTGCCTGATAATAAACCAGTTGTGGAGAAATAAAGAGCAACCAGGATTGATCCGGCGACCAGTAATACCCCAGGCAGCTCTCTATCACTGAGTTATAATTTGTTCCACTTTTAACAATAGCAACAACTATGACTACAACAATAATAATAATGATTATAATAATTACACTTTTTTTTTTAATAAAGATGGTGGAGGTGGTGGTAGTGGGTGATAATGATGATGATGATGATGGTTATTATTATTATTATTATTATTATTATTATTATTATTATTATTATTATTATTATTATGAGCAGGATGACGAACAAAGATAAAAAGTTCAATGCAAAATACATTATATCAAAATATCAGAGATCGTAAACCAGATATATAATTATACATCACTAATAATACTTCACATTTCAACATACCATTATACCTAACACTGCTGTGCCATACAATACGTTCGATATCTATCCAGTGGAGCATTGTTAATTAATTATAAGCGCCACATAAAGACTTACCTTAATGACATTCTCGTGCGGAAGCGCCTGCAGTACGAGTATTTCCTTTATAATCTTACGAGCAGCTCTTTGGTAGCACACATCAAACGACAACATTTTCTCCATACACGACTTAATATCCTCTCCGCCTGCATCAACAGTTTTAATAGCGACGGGTTTCCCTTGGTATTTTCCTTTAAACACCGCTTTCGTCCATCCAGAAGCAATGTACTTCTGTTCAGTGATGTTTTTGATGTCATCACAGTTCAGAAGATCGTCTCCAGTGCTGGGCAGTCCGTCGGGGCCAAGAGAGAGATAAGGAACAGAAGAACGTATTTCAGAACGAGAACTGTCTCTCATATTTCCCATCAGTTTCCTCATTCTGCCTTCAAACACGAAGTACTGGCTGCCTTTCGAGTTACCCAGAGAAGCACCCAACAACTGGTTGCTGAGTTCCCTGACGAAAACAGAATGGTCGGAAGTATCCGTATCGTACACTGTTTTCTGTTTGTATTTATCCGTATTTTCCACAATGCCGTGATAGCTTTGAAACATGATGAGATTTCCAAAGAGGAAAAATAAAATACACGACCCTGCGATGTACCAAACGTTGTCCATCGTTCGTTTGTGACGTCTTCGAAAACCCATGCTGAACGATAGTTTTGATTCAAATAAGCACAATTTTTTCTCTGTTAGTCTACAAGTTTATAAGTATAATATCCATACGTTGGTTTGTTTTGTCAGTTGAAGAGTTGTTTCTGAAATGATATATAAAATAAATGTAAACATACAATAACATGTTTGGAAAGTTTGTGAAAAAACTAAATTTGTTTCGACCTTTTTTTAAAATGTTCTTATATATTGCGATACATTTCCATGCATGTGTTTATATGTACGTATGTAGGAGTTTATGTATGTATGTATGTATGCATGCATTTACGTATATGTAAACCTGAATATGCATTTAAGTCATTAACCTGTTTTGTCACGTTTGTACGTAAAATAATCATAAAATATACAAAGCGTTTGCTGAAAAAGAAATTATAAAAATAAAATCCAAGATTCGGTTGAATTCAAAGCAAGCAATAATACGTACATGAAACATGCACATAACACAAACAAATACATAATAATAAGGTACTGAAGTTCACATATATGCAAATGTAATATGCATTTCCAATAAACAGTCATAGAATAACTAAATACACAAAACTCAATAACACAGTTAACAGCTGTAGTTTCAAAAATGATTAGTAAAACGAACACCGAATGGTTTTTCCATTGCTTGTGAAGATCATATGGTCCATTTCCAGACACGGTATTTAGGATTACGTACATGTTTTTCTACGGCACACCTGGTCTCGAAGCAAACAGGCACTGTGAGGTAATCAGTTAGTTTTGTATCCATCATCGAGCGACACAGATGGGCTAAAACGAGGATGGCCAAGTGGAAAACAAGAAAGCACCGCTAGCAGCCTAATCTGACCGGTTGCGAATAAAGAAAAACAAAGTGTACGTACGTTTTGATGAAGATGGAAGATTGGCTTCAAAAGCAAGAAATTTCAGGCCTGTTAATCTGACATGGAGAATCGTGTTGTCATTTACAATGAAAGTAACTCGTGGGAAATAACCCGTTTTTTTTTACATCATCTTTGTTTGTTTTTGTGTATTTTCATCTTATTTATGTAAATAAACAAAGTGCGTGAAAGTAGAACATAGCATACATTGAAAGTTTGTCACTGAAGAATTAAAATGTTTTGAAAAGTAGTAAAAACACGGTGTTTTTGAAATTATAGTTACCGACAAGTGAACAGAATTTGTTCGTGTCATATTATTGCAAAGTAAATGGAGGTGGAAATAAGTAAATATGTAGAAAATGAGACGTTGAGGCAGATATCTAGGGCTTTACAAACATCCATGTACTTGTCAGAGTAGATTTTTCAGGAATGCCATGACATACGTCTTGTGAATGTTTTACATAAGAGGACCATACATAAAATACGTACTAGAAGAGGGAGGTGGCTTCGGGCATTACGTTCAGTCAGTGTACAAGGGTAAAGATAAGGGTTTTCTGATGAAGTGAATGTGAAAGTGTGGAACTGAAAAATGCAGAAATGTCAGAATTTAAATGCCAGTGTAAGGATGTTAAGTCCCACACAAACATCGAGCTTGTTTAAAATGATAAATTCTTTAACTAACCAAACTGCGACAACAAATAAATAAATAACTAAATAAATTAATTAATTAATAAATTAATTAATTAAATAACAACCTGTTATACGTCGAAGCTTCAGAATTACAGATTTTCAAAAACGCATGGCTCCTAATTTTATCCAATTCTCTTTTCACAGTCAAATGCTGATGTACAGAGGATGCGATGATCAACCATTAAAAATAGTGTTAGAAAACCTCATATTTTATGCATACCCTTTTTTTTTTTCTTTCTTTCTTTCTTTCTTTAGTTTTTTAACAAGTGATGATGCTCTGCCTCGTTAAATATAAACCCCCAGAAAGAAGTGGGAGGGCTATGAGCAGACAGGTTCATACCAACCACATCCAGCTGCTGAAATGTCCGGGAAACTCAAAACAAACACGAATGTAAAACGTTCTCCGGTTTTTCTGATAAAAACTGCCAGTCCTGCAGAATTGCTGTGTCGCGAATTGCTGTGTTCACATATGCCAGTTAAGACTTTGTTGTTTGCTATAAAAACGTCCAGCAAATGACATTATGACTCGGAGGTGACAAAATGGGGTGGGGTAGGGACTGCGTCTTTATTTAAACAAACCTGTGTTTGTTATATGTGTGGCATCTGGTACTGTCTGAGCTGATGTCCGTCCAAGAAAGGCTTGCTTTAACAGTTCTCCGTTGGACATTGATACAAGTTACCCAGGCCCTTATTAAATGGCATGATTGTGGGATTTTAAATAATAATGATGATGATGATTATAATAACAATAATAATGAAAATGATAATTATGATGATGATGATGTTGATAATGATGATGATGATGATGATGATGATGATGATAAAACTGTTAGATCTACGCTCTATGATGAACCTATTCTCTATTTTACGGGAAACATTTTTACTGAATTCTTCTAAAGCACTTCTTGACAAAAAAAAATATTTGTTTATAATCATTAAAATTAAAGCCGATAAATATGCTATTAAAATATTATTTTTTTTATACGTACACAAAACAATGCACATCATACATATTCACCCAAACGAAATTTAAGATAAAAAAAAAATTTAAAAATTTAAAAAGAAAAAAAAAAAAAAAAAAATGCAACCGAAAACCAAAAACAACTTTTTATCATTAGATTTCAGTTAAGGACCAAATTTCATTTTTGAACAAAAATCCACAAATATTCTCAAATTAATTACACGAATACGTACATATGTATGTAGATAATGACAGCATTAATAACAACGAAATACATAAAGCAATGAACGCAACCAAAAATTTCGTTCCCTAATAATTTACCTGTTGTGTATGAAGTAATGAACAAATTCCGGTAACAGAGATTAGTAATAAAACTATCCTCGACTCGCTGCTAATCCAATACTGACAGACACCAGACTGATTTTTAGTCAGTAAATAACCAATTTGTCCGCGGGAACTATGGCCAGCAAAAGAAGTCTGTGGCAAAGCCCTGTTATCGCACCTCGTTATCGGATCTTCACGATGCCAAAACTTGAATTGCGTAAGAATTTCCTACGCCGGTAATCCGTGTTGTCCCGCTGACCACTCGGCTAACAATGAGGGAGGGCAGTGACAGCTTCGCGATTGCTCTCACATTCGAAACGGTTTGTTCGCAAAATCCACACTTGTCAAGCGAACACAAAGTCCAATGAAAGGCGTTTACAGCTTTCATAAAGAGGCGACAAAATTCTATTGACGACCAACGGTGTATGCTTGTTCCGCCATGTTTACACGCCAAAACCGATCGTGATTCGGGGACCTGTACTTTTTTTCTTTCTTTTTTTTAAATTTTTAAATTTGTTTTTTTTTTATTTTATTTTTTTTTGTCCTCGTGCGCTGGAAACAATAATGAATGTTTTCGCTAGCAGACGTGAGTCTCTAACGTGGCGGGAAACATTTCGTGTAAACTGTGACAGAGGATGTGTAAACTGCATTTAGATACAGAATTTTTGTAATTATTTTATTATTGCGCCTTGTTGTTATTACACATTAGAGATTAACGTTAGCGATTACACAATGACAATAGGATAATGACGTTGTATTTGTCACGCGTTAATGTTAATTAAAACAGGGTTAATGAGTTTTAAGTCGTTACTTATTGACACAGGTGCCGAAATAAAACATTGTTCTCAATAACCGTGGGAGTTTGCTGGATTTATCTGGAATACATTTTGTTGAATCTTTTTGAATAATTACACATTTGTACCCATCCTTATATTATACATACAACATATAAATTTGTATGTATATAATTATGTGTAAAAGCTAGGAACACCATTTAAAAAAAAATAATAATAAAAAAAATAAAAATAGCACATACATATATACACAAAACAATACAGAATAGAGATTTTGGTTTCATTAATTAACCGTTTGTAATGAAACAGGATTTTAACCCAAAAATTCCCAACCAAAAAAAAAAAAAAAAAAAAATGCAATAACAACAATAATAATAAAAATGAAGAACAACAAATTTTATCAGAAAAAATGAAAGATGTTTTTTTTTTCTTTTCTTCTTCTTATTATCATTATTATTATTATTTTTTTTTTTTTTTTTATTTTATTTTATTTTTATTTTTTTGGTTAACCGAAAAAAAAAAGAGAAAAAAAGACGCCATTAAAATGTTAAAAGAAAAATACTATTTCAGGTATTAATTAATCTCGAATATTCATTAAAAATATTTTCAAAATTCTAAAATCGCAATTTTTTTCTTCTTCTTCTTCTTCTTCTTCAAACAATGAATTTAAATAAAGCTAAACTAATATTATAAATCAACAGATTAATAAAGAAAATAAAAGAAAGAAAGAAAAAAAAAATAATTAAAGAGTAAAGAAAACAATAAAAACGCGAAAAGGAGCAAATGAATTTTCTAGACAGACGGTATCAGTTTCAAATGAATTTTCTGCTTTAAGGCTATCAAATACATTACGATAAATCTGCTGCGTTAAATCATGACAAAAGTTTTACTATACAGAAGACAATAACTGGAAAAAATTCAACGTGAGAGAAGTAAAACCTGAACTAAAGAGATTGTCTTACATTCTTTAATATCATTATTTTAAATTTTAACATTTTCGATAATTCTTGATCCATTTATGGTTGTAGTAGAAGTAGCAGTAATGGAATGCAATGATACATCAATCCATATTGCACACAGATATACATACACGTACACAGAGAAATACATTCATTTATACATGCACAAAGAACACATGTATATATAAATATATATACACAAAGACGAATACACACCTACAGACACATACACACATTTATATATAATTTATACTGTTTTCCAAACATTTTTCTATATTTCCCATTTTCTTGAATGCATCTTTAATATTAAACAGAACTTACAAACGGTGTGTATTACAGTTTCTGTATTTGCAGTTGGTAAGTGCGTCTGGCATTAAAAACAATAAACCATCTGCCAAGCTCATTACTTAAGAAGAGGAAGAGGAAATAATATTATATTTAAAAATAACAATGATCCCAAGCAAACTCTTCCTTCATTACAGAGCTATGTTGAAAGACATCAGGTAAAAATGTAAATAAGTAGCTGTTCATTCATTCCAGTGTAATCTTGAACTGAATTTGAAACTTCAATAAAAGATAAACTTAAACGAAAATCAGTCGCATTATATAATTAAGGATTTTAAAGATTTTAAAGTCGAAAGTTGCATATATACAAAATCCTTCACACAGACACATAAACAGATAGATACACAACATTATATATTTCCCGTTGATAAGTACTTAAACAGGTTTTAACTTTTTTTTTTTCTTCGTTTTTGGGGAATGGAAAACTGCATTATGTGCTTTAAAGCAATCATATATATCCATGTCCTTAAAAACTCATGCTAAAAAAAATATCCACTGAAATATATATATGTTTTCTTATAATTGCTTCAGCGATAATTAGAATAACAACACCAGCAGCCACAGTAACAAAATTAACAATAACAGCAACAGGAATAATAATAATAATAATAAAATGTAAAAATAATGGTGCTTTTATTAAAAAGCTCAGATCATTTTACTCTGAACTGGAAAAAGAGAAAAAGAGTTAGTTGACCCGGTAACTACTAACATACCAAATAAATCTACTGGGAAACGCTTCATAAAGTCAGTCACTCGACACGTTATTAGTACGAGCAAAAACAATCCATTATTATGTCATCAGTCTTGTTTACACATGTGTCAATGCCATGAGAGTAAACTTGATGTCACATCTGACCTTCCAGTTTAGTTGAACCGTCAATCAACACGACCCGATTAGATTCTGCCATTTAATACATACGCATGCCACTGCAACCATACACATTTTATAGCAGCTGAGATGGCCCATTCAGTCATAGATTTATTGGCCAAAATGTTTTTACAAAAAAAAAAAAAAAAAAGAACAAAAAAACAAAACAAACAAAAAACCTGGGACAAGGTGTCATCTAGATCATTTCTAGTTTCAACAAAAGTCGAGCAGCAAAACTATAGATTGTGACAAGACTAAAAAAATCTTCGACTTTTATAAATGATCTCTGTCAAGATAATATATATATATTTTTTTTTTTTTTGCTGCATAACAATGAGTCAGCAATTTATTATACGTGTTTGTGTGTGTGTGTAGACATAATAAATAAACTAATATTATTTTCAAATATCCAAATACCGTGAAAGCAAAATGTTTCCAAATGCATTTCTGAGGTAAATGTTTATTTTTAATACAAAGTTCAACCAATCATGGATTATCACGAATATGTATGCGTAATATATTCTGCATTTAATAAACAAGAGCATTTTAATTCTAAAACACTAAAAAGAAACACACACACACACATTGTTCAAATACGTTTCTAATAACTAAACCTTTAATTATAACATTTTGCCAAACTAATGGCAACAAAACCGACATTTACTTTGTCAACAGAACTTTACCCGTGTACAAGGTAGGCTACAATAAACCCTATTATTCTTTAACATGTTGGTGGAAGAATTGAAGAAAGGTCAAACCTAGAACAGGGCACTTGTTCTGATTTAAATAACGCGTCCATACGATGACCAAACACGAGCGAGTTTGGTTTTCCTGTTTACATCAATATCACACAGGTGTCATGTTTACCCTGCCTCGTCCAGGTAAACGCCGGAATTTTGTTTACCAATCACATTCTTTCGTCTAACGGTTTAGCCGCTTCTGTACACGAAATACCAGAGGTTAAAAACTGCAGTCCACGTTTCTATTTCTTTTGTGTTTTTTCTCCCGAATTCATTTTTTTTTTTTTTCTTATTTTTATACAAGAAAGAAAAAGAAAATTTATGGAAGTATTCAGACGATTAATTTTTTTAGTATAATGTTACGTTATTATTATTATTTTTTTTTTTTTCTTAAAATGTTTATGAAAAATTAAATAATATAATTTTGTGTGTGTGTGTTATTATTCCTTACAACAATGTCAACAGTGGTAGTAGCAGTAGCAGCGGCAGCAGCAATAATAATAATAATAATAACAACAACAATAATAATAATAATTTATTTTTTATTATTATTATTATTTTTTTTTTTTTTTTTTTTTAAATTAAATAGCTGTAAGATGGATATTGGTTACCATGAATGCTAAATAAATACAATTACATTTTATATCAGCCCACAGTAACAAAAATGGCGGCAAGGAGATTGGTTACCATGAATACCGAGTGACTCACTTCGCTCGAAGTACACAGGTAAAATGTCAAAACACGGAACACTGACAAGTTTTATCTGCGAGAACGATTTCGTTTCAGTTTACATTAACCTTCTGTAAATACAAGTGATTCGCAACAGGTTACAATGAAATTTGCCCGTTGGTTGTAAAATCGTGAGACGGGTAACTACATTTTTTTTTTTTTTTTTTTTTTATCTGTTTTCGAACAAAAAGAAAAACAAACAACAAAAATAGTAGTAATAATAATAATAATAATAATAATAATAATAAATAAAATTGACACAATACAGCTGTGACTATAACTACAACAACTACTGTTGATCTTGCACTCCTTCCGCTACATTACTAATATTTATAGTTTAAAAAGTAAAGAATTATATTTATGAAATATTGTTGTGTGCAGGTATTATAATTTGTTATCGTTGTTATTTTGCTGATTTCGCGATTGCTGTTATTATTATTGATGTTGTTGTCGTTTTGAAAATATATGCACAAAATTCAAAGAACAAAAAATCACCCTATTTTTTCTAAAAATAAATATAAAGATAACAAAAAACAAAACTAACGACATCAACGTGATAGTATAGTTTTGTTGTCATTGTTCCACATTTTTATTTATTTAATGTAGACATTTTATTAAAATGACACTTTTTAAGTAAAAATATATACCTAAACATAAAAAATAAAAAAAAAAATAAAAGATAATAATAATAATAATAATAATGTTTAATATGTTTTATTTATATAATTTAATTTATTTTTTTGTATCTTTTCTGCCATCATCCGGTATAATTATATACATATATGTATATTCTGAAATGTAAGCTAATTTGCTGAAGCCAAATTCAAGCACACGTGTGTAATAAGAATCGATTATTTTATCGTGCGCTTGCAAAAATGTTATCTGTAAAATAATAACATTTAACCTACTGCAGTATTTTCCATGTGGAATCTATACGGGTTCGTGTGTGTGTGTGTGTGTGTGTGTGTGTGTGTGTGTGTGTGTGTGTGTGTGTCTGTGCATGCATGTTTATAAAATATAGACAATGAAAATGTGTGTTTGTGTACGTGCGTGCACGGCGTGGATTTGTTTACGAGTGTGCGCTTCTTTTGCAGAACTGCAGACACCGTAATATAAAACTGAACTCGACGAGGACAAATTCTCTCGCAGGCGTACACGAGAAAAGTGTGCATATAATTTATAACAAGACACGAGTCTAGTGTGGCGGCGGTTCGCGAAACCTTCAACTCGTTCAGGTTGTGGCTGGCGTAATTTAGTGGGTTAATTCCTTGACAGGTAGGCAAACATTTGGAATTCCTTGCACACTCTGGGCTCCAGGCCGAGATCAGACTTTATCAGCTGTCAGTCAAATCGCGCCGACAATTCAATCACGTACGTATGTGAGCTACGTGGATAATTGTCATGCTTAATAAATGTCGATAGATTGTATCTTACACTGCTGGCACGCACTGGCTAGTCGCGAATGATTCGCAAAAAGCTTTTGATAATTAAATTATCTTTTAAGTATATTGTAGGTATTATTTATAATATCGCAAAATAAGCTTGAGATTAGGATACGGCAAAACATGGGCTGTAAATAAAACTTTGTGGGTGTTATTCTGCACAAAAAGACGATGGTAAAATGTATCTGTGCCTATTGTATTTTGTGTACAGTAATATCTCTGAATTGTGTTTGTAAATGAAGCTGTGTTTGCATTGTTCCATATAAAAGATAATGAAGAAATAAATCTGTAATATTTTGTATACGTATATTAATAACAGAGAAAATAATACCATGTTGTATCTGTGTGTGTATGTATGTATATATATGTGTGTGTGTGTGTGTGTGTGTGTGTGTGTGTCATATATAAAAGATATGGTTACTGAATATGGCATACTATATTTCACTATATCAGTTATTGTTAGGTAGTCTATCTATCTATCTATCTAGTATAGATATATATATATATTCAAATTTAAAAAAAAAATAGAGATGTGATTTTTGGTATATTAAAACCTGATAAACATAAGTTCTGAACTATTGTTATGAAGTAGGTTTTTGAATAATATTATACTGTATGCAAAAAAAAGAAAAAAAGAAGATATGTACACAATAGCTGAATCAATACGAGCTCTAAATTTTACTGTTTGACAAATATCTATCTATCTATCTATCTATCTGTATATATAAAATACTCTGTTATATTTTAAAAATACAAGATTTAGAATATTATAATAAAATTAATCTGGAATAAAACAGTTTGTACTGAAAGTAATAACTATGTTAGAATCTCTGAACTACTGGATGAGAGACCATTGTGATTAAATGTATTTTATATGAAATATTTTTGATTGCCGTTATTAATATTTTAAAAAATTATTAATTATTAAAATAACGCTATACTGCGTGAAAATTAAAAATTAAAATAATAAAAACAGTTATGATTTCTGAAATAATGAAATGAAACTTGCGCAAATTTCTTTTTGCCATTAATAAAATATTAATTAATTAATGCAAGGCAAGGCAAGGCAAGGCAAAATAAATTTAAGAATAGCATTATGCAGTATAAAAAAAATATAATAATAATAATAAAAAGTCAAATGAAATAAAAATGGTGATAAGATTTTTCTTATAACGACATAAATCTGACATAGAATATTAGGTATTACTTGTATTAATTCATATCAATAAGTTCTGAATTATTCCATTGCAAAATAAATTAATTAATTAAAATAATAATAAAAAAAACAACCTAATAGGTATGTGAAGAAATAATTTCTTAATACCTTTTTGGATTATATTAAAACGCTCTGAATTAATGAAGAGCTAAATATTTTTATAAATAATAGTGTTCAGTATGTAAATAAAACGATAAAGGATTTTTTTATAAACTGGAATAAATCAAAATTTAATGATATCATTATTAATAACGCCATTAAACACATTTATTATTAACAATATGCATTTTTATTTTTTACTAATATTATGCTATATTAAAAATAATTTTTTTTAAATTGTTTTATGTTATTAGCATAATGAAATAAACTGAATTCGGAATAAATTATTTTGTATTAATTAATTTATAACGTCGGAAATTATAATTATAGAGTTCAAAATAATAGGTTATAATATTTAAAAAAAAATAATAATAATAATTATTAGTTGAAGAGTAACTAATTTCAATGCAATAAATTATTTTTGGTATAAAATAAGATTGTAAAAAAATAATAAAAAATCTATTATTAATTTACAGAAAAATAAAATCAGGAAGACAATATTAATATAATATATTAATCGAGAAATATATATCTTGATTAAGTCCAATTTCTATAGCTATATAAAGAAAACTTTTTAAAGAGATATCAAATTTAAGAAAAAGAAAACAAATTTAGAATATTTAGAAACACATTTTATTCCAGTGGGCCAAAGAAAAACTGTTTTAAAAGATAATATTTTTTTTCACCTATCTTAGCAGCTTTGAACATAACTGATTTAAATAAAATCTTCCAGTAGAATAAAAAATAAAAAATATTAAATAAAAAAAACAATAAACAGACTCGCAACAAATTCATCATTATAAACTATATAAACTACTGTGATAACGTCTTGTGATGATGATAATAATAATATAATAACAACAACAATAATAATAATAACAATAATGATAATAATAGTAATAAATGATAATGATGATAATAATAATAATAATAATAATAATAATAATAATAATAATAACAACAAAAAATAAATAACGCATTACCCATAATAAAAATAAAACACACCTTTTATAGTTATTTCATATACATTAAAAAATATTCATTATCCTTTGTATAACAATCTAATTATTAGAACTGTCAAAAACCATGTAAAATGTGATGTAGTATCAAATCATAATGGATCATAAAAAAAAAAAAAAAAATTAAAAAAAATAATATGAGTGATACATTTTAATATACCGTCATCACTGAATGTATTAATAGATATCATCCTTAAATATATGATCAGTCTTATTACCCATCATAATTTGATAAATCTTTATCTCTGATTTCTTGTCATAAAATTTCCATTTCGATGTGATATTTAACGTATTAAATACTGTAATAAAATGACTGCATGGTAATAAGGCCAAACCGATGATAGATCAGGATAGGGATTACTAGCCGCAACATTGAGCCAGCAATATCCCGCGTATGTAATATTGATCGTTTAGCGACGGAATGATACACGATGTTAAGTTTACTTCTTCTATCTGTAGGAAAATTAAAATAGTCATACAGACATAAATAAATATCCTGCAAACAGAATAATATTATTTTATGTACATGTTCAGGACGTACTGACATACTTAACAATAGCATGTTTCAGTTTGTCTCTGTTTTATTTCTAACCGTTCCTTATCTCTGTTTCCCTCTCCATCTGTCTCTCTGTCTCTCTCAAGCAAACACACACACATAAAATTATATAAAAATACATCGTCGATTACAAATATGTGAACAGAAAAAAAAAAAAAAAACCCGTTTATTCGCGATAAAAAGCAGGTGAAAACAGCATGAAAACAGAAATTATAAACACAAGTTAAAAAAAAAAGAAGAAGAAGAAGAAAAAGCAAAGAAAAGAAACGAAACGAAAAGAAAAAAAAAAAAAAACCCTGCAACTATTTATTTCTATTTAAAAGAGTCTTTCAACACTAAAAATACCGTTACAATTCGATTCAAATTTTTTTACTTCTTCGTCTTTCTTTTTTTTTTTTACTCCATCTTTTCTGTTTCTCGTATCAAATGAGATTGGAAAAACGGAAAGTAAAAAAAAAAAAAAAAAAAAAAAAAAGAAAAGAGAAATCAGAAGAAAACGAGATCAAAGACAGTGGTGTCAAAGCCAGAAATAAACAGAGACAATTTCATCAAGAAAGCAATTACTTCTTTGTCCAATCTCCAATAAAACCATTAGAGTATATCCCTGAAGCACTTACAATATACCCATCAAAATAAAGGTTTCAAAGACACACAGCTTACCAAATAAAGCAATGGAGATTGCTGATGCTAATGCCGTTCAATCTAATTTTCTCCCAAAATGATGGATTTACTACAGGAAGGGGAAAAAAAGGAAGAAGAAGAAGGGGTAAAAAAAAAAAAAAAAAAAAAAAAATACGAACCACACACACAACTAAAAGAAATGCTGTATTTACCGGAAATGAAAGGACTGTTGGTGAATCCCAATGCCTTTCCTCCTGGGAGATCCAAAATGCTAGAAAATGTCAGAGCACAAAATCACGGGTTGCCCATATCCCAGCTTTATTGCTATTTCATGATCTTCCGCCTTGCCGTACTCCTGTTGTGCGCCATCAATTTCACATCACCAAATGTTTATGCGGAATTACGTATCGATCCTGTACGAGGTTCAGCGGAGTTTCTTGCAATCATCCCGCTAGGGCTAGGAAAGCAACATGCTGACTCGCTGCCGAGCCGCCATTCAAGCGCGATATTTTCACCGATAGCTGCGGCGCAGAGACGAGCTTTGTGGTAGCGCTTCTGTCCCTTTCACGTAACGGCAATGTAAGAATGTGGACATTTTCATTCCACAGGATTCTGGCAAGTGGATAGAAAACCTAATGGGAATTTTATCTTCCAGAAAACGCTTTCCACGGCATATGTTCTCAATTTCCCGCGCCTTCTTTTAGTAGCAGACGACAGTTCCACAGTTGGCGAGGAGATCGCCTATGGCTCATTACGAGACGCCCACCTTCGAGTGTAATTGTGCTTGATTATCAAAACGAAGCGGCATGCTCGTACATCATCGAGTAAACAAGACGTCCGCTTTATACGGTTGCTCGTAAATCTAGGGCAGTTGTTTCGTGTGGCTGGCGGAGAACCGCTATGCGCAGATCACAATCAAATACTCAGCACCCACAGAAAAAAGAAAAAGAAAAAAATTCGAAAAAAAAAAATCAAGCGTTCCCTGGTTAAACAAATATGCTACAATGAACATTTTGCAGCGCTCAAAAAGAAATTAATTCGTTTTAAATGTTCTTTTCTTAAAAATCCCCTTACAGTGTTAAAAGCTACTAAACTTTCATGCGTGAGTGAATGAGAAATTAAGCATGAGATACAGGTTTACAACGAGTCCATTGAACACCGATAATGACCTTACCTAGTGCTGTTTCCTTGTTGTTAACACTAATCCTCATGTCCCGTCAGTGTGTGGCAAATAATCATCAGAGATGGTCGAATCAATTGGCCTTTTAATCAGACCAGCATCTGCTCGGATATGGAGTTCATTAATTAGCGATTATTCGTACCGTCTTAACTTGAGTACTCCACTTGACACGAAAATTCCCCAGCCGCAAGTAATTAAACGATGGCTGATCTTTTGAAAAAGTTCAATCTCAACTTCATACTGAATAAATAATACTTTTTTTGAAGAAGAAGAAGAAGAAAAAAATATATATATATTAAATTATAAAAGTAAATATCTCTTACACGAGTTTCTCTTAACAGAACATACTCCGTTAAAAAAGAAACTAACGTGGTATCCTGCCAGCGTTCGCTGCGGCGTGGTCAAATACGTCTGTGTCTGGATTTGGCATGTGTCAACAGCGAACACTACACCTACCCCTTGTTTGCTAGGGCATGTGTTTCGAGTCCTCCTGCAAAACAAAAACTTTTGTGACCCTGGGATCAGCCCGAACGCGTGACAGCGCCGAATTTACTTTACGAGGCAGTTCGTGTTGCTGTTCCCCTTCCCTCAACCAATAGCGCTCAGTGCTGCCTTTGACAGGCGTATTTTTCGTGAGAGCTAACGCATCAGTTAGCCTGTTAAATGGGACGAAAGGAAAAATTGTGAACACTTCGGTAATGTCAACAAATGTTCATGAAAAGGTGATTTCGACTAAGAAAATAGATGATTTCAGTAGCACTTGCACATTACAGTAAATATTTGTATAGTTCAATATTACTCAGACATAGTGACACTGTGATGTAGTTTTACAAGTTACATATATTTTACAGTTAAACAGATCCATATGCAGATACACATGTTACATACTACACTTATGATACGTCAGACATTCCTTACATATAGGTATATATATATATATACATGTTAAATATGCTATAAAAAATGTTATCTGTTGCTTATGTGTTATACAGATATACACTTTATATATATTGTGTACATATACATATTACATACATGGTTATTTAGATGTACTGGGTATTCAGATGTGCCCATCCTTTATGAAAATAGAACGCATAAAACATACTCAAATAAGACCTGTATATTGAAAGATGCATCCTGGAGTTGTATTCATACTTATAATTATATATGCATATGTTTTCAAACTTTTAGGTAAAATATATATGAATGTATTTATATATTCACATCTACAAACCTGCGCAGACATTCATACTAGTATGTCTGTTCGTATGAAATTTTTTAAAACTGGATTATAAATCTCATATATGTACATACATACATACATATAAAAAACCATATTAAACCATATTAACCTCAGAGTGCGTACGTATGTGCGTGTGCATGAATGCATGTATGTATGTATGTATGTATGTATGTATGTATGTAATATGTATGTATGTATGTATGTATGCATGCATGCATGCATGTATATAATTATGTGTATATATATAACTATGTATATATGTATGAATGTCTATGTGTGTGTATTACTGGTTATTACTTGCATAAACCTCTGTATTTCTGTTCTCTTCATTACTAGACGTCTCTAACAGAAATGCCAGCAGAGATACGTTACCGCTATCTTCCTCTCTGTATACAGTGCGTTCACATCTGTCTGCTTAACGTGGCTGCCAACTGGTCAGTGAGTTATGCGTCAGATACGAAACAGAAGGTTAATTAAGATAACATCAAGAAGATTCACATTTAATACTGAGCTCTATATTGTCTATAATTATGTAGTCAGGTTCCACAAGAACGAACTCGAGGGCTGTTCGATATGCGTGTTAGGTCGATAGACGGACTAACATGATTATGCACAATATATCCATACAAACATACATGCATACATCCGAATATATATACATATGCAAACAAATAAAAAACAGTATGTGTGTTTGTGTGTGCTGTGTGTGCACAAAAAAATACATACACACTTACATACATATATATTTATATATATATACACATGAATAGATACATACATATTTAAGTTTATTAGGTGTACACACATACATACATATACTCACATACTTGCATAAATATTTAAGTACACACACATACACACACATACGTGCAGACAGGCATATACGTACATACATGCACACGTTAAGACGCAAAAACATACTTTATCCACTCTATATAAATAAAATAGACACATAACGTAGATATCTATCTTACTTACGAGCGTTTATAAACGTAACTGAAATTTTATTTCTGCTACTTGCTGGTTCATGGTGGAATTGATTATCTATGTAACGCAATAATTAGGCTCTGTCGAGTCTACGTAACATACATCTCGTATTTATATCAGATAATAACAGCCAGTAACGAGATACGTAGTGAGCCATGCCTAATGTGATTGTAACTTCAGACTCCCTGTCACCTTGATTATGTGGGTGGACACTTTTGAAACGTGCTGCTTTCCAGCTGTACTGGGAAACAGTACGCGTGTCATATCTACAGGCAGCCAGAAGTAAAACGTGAATTGATTTTATAGATTTGTATAGGTGGCCTCCACTGTGTATACCGTTCCGTTCGTTGCTCGTAACACCTAAGTAGATATGAGTGAGAGGTTTTTTTTTTTTTTTTTATTATTCTATAATGTGGTTAATGTTGAAGGCAAGTGAGTGGTGTAGTTTTAAACAGCGTATAGAGGATGAGAGAGAGAGAGAGGGAGAGAGAGAGAGAGAGAGAGAGAGAGAGAGAGAGAGAGAGAGAGAGAGAGAGAGAGAGAGAGAGAGAGAGAGAGAGAGAGAGAGAAAGAGAGACAGACAGAGAGAGAGAGAGTCATGTATACAGCTATACGCACAAAAATGTGTAATTTTATTACTACTACTACTGCTGCTGCTGCTACTACTACAACTATTATTATTATTATTATTATTATTATTATTATTATTATAATTAGTATTATTATTGCTGGTAATGTTGTTGTTGTTCTGTTATTGTTATTGTTATTGTTATTGTTATTGTTGTTATTATTACTACTACTACTACTACTACTACTACTATCATTATCATCATCATTATTGTTATTATTGATACCTGTTAACATTTTAAAGATTAACATTAGTTCATCCATCAATTTAAAACTGCATCTCTGTTTCCTTACCTAAGTTATTATCTTCCTGATGTCTCACGTCGTTTCTTCATTACGAAATATTACTTCATTAAAATAACGCCACGCAATAAGAATAATTTCGTGTCGTTATTACCAATGATTCGCATTCTCCTCATCACTCTGTCAATTTACTGGTCCGGTGAGTAATAACATTTTAAATGATACGACAGGACCAAAGCATTTTGCCATCTGTCAGATCTGCTCGGTGGGGTGACCACTCGACTGGTCATCTTGGTGTACTTCAGTTGCGATTGGACTCGCAGGTAGAAAGGCAGGGTTTGTATGAAGTAAAAATCATGGTATCTTTGTGTCTGCTGAAGTGACACCCACTTCAGTGTCAGAACGGGAATTAATTAATTAATCAGTGAAAGATCACGATTTCTTTATGAAGAAAGAGACCCCCCAAAAAAGTGAATCAGAGAAAGAAGGAGTAAATGAGAGGAGAGAGAGAGAGAGAGAGAGAGAGAGAGAGAGAGAGAGAGAGAGAGAGAGAGAGAGAGAGAGAGAGAGAGAGAGAGAGCAGTTAAAGAAACTATGCACCCATCATTTAGACATAAATACTAATAAAAAATAATGTTGATGATAGTAGTAATAAACCAGCAGCAAAGCGCTAGTAGTTATTATTTACATTTACAAAAGAAACAAACTAAGAAACGCTGAAAATGAACAAACAAATAAAGAACATATAAAAAAAAAAAAAACCTAACATAACTAACAGTAAAAACAAAAAGTTCACAAAAATGAACGACAGTACCTCGTTTCAGCAGCTGAGATTAAACTGAGTGAAGACAACAAACCACAAATTTAGAACAGTTTCTACATTTAAAAAAAAATAATCTTCTATGAAGTTTTCTGTTTGAAAAGAGCTTTTCCAATAACATTAAGTGTATTTCATGTCAAATCTTAAACGGCTTGTCAGTGAATGTAACACATGAACTGTTTCCATTTATAAGGTCCATTTAGCAAATGAAAAGAACGTTTCGTATCTTCCATCTTCATTGTACACTGGGACTCCAGCAAATTAGACTTAATCGAACGCTTTAAACCAGTTTGGATATAGGTTCAGTATACGTGAATATAGGCTTAGGATACGTAGATGTAGGATTAGGATACATGAATAAAGGATTAGGATACGTGGATGTAGGCTTACCTTACGTGAATATAGGCTTAGGATACGTAGGTGTTGGCTTAAGAAACGTGAACATAAGCTTAGTATACGCTGATATAGGATTAGACTAGTGAGTTTAGGATTAGGATACGTAAATCCAGTGGATCACGCGTCTTACACATTCTTATTTTGGCTGACATTGGACATTTTTTATAGATTTATTTTGTTTGTTTTTCTTTGTTTTGTATGTATGTATTATTGTGTGTGTGTGTGTGTGTGTGTGTGTGTGTGTGTGTGTGTGTGTGTGTTTGGGGTTTTTTGTTGTGTGTTTTTCATTACAAAGAAACTTACTAACAGTTTTAACCAACATAATGATTATGTCAGCCTTTTCTGAAATCATGGTACAGGCCGGGCAAATTTAGGCTGTGCTTTAATTTCGATAAGATAATCAGGTAGTTAAATTTATAGGTAGTCATTGTACATCAGTGGTTTTTTTTTTAAACATGAATTTAAACCTGGATAAGTTTATACATTGCAGAGTCGCGAAGATATATCATGGTATTTAATATATCATTTCTGCTATATCCAGTTTCTATAAAAGTCTCTTTTATCAAAAGGTTTTGTAAATATATTTCAAGGTGTGGGCGGGTTAATATCAAAATGTTCTTTTTCTGCTAATCGATTGAAGTTGCCGATCGAAAAACAGCACCAGTTTTATCATCTCTCTTATTATCATTATTTAAATACCACATATCTTATAAATGTTCAGGTTTCATTAAAAACCCATTAATTCATTTTTACGTTATTTTATCTTCCCAACAACTGATTACGTGCTACCCCGAACAAGTTTAATTCAAAATTCAGTCTAGACATAAGACCAGAACAAATATTCTTCACATTTTTATCCATTGCACATTTCCTGCGACTGAATGCCTAAAAAAAAAAATAAAGAAAGCAAAAAAAAATAAAATAAAATGGAGGTTCAAAATGTTACAAGGTTTCCTAGCTGCATTTTATCTTGACAATAACTGGTGTTTGTGCTGCCTCAGTTAAAGTCTCGGTACAACAATCAGTCAAATTCTGCTTTTAATTTGTCTCTTCTTAACTACCACGGTCGTCTGGTGGCCCTTTGAGAGGTTCTGCCGGGCGAGTGGTGACTGTTTGGATCTATACAGCCAGCCTCAGGGATCAGCAATCTGCGCTGTCAAGCTATAATGGATGCATAATGGCGGATTCGCGCACCCCACTGTTAACTGAGAGTTTGTATCGACGAAACCAAAGACGTACAGCAAGACCCGTTTCTTTGATCAAAGGCGGTGAATGTATTCCATGCTGTTAGCTTTTATATATGTATTTATGTAGCAAAATGGCGTGTACCTCTGCAGGTTAAAATGTTTATCCTTTAGTAAATGCGTTTTAATAGAAATCGTCGGTTTCGTGTATTTTTCTTTCTGTTGCTCTTTAATGGTGAAAAAATTGCGAGGATACAACTGTGTTGATTGAAGAAAGGAATGAAGATAAACTGTCTTGACCTCAAGGTCGGAATGTTTTGTAGGTATTGTGCCCAGACTTTTAAAAAGGCATAAATGCCTATGGAACTGAATGGAAATGTTTAAAAGTACGATCATTGCTCTTAGAAATACTGGATAAAGAGTTGGCCTATGTCATCCTCGAAGGTATATATCGGTGAAGTCATATTCGCAGTTATAGTGATCACATAATGAAACAGAATTCTACTAAGCAATACCGGATTTAGGCTTAAGTTAAAAAAAAAAGCTTAGGGCATCACATTCCACAGGGCCTCAAAAAAGAAGAAGAAGAAAAGTATAACATAGAAGAAAATATTTTTACAAATAAAGAATATATATTTTTAACAAAGGATCTCTAAGTTTTACAAGGTCCATTTTCAAAAAAAAAAAAAAAAAAAAAAAAAAAAAAAAAAAAAGAAAAGGAAAATTAATGACATTAATTTCGATATTTCGAATCCGTATTCTTAACTACATTATCTTTAAGTACTATATAGAATTTTCTACTATAAAAGCTATAAAATTGTTATAAACATCTTGTTGGACCTGATCAAATTTTGACACCTATTAAAATACATCTAAAAATTACAATTAACGGACCTCTTAAAGTCGATGCACGCTCCTTTCGGCAAAATAATATATGAAAACAACAAAAATTCTTTGACTTTTTTCTCTTTTTTTTCTCTATTATTCTTATTTTTATTTTTATTTTTTACTTTTATATATATATATATATATTGTTATTGTTGTTTTATAACATTAGCCTCGAATTAGGAATTTGTTACATTTAAACTCATTGTAGAGAATTAATATTCCTGTTATCAATATATATATATATATATATATATATATACATATACATATATCCCCCCCCACTTAGCGCACACGTGAAAAGATCAACACGAAGAGCAAACAAACATGGCGGCAGCTATGGCAGACGACAGTTGATTGTTGGTGAAGAACAGCGTGTCAAACCACAGGTGGATCCCACCCTCAGTTTTAGCGGACTCAACAAACGTTATTCACAGCACACCTCAAACATGGCTCTTTCAATACACCCGCCTCATCACGTGTTTACAATGGAACCTCCCGAATCTCTGTTTTGTCTACAAGCAGACGAGACATGTGGATTTTGGCTTTCGGCAAACAGGAGCACGTTTTGTCCTTTTTTCTGTGTGAAATTAACAAAGAACAACTGAAGGTTAACAATTTAATGTAGTAGACAGCTTAACAAATTATCCACAATGTTTTCATTATTATTATTATTATTATTATTATTATTATTATTATTATTATTATTTTTTTTTTTTTTTTTTTGTGTGTGTGTGTGTGTGTGTGTGTGTGTGTGTGCTTAATAATGAAATAAAGCACTGGTAAACTTGCTGTCCAAATATGTTTTTGTAAATTCACTTCATGTTTTAACATTTTTACAGTTCTAAACAGAAATGGCGTTATGGTTATCTAGAACGTACGTACTTATATACGTATGTAATATATGTATGCCATGCAGGTTATGTATGATATGTATGTAATGTATTAATGTTTGTATATATGTATGTATGTATGTATGTATGTATGTATGTATGTGTGTGTATATATGTATGTATGTATGTATGTATGTTTGTATGTGTGTGTATATGTATTTTTGTACGTAAGAATGTATGTATGGTAAGAATGTAACTGTGTATATATATATTTGTACAAGACAACCTCTCTGCTTACTCACTGTACAAAGTGAGTGACAGCTCGCAGCGCTTCAATATTTCGTTTATAAAGCAGATGTCAGAACAGGTGAGTTTGCGTAAAAGAAAATACTTGTATTAGTTTAGACAAGATTTCCTCCCTGATTGAACTAGACAAATATTAAGTCATTTCGTTAAAAGTTCAAATGCCTAAGAAAACAATTTTCTGGGCTAACATTTCCGAAAGACCAAATGTATATGGATAAGTTTTGTTTGCCTAACGTATTGTGTGTCGTTTGCTTATTTGTGGAGCAAAAACGAAGAAAACACAAGTTACTCAAATTTGATTTAATATTGTCGCTTATCTGCAAGTACCATCGCGTTTTAGCAAGATAAACTAAGATTGGGAGATTGTGTTACCTCAGGAATAAATAAGCTTTGGACTTCTTTTTTTTTTTTATTCTGTGGTTGTTTGTACTGTTTCATTTGGAAGTTGTTTTTATTTTTCAATTTTTTATTTATTATCTTATTTATTTATTCTTCTTCATTTTTAATTTTTTAATTTTTTAAATGACATATTAATGCACACGATATAGATTTGTATTTTAGTACAAACGTTCTGACCTTCAGTTGGCACCCATTTGCAATTATCAAGACCGTAAATGTTCAAGATTTAAAATTAATTGTCTGTTTTTAATCTTCATTACCGAATATTGACATTTTTATACCTGAAATAAACTTTTTCATTTATTGCTGGAGGAAACGAATAAACTTTTTTTTTTTCCCTGGGTGCTGTTTAAAATGCATTTTATTATTGTTTGAGTTAATATTAGAAAGTTCAGTGTTGCTAAAAGCTGCGGTTTTAACCAACATTTCACAAAATGTGCAATTAATTTACCTCGGTTTCTGCAAGTATGAGAAAAAAAAAAAAAAAAAAAAAAAAAAAAAAAAAAGACCAAAAATGCCAGATAAGCTGATGATCTGTAAAATTGCTGCAAATATTTAGTTGTCGTAATGCTGATTAGCTCAAATCGATAGAAAAAGTATGGAAAGAGTTTCGTGTATATTTCTAAGTGTATAAAGTCGAGTAGTCCAACAAATGTTAAATTAAATTTAATTAAATTAACAAACTTTTTTTTTTCATTTAACAATTTTCTTATTTGGTTCTCGATTATAAACACATGGGATAAAGTTATGAACCATACAGGGAATACACGTTGTAAATGGTCAAAATATTATTGTTATCGTACAAAAATCATTTCAGTAGTATCAGATTTGTAATGACCTTCTCAATCGGTTCAGCAAATGATCACAATGGCGGCCGAAGAGCCACAGGCGATGGAGACTGGTAGCTTTTGGAAATATGTCGGACATTCACAACACATTGAAACATGTTGCAAGTACCACCTGTTTTTAATACACAACTCCGTGGGGTCTGCATCCTTTCCGAAGCGAGGAAACAATATTTACTTGTTCCACTTTGATGGCCACCATTAGCAATGCATTCATTGCTCGGTGAGTCAAACAAACGATAGTGTATGAAAAGCCAATAACTTGTCGTCTGCCGAGCAGGAATCTTTCGCGCGAAAAGTTCATTTTCCTTTCGCATGGCACAACCTTTCAAGCATGTTGGTTTTATTCATACCACATTTAATATATCATAAGCAAAACTGTATAGCAAATAAGCAAGATACTGTAAAAACAAACAAGAAGCCGGCTTTGCCTCGCCGTAGTCACGTGCGTGCCGTGCCAGACTTTGCACGTGCTGTGACTTTTTACCATATAGCAGAAAAACATTCCAGAACTGCTCAAGACATTTGCAGAAAATAAACATTCCTGAAGAGTTTGGTGTAGTTTAAATGTTGCATATATTTCACATGCACAATTTCCCCTGCCATTTAAACATCAATCAGGCTGGTTTCTCGTTTGACAGATTTATTATAACCATATAGAAATACGCGGGATTTTTTTCCCTTCTCTTTAAATTTTAAGTAACCATGCAGATCAGGACGATTTACACACATTTCAAACTAACACTTAGGAGACTTGTAAATTCTCTGAATTTAAACCGTTTTTGTTCAGTAACATATTAAAACAATTTCAATAATCTGACAAATGAAGAAAAGTTTAAAACACGTTTTATCTATTGTTCAAATACCTCACCCATTCAGAAGTAACGGAATATTTATATATATTTTAGGATTTATTGTTATCCAAGACAGAAGTAAATGGTCACATAAGTTAATCTGGGATAAACAATAGATGGACAGAGGATAAATTGTTTAATGGTCTTATCTATATTAATGTTATTTTTTCAATTCAGAGCAAACAATTCTTAAATATGATGTTTAATCTTTAGGCTAAATGTACCAAAGTAACTTATTTCCACAAAAAGAACATTTTTCCTAATGAAAATGGCCATAATTATCTTAAATAAAAACAGGTAACTTTTACTTTTAGAAGAATTGTTCGAGAACGTATACTGTGCATCCTGTTTAATTTTGACAGAGATCTGTTCATTGTAGTTACTTATATCTGGAGTTTTTAAACAGTTTAACATGCTGAACTCTGGAATCTGATGTAAAGCATTTTTTCATCTGTTTTGAACACATCACAACAGGATTTTTGCTATCTGCACAACACATTTTCTTTTGATCTATAAACTATCTTATATCTTGACCATAACACTTTCAATATAATGGTCATTAACTTACATATAACTGGAATTTGTTATGTATTAAGGTTTCATCTGTTTAACTGATACATATGTGTGTTTAGAGATCTGTATAAAATAATTTCATATCACCATGAGTAAAATCCTCATTTCGATGAAGATGGTTTGCTTTTTATGTGATCTGATGAAAAAACGTTTAGTAGACATTTCAGTGTGACTTCATTCTTGTATGTTTATATTTATGCTTTTTTGAATGATTCTTCTAAGGGAGTACTTGTAAACAAAACACATCACAACTACATCTAGCTTCACACACACACACACACACACACACACACACACACACACACACACATATATCTATGATCAGTCAAGTGTTGTAGAAAATGGAAGGACCTTATTATGATTGTTATAGCTGTCAAGATATAATGAGTTTTATTACACTGAAAACAAAAAATATGTTGACAAATTAAAGTATTTAATTTAAATTAACTAATACTTTTGTGTCTTTAATATACAGGTATATTCATAGATGGATAAGTGTGTGTGTGTGTGTGTGTGTGCAGTTATGAAAATGCATAATCAAAATCATTAATGTTCAAAGATGAATATAAAATCAGTGTTTTATAAACATTTATTATCAAATAATTGTACATTTGTTACAATTTTCGTGCATACATATAAAATGTGTGAGTGTGTGTGTGTTTTAGGTTTTGAATATTCTCTGTCTTATGTATGTCTGATTAGTCTGCACACAGACAATATTCAGGAACACACAGTCACAGGAGGACAAAGTCCAATCACGACCTCACAGCTTTCATCAGTTCTTGAGCTGTGTAAAATGAGGACATTGCTTTGTATTCAAAAAGTCATTTTTCACTACACATTTTATCTCAGTTCTGACTTCAACACACCCTGCACTATCAGTGTTTGTAATGAACAGATGTGCAGACATACAGACAAATTAATTACTTTTGTACTGACTTCAGAGAAAGATACAGAGAGAAAGATCTATGGTTATATATATTCATAATAACATTTTTTTCAAGAAGAACTCATACAACATGCAGCCCTATATTACATATTTAACAAATAAATCAATTACTTTTGTAACAGTTTTATTTTTAAAATATGAACAGAATTATCTATGGTTATAAAAACATTCATACAGTTAACATTTTTGTTTATGTAACAACGGAAACTACAACTAGTCTAGTATAATGAATTTATTTCAATAATACAAATGCTAAGATCTCTAAAGATCTGGGTTTTTAACTACTGAAATAAAACATATGCTAATATAACATACACTTTACTGAATTTATTTCAATAACACAATCTGAAAGATCTGCGTATATAAATTTACATACCATTAATATTTTGTTTTCAAGATTTCACAAAACATGTAGACAGTATATTTTACAAGAAAACTAATTACATGCATACTAAGTTCATTTCTGTTAGGTGGAAAGATCTATGGATATACATTTTCATAAACATTTTATTTTATAACAAATCACACAACATACACAGCCAATGTTATACACATTAAGACTTGATTCAGCATATTTTGTCTTTGGTTAATCATGTTCTTACATATTATTTATTTTATATATATGTTTGGATATACATATTTAAACATCATATAATAAACAGTTACACACACACACACACACACACAAACAAGCATCAATACATGAACATATACATAAAGACACAAACACACACACAACTATTTAAAGATGATTTTAAAAACAATATCACCTATTTTTAATGTTATTCAAGTATTATGATGGTTTATGGCAAGTTTTACGCATCTCTAGTGTTTCAGTGAAATAAAATAAATAATAAAACTCCTTAACACTAAAAAACAGACCTAACAAAACCCTCATTTAAAATTCTAATCGGACAACTAAGATGTATTAATGAACATCATTATAATTTTGACTACATGAACACTCACTGCTAGGCCACACAAAAACAGGAATATCTGAGTAATAAATTATTCTTTTGCCCGACTAAATTTGTACTTGCATTTTGCCTCAGTTGTCGTAGTTGATAATTTTGTTTGTATAAGGATTAACATGTGAAATGTGTCAAGGCCTTGATATTCAATCTGAACATAGTTAATTAAAAAGTGTAAAAATACTGGGGATTGTTACTGAAAAATGTATGTGTAATAAGTATTACTCATACAGTGTATTATGTATTACAAAATCTACCTAAATTCATAAATAATTTATGTTTTTTTTTTTAACATTTCAAATTCTAAAATGTTAATGGAAATTATATATCTAAATATGAACTGATTGGTCTTAAAGTTATATTTAAATTAGTTTATAATAAATGTCATATCTTTTTTTTTTTTTTTTTTTTTTTTAACTCTAAACAAAATACTGTCAATTAATAGTATTTATTTAACTAAATATTAGTCTACTTACTATGCTATTTTAAAAATTTTAACACTGAAAAAAGAGTTATTACAAATCAATAAAAACAATTACTCTAAGCATCATCTGCTATCCTACACAAAAATGTTTTGTTGTTAGATTTAAAAAAAAAAAAAATGTTTAAGTACTGTGAATCAGTAATTATTATTGATCTTATTATCATCTGACATTCAGTTAAAAACTTTTTTTATACTTATTCTTTTTTTTTTAATGTTTAAACCAACAGTGTAAATTACTATATGCTCAAGTTTCATTCTGTATTTCTACACAAAATATTTTAATGTAAAAATATTCTTAATATTCAAAAAATACATAAATATAATAAAACAAAAAAATTAAAATAATTTAAAATTAATTAATAAAAAGAAAATTAAAATATAAAATTTTCTATAATATATAATTTTTTTTAGTTAACTAAAACAAATTAACTGTCAGAAATGAAACACCAACACAACAATATTAGTATACTAGAAAAACTCAACAGATAAAAAACAATAACAAAAAGTTAATAAAACTAAATTAAGCCTACAACTGTTTTGTGATTTGGAAATCATCTAGAAACAAATATTTTTAGAAAGCTAAAACTAACTACATTGCATTAACCAACCCTTTTTTTAAACAATTTTTATTTTTTATTTTATTTATTTATTTTTTTAACTACTGTGATGATCCATTTAAACACAGTTTCTTGAACTATCAACTGGTAAAATCTAATTCTCTGAACAGCATCATTTACTCAGATATTGATCCAGTTAAAATACATTTAAGTCTTTAGGGAGATGCCTCTGTGAAATCAGGAGGAATTTTCACCAGAAGCTAAGAATTGTAATGGTTCCTGGTTTCTCTGGAGAGGCAGTGATCAGTTTGGTGTCATTGACCCACATTATGTGAAGCAGAGTTGGATGGCGGTGTAAAACATGCATGATTTCACCTTTCTGAAATAAAAGTAATAATAAATTTAAGAAAAATTTAAGGAAAAAAAAAAGGAAAAGATATCACAATACACTGAACAAATATTAAACTATTTTTCAGCATAGTTTTTAGTCTGCATGTTATTTGCTTTTCAAGTATATGGCTTCTGCATAATAATGACACAAACACTTTCTCATACACACACACTCAGACAAAATGTGTACATATAATTCATTAGAAGAAAACTAAAAAAAGAATATCTTTTAATAATTTATATTTATGCTATTGTCAATACATACACAAAATGTCAAACGTGTTAAATAAAAATTTCATTTACAGTTCTAAATATTAGGACCTATATTTGAAAACTTGGCCCAATATTCAAACACTCAAGCACACACAGAATAAAAATCAGATTAATAAAAATGATAAATGATAATTTGTAAGTTACACCTATTTCATTCTGAAATCCCATTATGTTTTTAATTAAAATTAATATTGGTTTTAAGACATAAAACAGAATAATTAAATAAGTGATTATATAAGGTAAATCCACCTTTTAAATATAAAAACAGAAATTGAATTAAAAATGTAATAAATAAATTAAAAAAAAAAAAAAAATAAATAAATTAAATTAAATTAAATTAAAACCAATAATAATAAAAACCTCCTCCATCTAAAAACGGTAACTAAAAATCAAAAACTAATACTTATACAGAAAATTATTACCATTTAAGAAAAAAAAAAAAAAAACACAAACAAAAAAATAAGAAGAAAATAATATTAATATAATAAATAAATACTTAAACAACAATAAACAGAAATAAATTTTAATTATAAAAACCTTAAGTAAAAAATTAATCACTTTTGCTGCTTGTTCATAATACACAAAAAAAAAAAAAAAATTCAAACAACAGGTAAACAGTAAAAAAAAAATAAAAAATAAAAAAATAAAATTCACAGAAGATAAATTAGCTGACAAAAAAATAACACAAAGGGGAGTTCTAAAACTGAGCAACAACGCTGACAACACTGACATCGGCTCTGTGTTAGGCAACCTCACCATGTAGTCCCAGACGACAATTTTCTTTTGATCTCCTCCACTGACCAGACGCTCTTCATTAATATGGAGACAGCGAACAACGCCAAGGTGCTCTTTCATAACATGTTTCTTGTCACCTGAAAAGAGTAGTTTTATTTTTTTTAATATTAAAAATGTTATCAAAATGAATTATTATCTTTTATGACATTTTTATGTAGGACAAAGGGAAAATAATAATAATGGAAAAATGTTTTTAAAATGTATGTTTAAAAAAAATAAAAAATAAAAAAAATAAAGAAAATTAAATTGATTATATGTGTACAACGTCCTTTCATATATTTAAAAAAAAAAAAAAAAAAAAAAAAATAGAAGAATGAGAAAAAAAGATTAAAAAGAGAAATAATGAAAAATAATGTTTTTAAATTTAAAAATAAAAATTATTAAGATTAAAATTTCTTTTATGTAAGCAAAATAAAAAATAATAAAAATGTGTTCTTTATTAAATATTTTTATTATTGTTATTTTTTTCTCTCAAAATTAATAATTATAGAAAAATAATGAAAAAATAAAAGAAATTAAAAAACAATAATTTCACTTATTAAAATGAACAGCAATAATGTTCTTTATTAATATGACATTTAAAGAATAACCAAAATAAATTACAATATCTTATAATGAGGTTTACAAACTTTAAATATATAAATAAAATTTTTAAAAAATAATAATTTTAAAAATATATTAATTCCTATAAATTTGTTTAAATCTAAATGGAAATTTATCACTATTGTAATTAAAAAAATAAAGCAGTACATTATCTGTATATGAATTGTAAACAATATGTAAAAAAGAAAAAAGCATAAAAAAGGAAATAATTTAAAAAATAATCACTACTGAAATTAATTAGTTATTTAATTAGTGTAATTGGTTTTTCGTTTTTTATTATTAATTAAATGTGTGTGTGTGTGTGTGTGTGAGAGAGAGAGAGAGAGAGAGAGAGAGAGATGTAGAAAAAATACGAACCTTATTATTTTTAGTCCATATGGAACCCATATAAGATAATATTTTTTTATAATGATTAATTTTTAATGACCATCATGAAATATATATATTATTTTATAAACCATAATGTTAGCAATCAATTTTTTTATGCTTGAGTATTTGCTATAGCTTTGTAAAATATCCTGAATGAAATACTTTTCTTTCTTCTGAAAGATGTAAAATAAATAAATAAATAAATAAATAAATAAATAAATAATAACGAGGCAGCAGATGATTGTCATGAATGGACAGAGAAAAAAAAGACAACAACTACTGGTCCACATAAACAAAATATTTTGTTAAAAAATAAAGAAAAAATATTGATTATTAATGATGAAAAAATGGTTGTATTTAACAACACTCATAAGTATCACTTTTCAACTGAAATGCTCCTTTTCCTCTTAAAAAAAACTTATCATGGAAACAGGAATGAATCTTCAAATAAGAGACCAAATTTGATGCATGATTATTCAAAAAAATCAACAACAGATAATTAAATGCAAAATTTAGCTGTTACTAGAAATAATATTTATCTACACCAAAAAGTCCAAATTTATCAATGATTTATTTCACTGCTATAAAATTCACTACAAAATTGTAACCATTCAGACATGCCCATATACACCAATTTTTCACTGTTACTAAAACAATGTTAAGTCTGTATTTACTAGTGTTTTTACTCTTTTCAGAAACATAATCTTAATTCTGTGGACATGCCAGAGATAGAAACAACTTCACATATTTGGTTAGTAACCCACACCTTTGTTGTTATCTGACCAGCAGGAGGTCCACAGGAAGACCATTCTTGTGTTTCAGTGGTCTGCTAGGCAACATGGCTGGACAGCTGACCATCACATTTGACCTTCATTTACCAGCCTCAAGCTTATGAAACTTCAAAGACTTCAACCTCACAATTAAAGTCCCCCTTTACAGAAATATGATAAACAGGGAGTAGTATTACCATGACAACAAGAAAAATTTAAAATCTTTAAGATTTCTGGCTTTTAATTTTGTGAAACTCACTTGTGGTCATGTGATTAGAATTTCCCACTTCCCATTCCAGCCAGAACTCCAGCATAAAATCAAATACTGTGGTATGTACTTTCTTATCAAAAGCTGTCTGTAAATTTAAGAATCTTAGTCTAGACTATGCCACATGACTGTATAATCAGAAGTAATAAAATATATGTTCTTTTTGTCATACAGGATGATATGTTTATAAAAGAACCCTTACTTGTAATCAGTGGGGATAGTAATATAAAAAAAAAAGGACCAGCTGATTGCCTTTTTCACATCACCATTTTTTTTCAAAAAATTGTAACAATGATGTTTGGTATGAATAATAATAATAATAATAATAATAATAATAATATCAAATATGGTAATAATAATAATAATAATCATAATAATATTAAATATGGTAATAATAACAGTAATAATAACAGAAAGAGTAATAATAATAATAACAGTAATATGAGAAATAATAACAGAGTAACAGAAAAAAAAAAAAATAATAACAATACTCTTTCATTGGCATCTAACTCACTTTCAATTTCTACCAAACAGAAGCAGTAGACCCTGCAGTAATAAATCTCAGAGATCAAAAATAGACAATGCATGATGTAAGACATTCTGAAAGCTCTGTTCAGTATGAATAAAACATGATATGATCATCAACATTTAATCATAAAGTCTAGACTGAAACAAAATACAACCAACAATAGTCCTAATGAATTGCAGACCAGAATTAAGATACTGTACAGGAAGGTCAGGAGACAACCCTTGCTGTCTTCTAGCAAAACTGTTAAATAATTCACATCACAATTTCATCACATATAATAATTATACTGAGACAGTAATAAGCAAACATATTGAATTTCTGAAAAGGTGGTGTTAGCCTGTTCTGTATTATGTCTGTTTATTATAGCTGCTGTGAATTAACAATGATATATATGATATAAATTGGAAAAGATAGGATTATTGTTAATGAAAACAAAAGCAAAGTAATTTTTGTTATGAAGTTGAAAGACCATTGTAATTGAGTTTGATAAAAAAAAAATATATATTTAAAAAATGGATAAAAATAAAATAAATAAATAAATACATAAGTCAAGGAAAGAAAGAAAGAAAAAAAGAGAGAAATAAATAAAACCATTAAATAAAGTAAAAATAATTCTTAAAAAAATACTACTAATAAAATTAAACAGATTTTTTATTTTATTTTATTTCATTTTTTGACTCTTAATTCTTTGCCCTGTAGGAAATGTTTTTAGAAACATGAAAATTCAGAAGATTTATCCTGATGAAGGGATTAACCCAACCCTGGCCCCTGCATTCATTGTAACATGCTGGCAGCATATCTAATTGATGAAGTGCTATTCTCCAATTTCATCTGGTGAGCGTGTCACTAAGTGACAATTATTGAGTGCCAACGCAGCCCCAACTGATTAGATTGTGAGGCTGTTATTTAATAAATCAAACAAGTACCAATGTCAATTTTAACCTCAGTGTGTGTGTGTGTGTGTGTGTGTTTTGAGAATTTTGTATTAACTGTATGTATAGACCTACAAGTATCTTTATGTGTATACGTTTGTATTGGTGTGTTTGAGAGATTGTTTGAATTTATGAGTGTAAGTGCTTCAGTAGTGCATATTTTTTTAATCTATACAAGTGTCTTTGTGTGTATGTTTGTAAACGTGGATTTTTGATTGTGTGTGAGAGAGAGAGAGAGAGAGAGAGAGAGAGAGAGAGAGAGAGAGAGAGAGAGAGAGAGAGAGAGAGAGAGAGAGAGTGCACTCCAGTAATGTGTACTTTTTGTAGGTTTACAAATATCTTTATAATCATGAATATTTTAGGTGCAGGAATATGTACGTGTGTATGGGTGTGTCTGTGAGTTATATTTTCTATGAATATAAGTGTGTGTATGCTTGAGTACTATGCATTTTCTGTATGTATAAAAATGTCTTTATTTGTACATTTGTAGGTGTCCAAGTGTGTATGTGTGTCTGTGTTTTTATGTTAATGAAAGCATGAAACAATGTAATATATAAAGTGTAGTGTTGTCTGTTTATATATTTATTTGTCTACATGTGTATTTATTTAAGGGACTATGTTTATGCTGCTAATAGATTTATCAATTTTATCAAAATATGGTATGTGCAACCCTGTCAATGGCAAAGTGTGTGTAATAATAATAATGTAAATACATAACTGATTTTCTCTGACAAAATGCAAAAAGCTTAATTTTCCAATAACTGATTATAATAAAATTAATCAATGTGCTCTAACAATGTTATTAAACAAAACAAACTTTATTACAACTTCAACAAACATTCATTCTAGCTAAATATACAGTCAGCATGTTCCGTATGACAGACTCTGATTTCAATAACTTTGTCAAATTACACACGCTAATATTTTCTCACGATCCAATAACGAGCAACAACGAAAAAAAAAAAAATCCCTACACAATCTCCAACAAGAATGATGATGTCATCGTAAAACCAATAATAAAAATGATGAGCAACTAGTCCCGGCAGCAAAATGACAGGCCAGCTTGAAATAGAATTAAATCCTTTTCCATTGACTGCACATCATCAAACACATATTTAGACATCTCTACTGCAGCCAGTAATTTAATTTCGCCGAGTTCATATTCTCTTAAAAGTAACAGGCACTTAGGAAGTCGACATTGAAAAATTTTCTGCATCGACATGTTTCGACACATTATAATTAACCTCGTGGCTGCATGACGCTTCCAGAGCAGAAGTAATTGAAATCAGTGACCCGTGACTAGTTTATCAGTATTTTTAGTGCGGGACTGATGATACGTAACAAACTCAAACAATGGCTGCCGATGTGAGCACAGACCTAGCGGCAACATTTTGGGGTTGTATTTTTTTTGTTGTTTTTTGGGGTCCTTTTTGAATTTTTAATTTAGATTATTATTATTATTATTATTATTATTATTATTATTATTATTATTATTATTATTTTAACTCTTTTTTTTTTTTCACCAGAGATAAAATACTGCCAAGTGGCCCATTGAAGCAAATAATTTGAAGTTATTAGTGAACAGGGTAATAAAACTTTCATGAGTGATTTGGATGATGTGGCCCATGACATTTCATACAGAATTATGATGTTCTCACTGTCATTATCAAGAGATATTATTAATTTTTTTTTTTTTTTTTTTTTTTTTTTAATTTAATTTTTAAAATGTTTTTAGCTTGTAAATGTTATGAGAAATAGTTTATCATTCCAGGCTATTGCACAGTAATAATCAACTATTTTAAATATGATTTATCTCCTGAAGGTTCGAGCAGATCCTTAATGGGTGTAAAATCCAAGAAACAGAGTTGTATGGTTAGGAGGCTGTCACTGCCAAAGAATTAGCGAGAAGAGATTACAGTAAGACTTAACATTTGGCCCATATGATGCCAGTTCTTGACCAGAGATGGGCCACCTTTGGTAAGCAATCCTGGTACCTGGACGACATAAGGAATCACTTGATATACCAGCACTTGATAATACAACAACAACAACAACAACAACAATCATCATCATCATCATTTTAATACAAAAATTTCAAAAAAAATGAAAACCAAATGGCCTTTAGCTAGGATTTAACACTGAGGTTGATGGAACATGAAGCAAATGTATTATAATTGTTATTTCTAGCATCCTAGATATTGTGACAGTTTGAAACTTGAGTCACAAGTCATGACCTTTATCTCAATTAAATCAAAGTGTGAATCAGTTGCAATCTGAGTGAATAATGACAAGCAGAGGGCATTCCATGACAGGAAATGCAAGGTCAGCCATGATGGGGTCAAAGGTTATAGACACTGCTCTTTAAAACATGACAGGAGGAAGCAAGAAAACTTTTTTTTTTTTTTTACTAATTGTCTTGATTTTACAGTAACATCAGAAATAAATTAATTAATTAAAAAAGGAAAACAAATTTTTTTGGATAACATGATCCTGTTTAACAAAAACTACAAAAGTAAATAAATGATAATAAGAAAAAAAACCTAAAAATTAATTTCTTTTTATAACAAATGATTTTCCTTATCTAATAAAAACTTCTCTGTCATCATCAGCAGCAATAACAACATCAAATACCAAATTCACATATAACGAATACCAAAACCAGTCAACTCTCTAAACATATTGACAAATAAATAAAAAATTGCATTATTCCTGTTTGTTGTTGGGCCATTTTCTAATTTCCAGATTACTGCCGATTAACGAGATGAAAGGTGTATACTGGAGTAATCAAACACTTGTAAATCCACTGTAGAAACCTCTCTGTATCTGGGCAGCAATTCAATAACTGAAGCCAGTGGCAGAAATAAATGAAATCTCTACACAAACTTAAGTCGAGGTCAAATCCGTTGCGATCAGACCAGCAATGGAAAAGAAAGACATTAGGGGATTATTTTGTAATAATGCTGTCAGGGTACTATTGATAAGGGCCTCTTGAACAGGCTCATATTTTATTGATAATGGAGGAAAAGAGATGATCTAATGATAACAGTGCATGCAAGCAAAACTGGGCAATCTTGTAAGAAACCAAAAAAAAAAGTTGGAGATGAAGAAAAAAACTAAATCTTTGCAGATAACAGCAGAAAAAGAAGAATAAAACAATTCTTGCTGATAACAGAAGAAGAAAAAATATAACAAAATCCTTGCACTGAATAATTCTCTTTAAATCCTGTTTCAACTTCATTTTTTTTTTTATAAATGTTTTTGAAGTATGAATTGCAAAGTGGACCAACAAATAATTTTGAGGATCAACAAATAATGTTTAGAATTTTTTTTATTATTATTAATATTTTCCTTTTTTTCTTTTTTTTCACAAACACAAATAGCAATGAACAATTGAAAACCACAATCAATAATTAAAGTACAACCTCATATGAAGAAGTGTTTGAAACCATAGTATCATATTTCTAAAACTTTTTCATTTAAAATATTTTTTTTTATATAATAATGATAAGGATAAATAATATTTTAGGAAACTGAAAATTACCATTTTCTCAACTATTAAAAAGGGTGTTTGCATAAACTGGTCAAACTGACTTTTCACTGGATTTTAGAGAAATGACAAATAAATAACACACACAGCTACAAATACATCAGTTTACAGACATACACACGTAAACCTAGACGCAATTTGTCTATTATGTGTGTATATGGGTGTATGTGGCAGTAAATAGATTTTGTAAAACATTTTAACTGCACTGGCATCAGTAACAACTGTGACTTTAGTTCAACTTGGGCACAAACTTTACTCAGATTTCATAGTTCACTAATAGCACATGAACTCATAAATATCTGCAGATATATCATTTTACGTTTTTTAACATCTTGTATGACACTCCAGGGAAAGAAAGATTTAGGTGTTTGATTTTTAGGAGATTGAGGTTAGTTACTTTTTTTTTTTAAAGTTTTAATTTTCTTTTTTTTTAAATTTTAATACTATTTGTAGAATTTAATTCTTTTGCAAGATAACTATTAAAAATAAATGCCAGTATTGCATGAGTGTTTGTTTGATTAACATAATGATGAATACTTCAGAGACTCTTTATTTTTATGTTTTCTTAAAGTATTTTTCTGTATTAAAATGGCAAAGACTGAGTTTTTAAACCCTAGTTCCATATGCATGTTGTTTTTTGTTGTTGTTTTTTATCACTTTATTTACCATCTTATTCACATTATAGAACTTGTAACAGCTTATTCATTGACAAAATGATGATGCTATTATATGCTTGCAGTATACATAAACACATATTCACACATACACACAACAAAAACGATACAACAATACATGCATACATACATACATCACATTCATAGAAAAACACAAATGTTTAACACACACACACACAAGCGTGTATATATACATATACATATATATATATTATCCTTTCTTCTCTAGTATTTACACTCTTCCTGTGAAACCTCTTTAATGATATACACCAGCTCAGTGGTGTTTTTCACCCACATATCTCTGACATAACACCTCGCCTGTATTACACTGGTTGGGATTATTTAATGCCATAAGCTATCTGCATGGGGGCCCGTGGAAACATGCCAACAACAACAAGGACTAAGAGGGCAGTTTTGACAGGCGTGTCAAAACAAAACCTGCCTCATTAATTAGACACAATCAGACCAGTTGATTCCTGACTACTGCAGAGTGTTTGCTGATCAGACTAGTGCAGCATGCAGAGCGGCAGAGTCAGGTATTATCAGTGGAGACTTTTGGGCTCTTGAGTCTGTCAAAACGGATTGGCGTCAGAAACATAATTAGTTCAGTTTGGCTGGGACCATTAAAGTACATGATTATTAAGTATTTAAAAACAGGCTCTGGTAGCTTAGGGAACAGAATACTTGTGTGAGTTTAAAAACCCCAATTTGGATTAAATTGTTGTATTTTCGGTTTTCCAAATTGTTCAATTTGGATGCCGAAAGTACTAATCAAGAAAATGATTTTCACAATAAGGGTTCTTATTTAATGTTGTAGAAAATAATTGTTATAATGAATAAGCATTAATGTTGGCATTCAAATAAATAAAAAGGAAAAATGGCTGACCACATTAATGAAAGATGCTATTTTATTTATTTACTATCATTTTTAGACAGTTTAATAACTACTTGGTCCATGATTTTGATTTGAAAAATGAATAATATACTGTGCATTTCATTTCAGTAATGGTTCTTTCATAAAATAATTTGGTAAATTTGGCCAAAAATACTTCTATTTGAGAATTTAAATTACCCACATAAAAATGTCTCTGTGGTTAGTATTTAAAAAAAAATACATATCTGGATACAAAACAATAACTTGTCATATACAGTAACAGATGTGTATGCATCTTAAAAACAGGCCTTATGGTGTGAAAAAGCTATTAGAACATATACAGGCCTGCCTGCTTACACTAATGAAAGGCATACATAAATATAGGCTACAAAAAGACCTTTCACTCAGTGTGCAAAAACGACTATATATAAAAATGGCTTACTGGGTAATGCTATACCATAATATGAAGTATGTGCTGTGTGAAAAATGGGCTGTTAGCTTTAAATATGGAAATCACATGTCAGTTAAAGAAATGTGCTAGTTTACTGCAGGAAGAAGCATGTGTGTTTTAAAATGGAAGGATATCTTAATCACATCATCTTCAAGATAAATGTTTTGATGGTTGTGTAATAACACTAAGCTGGCTGGATGTAAACAAGACTTGTCAAAGTGAAGTGTTGTGTAAATACTTGTACACAGGGAGGAAATTAAAAACAGAAAGGAAAAAAAAAAATGTAAAATTTGAAATGGGAATGGTAATAGATTAAAAGTAATAAGTAAATGGTGATAAATTAGAAATCATAAGTAATGAATAATAATAAATGCAAATAATAATTTAAAAAAATGTATAAGAAAAATTATAACAAATAAATTTAAATTTAATAAAGTAATATTAAAACCTCCAAATGATAATTACAGTTCTGAAATATAGGTAATTAATCTGCATTTTAAATAAATAAATAAAAGCTGTATAAATTAAGGTGCCATTGCTTTTTAAAATTAAAATTAAAACAAATCTTTTACAATTACAGTTTTTACACTCTATCATATAGATTAAAAACTGGAGTAGGAATGAAAAAAAGAAGAAAACAAAAATTATATATGCACTCAAAACAAACAGGAACATAATTAATCAATCATGTTGTTAATACGTTTCAACTTACTAAGAAAATACTCAGAAACCCAAAAATAGAAAATTATACTTTTTTTTTATTTTTTATAATTTTTGAAATTTTATTATTATTTATTATTTTGTTTTTTGTTGTTGTTGTTAATGAAAATATTTATCATTTTTATTTATTATTATTATTATTATTATTATTATTATTATTACTGAATGAGGTACAGTTGAAAACAACATTCATGTAATAATGGAGAACATTATGAAATGATATATTTATAACCAATGAAAATGAAAATGATGCTGAAAACTATTATTAGGGAAAATGATACCTTGAAAACAAGGTTAATACAAACAACGAAAAGAAAAAAAATTAATATAATAATAATGATGATAATGCTAAAAATAATAATATAATATAATAATAATGTTGAAAAGAAAATTAATTATAAAATGGTGACAATGAATGTTGACAACATTAATATTTATAAAATAACAATGATGGCAGTTGTACTCACTAAATATTTTTTTAATTTCCCATTAATAATGAACATGCATACAAAATACAGGGTCATGCACTTAAGCATTTGAATCATAAAAATTTACCAAGACACTGAGATATTAAAAAACAAAAATAATAATAATACAGTTTTTTAAATTCTTAATACATCAAACTAGCATTTAACAAAAGATTTATTGATTCAGTGCTAACAAGTGCAGAATTATTAAGATTAAACTTGGTGTAAAAAAGCTGCTTCCATGCAGGTACACAGATATAAGATATATCGCAAGTAAGCATTAATTATTTTCTTATCTATGGATGTTAGTTGAATATTATAGAAAAATCAGGCACTGAATATTAATTTTGTAATCAGTTTTATTTTTTTTAGCATTAATATATTTAATATATATTCAGATAACAGAAATAAACAAAAAAATTTAAAATAATAGTATCAATGAAAACAATATATATATATTTCTTAATTTTTAATTTTTTCAACTGGAAAAAAACCAAACATTTCTTTAAATAATAATAATAATAATAATAATAATAATAATAATAATAAAATACAGATAACAGCCAAAAAAAATAAAAAAATAACAATGTGAAAATATTCATATTCAATAAAAATAACAGGACAACATTTGTCAGTGATTTTCTAACAACTTATTACTTTGAATTCCCAAATAAAAATTTCATTATCTTTTTTTTTTTTTTTTTACATAAGACCAAGACACTGCTGAAACAAACAAACCTTAAAAACTCAAAATCAACATTTTCCATTATGATATGATTTTGTAGCAGTCATGTCCACAAAAATTTGCATACTGAAATTTTTTTTGTTTCTAAATATTACCATATTATATAACTTCATGTTTACACAATATACTTGAACACTATTGTAAGAAACAGTGTCAGAAATGTGACAGATATTGAAAGCTAGACAATTGGTGCTGTTTTCCATATGTTGATGACTATTACAACAATGAACTGCAGATGGTGTGATGTGAAAATGTCTGTGGCATACAAGACACAAGTATAACAATCATGACTTTTAGCTGTTAAAGAAAACTTACCATAATGTAATCTGCCTTTCCTTTTGAAGCTAAGGATCAGACAAGTCTATTTAATTTATTTATTCAGCTTATTTATAAAGTTTGGGTACAGAATTTAAAAAAATGATTTTAGATTTATTATTATGTATTTATTATCTTTATTATTATTATTATTATTATTATTATTATTATTATTATTATTATTATTATCATTATTATTAGAATGTAATTTTTTTTATTTATATTTTTGTACAAATGAACATTTTTAATTCTTATAAATATGCACATATTATTTATGCACAACTTATAAATTAAACATAATTAAAATAACTTGTTAATTTTTTTTTAAATTATTTATTATTATTATTACAGAATTGATTTTAAACAACTATAGTTTTTATACAGCTATGTAATAAAAATATATAACATTTGTTTTAAAATGGTAACCAGATTACTAACATTTATGGTAGCTCTGTTTTGAAAGGGATTCTGAAAGAAATATCCTTTAAAATTATTAAAATATTTTCAGTGGGGATTTAAACAAAGAATTAATTAACTATCACAACAGAAATCAACATTCTGATTATTAAAATCACTTTGTTAAAATAATTATGATAAAAGCAGAATTTTTTTTTTGGGGGTGTTTTCCCACCTAAATTAATGATACAAGCATTTCTCTTGTTATCTTAACACACTCTCATAAAACACACACACACAGTCACACACTCTAAAGAGATTTAACTCACCTTTGTGATTCCATATAATCACAGTACTGTCTGAACATCCTGAAGCAATCACCTTTTTATTGTACACCATGCAATACTGAAATTACAATGTGTTTTTTTTCATGTCATAATGTACACTGGTATAGCCATTACAGTCAGAATTTAAATATATTATAAATATGTTTTAATATTTTAAGTAGTAAGCTGAATGTCTAGGACCGTAATGTGATTTGGCACAGTTATATAATTATATAATTATAACTATATTTTTTGCACAAAATAATGACAGTAATAATAATAATAATAATAATATTAAATTACAATATTTACTATATATTTATAACCAATAATTTACTTAATATAATCATTTGTAGAAATGATAAGAAAACAAAAAAGCAGAATTAAAATCTTGAATTTTAAACAAATAATTTTAAACCCAAACAGGAACAAAAAAAATTATTGCATTCACTTTTTTTGGAAAGGGTTTTCAATCAAATATTGAAGTAAAAAAACTCAAAAAAGAAGAAATAAAAACTTTATGAAAAAAAAAAACTTTTAAAAAGTATTAAAATATTCCCAAAAAACAGAAAGCAAAACGGCATATTTCAAACTGGCATTTGAAAAAAGCAAAACGATAATTTTATTCTGTTTTGACACGGCCATAAACAACATAGACAAATATATCACTTTTTTCTCCCACTCAAGCAGCTTCTGATTGTGGAAGGAAGCCACTTCTCATGATAACATTATTCCAAAAGGAAGCAATACATAACTGAAGAGTTCACAAGGGGCAGTAAATCTAACAGTGCCAGCTAATTGGAGTGCACTGCCCTGTAAATCCACATAGCTTCAGTCAGCTTCTTTCTTCACCTGCTCAGAGCCCGTAAGAAAAATGGCCAATTACTAAGACGAAAATTGCATTAATTTGGCTTCTTCTTTCAGCTGGTGGCAAGTTTTTCTTATTATTTTGTAAGTGGAGAAAGTATGAATTTTGCACTCATTATTATTATTATTATTATTATTATTTTTTTTTTTTTTATTATTATTATTATTATTATTATTATTTAAAAGCGTACGAAGTTAAGTCCAGGGTGTTCACACATTACTTTATGAGATTATTATTATTATTATTATTATTATTATTATTATTATTATTATTATTATTATTATTATTATTGTAATGCAATGGCTGTTACCAAGTAAATTATTTAAACAATAATAAATATTTACCTAAGCGTTATGCTTGGCAAATTTTCCTGTTCCAGCCATGACAATATATCAGTTATATATGTATACATGCTATACACAAGCATAAATATGTATTATATATATTATATAGGAATACATTCATACATATATAGACAAGCAACATATGCACACAAATATATACACAAACACATGCATATACATTTGTAACTATGCTCATGCACACTCCCTAAGTAATGACTCACCACTTCCCCCTCGTGGCCAACAAGTACATTGGTGCATTCCCCTGATCTCACACTCCATATTCTTAACTGTCCATCAGCACTGCCACTGACTATCTTCTGGTCATCAAATTGACAGCAAGTAATCACTGAAATGGTCAATAATTAATTTAAATTCTTTTTCTTTTTTTTTTCTTTTTTTTTTTTTAAGATTCCAGACAAACCAGAAAAAACACAAAAAAAAACAAAAACAGAATCAACAACTCAACTGTCAGTGAATTATTTCAGTTCTACAAATTCTTATCATAGCATAGCATCATAGGAATATGATATTTCATTTTTTTTTTAAATAAAATAAAAAACATAAATAAACTATAAAGAAGAAAATATTATTTTCATAATGTCCCCACAGAAACTAAATAGAGTTCATTTAAGTAAAAAACAACAAACAAACACCATTTGCATTCTTGAATTTATATCCATATTGGTCTGGGGAATATCTGAGATAGGGAACAATTAAAAAGTATTCTTTTAGTTTTTCATACAGTTCTTTTTAAAAGTAAGATACAAGCATATCTTTTAAAATGCTTCATATCTAAACTGAAAACATGCCACCTTGATCATAAAGCTATTGGCATTATAGACTAATGGATACCAGTATCACCTCCAACAATCAGTTCCAATCCATTCTGGTTTTTAAGATAACTAACCATCTCTAATTTCTAATTCTTAAACAAATTTTTTTCATATATATATATATATAATCTGTACTGACATAAAGATGTGTACATACATAAGCATGCACACTGTCATAAATACATATTTAAAATTCACATATACATTATTAACTAGCATATATCTATATCTCTATTATAAATGACTGTTTATATTTTTTTTTTGCTGGCAAAAATGTAGATTTTTTTTTTTTTTTTTTTCTACCACTGAAAATAAATCTTCATGTGGACGAAAAGGCAGCCGTCACATTAGCTGGTGAAAGAGAAATTAACAGTGGCAGGTTTGCTGCTAGATAATGATTCTACTGACATAACTCTGACAGATTTCAATCAAACTCATGACATAAAGCATCCCACTGCCACTCTCTGGTACATAATTATATCCAGACAGGTTAATTTAAAAAAAAAAAAAAAAAAAAAAAAGTAAAGTATAAAGAAGAATCAGACAATGTCTTAGTACAGAAAAAAAAAAAAAAAATTATTATTATTGCCAGGGATGTGTTTAAATGGTAAAAAGGTATGTTGGAATGTCTAATTATAAATACCAGGTTTAAGGGTTTTTTTTTTTTCATTTTTGTTTGTTTTTCATTTTAAATTTCAATTTGAATGAGTGTGAGTGTGTGAGAGAGAGAGAGAAGGAAAGGAGGGTTCATAATGATTTCTTCTCTCCAAAGTTAAAGGGATTGGTTAAAGGGATTTCATCTCAGCACCTACCAAAGCCTGGGTTATCTGGCTAAGACAATGATAATGTTAGATGATTAGTTAAAATGAAAAGATGATAAAGAGGTCTTATATCAACACTTAGTTCTGAATACATGTCAAAACCTGGATTTAATCCTGACATCTTCCAATCTTAAGAGCAGTGCTTATCAATACCCTAAGTTAAGATTCTGTACAGTATTGTCCTTAGAACAATGTACATGGACATCAAGATATTAACATTAAAAACTTTCTCCTTTCTTCCAGTACACTGCAAACTTTTCCTGCTGGGAATTATGTTCCCAATACAGTACTTGCTGGCTACAAATTTGACATTTGAAAGACAACGAAAGACTAATTTGGGGAAGCAAGACAGCTGCAAGAGATTAAAATAAATATATTTGCATTACTGAACTATGACTTGAACAATTAGTGTCAAAGATGAATGATGGAAAGCACTGGATTGTATCACCCAGTGCATCCAACGGACCTGACAGATACTTTGTGTAATACGCAAGTTATTACATTATCATCAAATACACAGCATCTGTCTTTTGTCACAAATGTGGATCATGTTATTTTGTTGTTGTTTTGGGAGGTTTTTCTGGGTTATATAAAAAAAAAGGCTTTACAATTTAACAACTTAATAATAGAAATGTTTTGAATGTAGCCGATATAAATTACAAATGTCTGGAATTTTATAATAACTTTATGGGTCACGATAACTGATAAAAATTAAGGTAGGGTGATAAAGGTAAAGACTGGTGATTGGTCTATAATAAAATTTAATGCATCAGTGACTGGTGTAAAATAAGAATACATTAATGACTGGACAAAATAAAAATAAAATTTCAGTGATTAGTCTATAATAAGAATGAACTATTAGTGGTCTATAATAAGATTTATTATCTTAAGATTTAATGTCAAAATTATTCACTAAACAAATATAAATTTTAATTTACAGAATCCATTTTTTAAAATTATATTAATTTTAGAATGGGTTGTTCTAAAACATGTATATGTGTGTTGTATATGTATACAATATGTATTTGGATCATTAATTTAATATAGGCCTAAATGTGTAAAAAGTTTAAAATTTTTAATGTTGTATGCAATTGAAAGTGATATTAAATCCTACATTTTAATCTACTTAGTCAAAAAATCTGAAAAGAAACTATTGTTAGACAATTTAAAGATGGATTTAATTTAAAATAATAATAATAATCAATAAGAAAATGTTTTTAAAAGTTACTTCAGATATATATATATAGCCTTAAGCAACAAATTTAAATTTATGAATACATTTCTTTTCTATTTGTCTTTTTGATCATGTCACCATTTTGAGTTTTTAACATCGACATCTACATAATTCTCATAGTAAACAGTTATTTGAATAACTGTATGATATTAAAATTTATACTATTATTACTGTAAAAAATATGAAAGCTGCAAAGGGTGGTGCCTTTTTTTGCCACTTGATGTATTTGTGTGTATCTGTGATTACATGCATATATATATATACATATATGTATAAAATACTACTGACAAAGCTGTGATGCAATCAGCCATATCTAAAAAACCCAACTAAAATCTAAAATTAGAAACAATAAATCCCATTGTGCGGGAAAAAAAAAAAAAAAATAATAATAATAACCACTCAGAAACAGAACAGTAAAAACAAAATCTATATTAAATTTTGATTTTAAAAAAATCCATTCTACCATTTGTGAGAAAAACAAGATGCTGTCCCTGGAGTTTTATGAAAAGATATTAATTTTCTGTCATTTTTTTTTCTTTCTCTCCCCTAAAAACTTGATATGTCCCACATGAAAACAATTTGAACCAAAGATGAAAAATAGGAAATTAAATTTCCCCATACCTGTTATTAAAGTAAAAACATAATTCTCATACAATATAGCAAAAAGTTGTCAGCTTCCTTTTCCAGGCAGATGTTGGTGAAATTTAATACATTTTGCTTTTGCTAAGAACAGGGTAATCATATTGTGCAACCCGATACTTTCCACAGCCATTAATAATTGATCATGCCTTTGTGAATGGAGAATTTATCAGTGGTAATGTCTGACACTGGGAGCCGATAAACACCACGTTTGATGAAAAATTGGTGTTGTTGGACAGTGGAAAGAAAAGAAAATTAAAATAACAAATTTTAAGATGAATGTCTGCCAGAGTTTTGAAAAGTAATGAATACATGAGATCACGTGTTTGAATTGATTGGGAATAAACAAAATGTTATCTAGAGGTCATGAATCAATCTCTCCATTTCTTTGTATCTCTCACCCTCTTTTTATATCTCTCTCTTTCTCTCAAATATACTGGGGTTTTGGTGGGTTTTTTTTTATAGAAAATATAGTCTAGAAAATATTAATTTTATTGGTCTTTCTGTGTTTGTGTTTTTAATATGTATCTGTGTATATGTATGTGTGTATATGTATGTTTGTATATATATGTGTATATATGTGTGTATGAATGTGTATCAAATTATATGTATGTTTTGTGTGTATATATGCACATATTTTTGTTTATATGTATAAATATATAATGTATGCATATATATATCTCTGTATTTATACATATATATGTAAGATAAAATAGGTTTCCATCATAAAAAGCTTGCCTGCATAGACCAAATCAAGTTGTGAGTTTTGATAAGATAAGATGTGTATTTTGAAATTTTTATTACAGAACAGCCAGCCAATGTGATAACTAACATCCTAAATTCAAGAAAATATGCAAAAAAGAGAATCCAACATACATAGATATTCAAACAAATTTTTTCTTTAATTTTTTCTTTTTGTTTTGTATCATCTTTGTTTTATTTACTGAAATGTATTTAAAATAAATAGACACTGTACATATATATAGATATATATAAAACACATACATCAAGAATAACTCACAGATGTATTGTTAGATATGTAGACATTAGGGAACAGTTAAACTTTTATGTGCACTTAAGTGCTTATAAAATACTAATTAGTGTATCACTTTAGTTATAATGATTTCAAACAATCTGTTTCACTGTTTTGTTGGTCGTTATAATTTTTCTGTGAAGTCATTGGTAGCTTAGTCTTTGTAGATTTTTTAAAATTGCGATACCAGAATACTCAGTTTTTGTAGTAGTTTTCAATTTTTAACAAAAATCCTTTTGAGTTTAATATTAAATATTTTATTTAGTTTGCAATAGCATTTGTCATAACCAATTAAAAAAAAAAAAGAAAAAAAAAAGACATTCTAACCTTCACTGTGGCCTGTATAATGGTGGATGAGTTCACCAGTGTAAATATTCCATAAAACCAGACTGTTATCCCATGACCCAGACACTACACAGTTTCCATAGGAACTGATACACTGAAACAAAAATACACACAAAAATAATCTTTTACCTAAACTGGTGTCTATTAATTAATACTTGCACTGTAAGTTTTTGGGATCATATTCTTCAGCATAAACACTAGATATTTATTGTTACAAAACATTAAAATAAATAGTATCAGCAGTCTAAATTTAAGCATGAAACTTGTTAAATTGTTTTTACTGAAATCCTATTTTAATAATATATCGTTCAGGCTTTAAACAAAAATAATGTCCTTCAAGATATACACTTACTATTACAAAATATTAAATATACACTACCATCTCTAGTTCAAACAAGGAGACAGGAAATTATAATTATTTTTTCATTAAGGTCCTTATTATCTGTCAGAAATGTATATTTTTGAATTCTTCATAGGTATCATATTTATTTTATTTCATTTGATATATCAGTACTTATTTAAACAAAAACACACCATGTTATTTAAAACTTCATTTTTGTAATTTTCACAAAAAATAATGAAGAATTATTACAGGCTGATCATCCCTTATCTGAAATGCTTAGGGCTGGACGTGTTTCAAATTTTGGAGTAAAAGGATATAGCTTTAAAATATGATAAAAATCTAAACAAACTCATGCTTTATATATAACTTGTACAGATAGGTTTCAGTTATTTTTTATAATATTTTTAATAAATGTGTGCATGAAATAAGGTTTGTGAATGCCACATCTATCATAAAATTGTAATTTATCACAATCTTGACTGCTCAAAAAGGTTTCAGATTTTGGAGCTTTCAGATTTAACCATTTTGGAGTTTTGTTCCTAATAAAATCTGAAGAAAATACTTACTTCAATTTCATCAGTATGTTGTCTTAAAACATGTTTTAATTTTTTCTCAGCTAGAGACCAAACTCGAACAGTCCTAATTCAAAGAGTAAAAAAAAAAGCAAACAAAAATATTAATAATAATAATTTAACCAAATTAATTTCATGATTATAAATAACACTTCAAATTTTTTATCTTTGTAACAAATAATTTTGCTCTCTATTAAAATCATGTCATTTAGAAATATTACATCATTTTCATTTCCAATCAGGAAAATGAGTAACTATGTCACTGTTTTGTCACAAATGTTTATTATTTTCTCAAAAGCCTTTCGAAATAATATTTAGTTTGCAAAAACACTTGAGTATATATTTTTTTTAAATTTATTTATCATATTTTTATTTCTGTTTATCAGTCTATTGTTTGGTCTATGGCAGTGCAGAACTATCTCAGTTAGCAAGGTAACAGAAAATTACCTGTCAGACCCAGCACTGACAATCAGGTCTCCCATTAAAGCAATGTGGTCCACACTTCCACTGTGTCCTTGGAATGAATGAATCATTTTCCCTGTTGTTGCATCCAGAACTCTGATACTGCTATCAGCACACCCGGTCACTATCATGTTACCCTGAAACAGTTAACCATTTTTCCTTATTCTGTTATCTTCAGATTTTTATTCTCATTTTTTCTGTCTCTTTCATTCTTATTCTTCCATTTCCCCCCCCCCTCTCTCTCTCTCTTAACAATAATGTATTTTGAAAATTCTCAGTTTTAGAACAATTAGATATATAAATATATAAAATATCCCCAAAAGCATATTATTATATTGTTAAACTTTTTTTTATCAAAGAGTGGTATCTAGTAACAAACTACAGTCACACAGTAACATATAAAATTTGTTGCTCAATCAGACATAAAGAAAACAGAAAGATCGTTCCACTTAAGATTATTTCACAGCGAGCTCAAACATTCTAACATTGAGCCCATAAACTGAAATATCTTAACATTGAGGTTAAAATTTAAATATAATAATATCAAGTGAAATATTTTAACAAATTTACCTTCAGTTTGACAGCTGTAACTGTGTCTGAGTGGACCATTATCCTTCGAATAGAGTTACAAGTCTTAATGTCCCACACTTGCAGTCGTTTATCTTCACTGCCACTCACTATAATTCTGTCTGAAATCAATCAATTCTATTTTTTATTTTTTATTGCAAAAATGTTATTACTATTATCATCACTATCATTATTGTTGTAGTTGTTATTATTTTTATTATGATTAATTATTATTATTATTATTATTATTATTATTATTATTATTATTTAATGACAAAAATTATGTTAGCTAAATAAAAATCAGAGAAATATCATTTTACACTACCACTTTCATTATTATTATTATTTTTATTTTTTTTCAAACTTCTATAATGTATTTAATGTAAAACAGCAGTATTTATAAAAAAAAAATTCACTGACTATATATTTTATTATTACTGTCAAAATCCAATTTAAACATAAAAACACTTTTGCTTGCATTACTGTCAAAGGTTTTAGTGTTCTTATAAATAATATTCTTCAAAGATCAGTGTTCTCTGAAACAAATCAGTGTAAATAATGTTCTCTGAGCAATCCCTGCCTCTAATTTCTTTCCCTCCCTTGTGTTAAGACTATCTGTTGACACCACACTACAGGCATATTTTAATGATAACATACCATTACAGTCCATGGCTGATACTTTCTCTAGATGGCATCTTCGTATAGAATTCACAGTGTACCGTCCTGTTCTCCAGTTTGTGTTCAGATGTTTCACTCGGATAAATATATTTTTCCACTTGCATATTGGAGATAGTCTTGTTTCCTCTGGAACTAGAAAACATCACAAAAGAAATTCTTATTTGTCTTAACTATGAAAGTAAACCCAATAATATTAATAGAGAATGTTTATTTATTTATTTACAACCTGATAATATTAACAGAGAATATTTATTTATTTATTTATTCACTATAAAACATTTTTCTGTTTGTTGTAGGAGATTACTTCACAGCTGATATAATTAAACCATAAATTAAAAAAAAAAATGAATAAATTGTATTATTTTTTTAAATAAATGCATTTGTTTTATAGATTCAAGACTGAATATATAATAATGGTTTATTATTTATAAGTAATGAGATAACTGGCTTGTAAGAAATAATGTCAAAGCTTAATTGATTCTTCATGAACATTTTTGTTCTAGCAAATTCTCTGATACTGAAAATCTTTTCATTTCTTTTTCTTTTTAAAGAAACAAAATCAATGATGTTTAATATTTCAGAAGTAATATTATTTACCATACAGAGAAAACTGTGGAGATAAACCAGATACATTTGTGGGCATTGGATACAAAGAGTCCAGGTGTAAAATATCAAAACAGTCCTTCATCAAACCATATCTCAGCCATCCACGAATAATACAGAAATGTAACCTGTAGAAATAATAATAATTAAACTTTTTTTTTTTTTTTTTTTTAAATGCTTTATCTAAAACTGGCTTTTACTCATTTAGAAATTTACAATACAAATGAATATTTATCATTGCCACAGTGGATGAAATACCTGAAATGGTAGATACAAAATAAAGGCAAGTTGAAAATGAATGAACCTCTACCTTGGTGTAAATTAAAATTTAAATTTAAATCTAACAGACAAAAAATAGAAGATAAAGGACAGTGCTAAATAAAAAGTAAATAAATAAATATTTATGGAACATCACAGTTAAAGGAAAATACAGGCTACTGAGTGTAAATGGTAAGTATAAAACAATGAAAATGTTGTCTTTTGGAGAATCAGAATATTGTAAATGATTAATATAAATATCTAATGAATGAGAAATAAAATATACTTATTAATAAAAAAAAAAAAAAAACCTTATATATTTTACGTAAATGTAGCTTTATACATACCAAAGAACATCCAAATTGGATAGTTCTCTCCATCTTATACAACAAAGACTAAATCTTGCTAATTCAGATGGGTTCAAAAAAGCAAGAATTTTCTGCACCACCTCAGTGGGCAAATATGTAGTAAAATCCATTATATTCAAACATTTTAAACCAAACTGAAATGAGAAATTAAAAATAATCATTTAAGAATTTTGCTCTTAAATTTTATAATTTTTTAGAGAAAGAAACTTTCAATATTAAAAATTATTCACCATTTTAAAATATAAAAATTGACTTAAGTGTTGTTTCCAGTTAAAGAATGTATTCTAACACACTCACTCACTCTCACACATACACCCCCCCCACACACACACACACTTTCACCACACCTTCACACACAATTTCCACATGTCAAATTTTGTTTCACAGATACTGTCTAATAAGAAAGGATGTTTTTATTATATAATCAGTCATCACGTTAACTACATTGTCAGGAGTGCTTTTGATCATTTAATGAGTTTTTGAAATGTTGAAACAAATTATTTAAAACCTACAATAACCAGTTCAGTGACAAACAGTGATAGTACCTAACTAATCTAACTTCTAAGCTATTTGTTAAATGGATTACTATTTTTCTTTATTTAAGACAAAGCTTAACAATACCTTTTTATTTCATCACACATGCATACAACATATTCACTGATATCAACACTTCACCAAAACATAGCGGTTAAGTATTTGTCAGCAACTGAAAGTACACAAAAAATAAAGAATAAAAAATATTTAAAATAAACTGATTAGGAAAAGAAAGTTACAAAATAATATCAATTATTGTAAGTTAAACCTTTTCAAATAATTATCAATTAAAATAAAATGTAACAATTATGTTTGTTTTTTTCATACAAATAGTATTTAATTACATTCTTCTGTCTCTTCTGTTTTTGGTGTTGAAGTAGATGCAAATGTGCATCACAGTGTTCTGGAAATTAATGGTTAAAGCATACATCTTCATATATTGTTATTGACTAATAAATAAAAATGGAAGCATATCAACATAACCGTATGTTTTAATGAAAATAACAAAATAAATAAATAAACAGACTAAAAAGTAACTGAGTGCTCAGTACAATTTTGATCAAATGTTCATACTAATACACATACTAATAACAAGGAATTTTTTTTTTTAAAAGTATATAATAATAATAAAAAAAAATAATTAGGAATACATGTCCATGGAAAGTTACTGTTGCTTCACATTCTATGGTGTCACAAAATGCAAGTTCCTTTGAAAATAAATTAAGAATGTCCTTTCTGGGAAAAACAAGCATTTATATATATATGTGTGTGTGTGTAAGTATTAGTTAATTATATGCATTAAAATATAATATACATCTTGTTCATTCTCATAACAGACAATTAAATATATATATTAATAATAATTAAACCTTGATTACATACCAAATGATTTTGTGCATTTTTATTGAAATATTAAACATTTTCTTGGCACATTTGTTGACATATTAACATGATTATTGTGACAGTTTCTGCAATGGTAATGAATGATAGAAATTTGTGATTATTGACTCACTAAAATGTATAAAACCTTTCTTTCAGAGTAACTATTAACACAATTAACCTTACGGGTAGAAATGCGCTATTTAAATCTGAATAAAATATTTAACAATTTAACTTTGTTTAATTTTTCATTAAACTGCCTATTTTATATCAAACACATTAATTCAATATTATTTAAAATAAATATAAAACACCTAAAATTTTCTTTCACCAAGCAAAATGTAAACATTTCAAAATGATCTGTCTGCAGAAGTTCGTGAGTTTATATACTATTAGTATTACTATGAGTGAACTGCATAATTTAAAATTATAAAATAATAATTGTGTACAAAACCTTTAAGCGATATTGCCACATAAGTAACTATGTGCTGTTAATGACGCTTTAAAAACTCGACTGTTTCTGTTGTTTTATAATAAAGATGTCGTTTCCAAGGGAGTTAAATCTTTTCCAGTAATTAACAATTAAAATAAATGTAACAGTTTCAAAGATTTTGTATACAAATAATATTTAAATTTCATTTTTCTGTCTGTTCTGTTTTCAGTGTTAAAGTAGATGCAATTGTGTATCATAATGTTATGAAATTTAATGATGTAAAGCAGACGTCTCCATAGACTGTTATTCCCTAATAAATAATAAACAGAAGCGCATCAATATAATTGAACGGTTCACAATTTCTGGTCGGAATAAAGAAGCGCGGAGTTTTAAATCAGCTTGGAATCAAAATTTATGGATGCAAAACATCTTGTCATTGTGTTTGCTGCAACCACACTGTTAGCCATTTGCTTATCCTATGCATTAAATAATGTTTTACAGTATTTCAGTGTTTTGTTTAAAGGTAGGTCTTCATATATAACTAATACATAGTATTGTCCAGATATTCATATTGAAGTAATCACTGTAAATTGGTAATCAAATCATCATCATCACGATGTAATGATAAATCTAACACTTTCATATCTGTCATTAGGACATGTTTTGTAACTAACAAAACAAATAGAAGTTGCTTTTCTGTTGTTGCAAGTAAATAAATTTCAATAAATTTTATGCTTTAAAATAACAGTGCATATACTCAGTATAATACTGCATACACTTGATTTTAATATATTTCTTGTTTAAAAATGATCTGTGTGTTTTTATATTGAATAATATTCTTTACAATAAAATAAAATAATAATAATAATAAATACGATGTTTATTAATTTGTTGATTTATAATTATTTAATTTACTTTTAGATAATGTTGACATTGCCATTTGCATTTTATCCTCGAGAGACAATTTTGAGCAACGAAGAGCTGTCAGAGAAACATGGCTCAGTAACCTGACAAATCTTGATACATTTGGGTATAGGTGAGTTGTTGTTTTGATTATGTTTTATTTTAACACATATTCACTGTAACTAGATAGATCATTTTATTATTATTATAGTCAATAAAATTATATTTAGTTAATACATATAGTAAACATTTAAAATTAATTTTACATGTTAATTTTGCCCTTTTTTTTATTGATTGTTTGTAGGTTTTACTGATGTTGGTTTTAGTAAAAATTTAGAACTCATCACTTTTTTGCAGAATACTCTTTTAGTGATGTTTTTGAATCTTATTCTAATTGTACCTCTTAAAGAAAATATTTGATGCACTTTCAAAATATTATGGCAGAGCTCCTTCAGTATGATCAGTTAATATGTGAGTGAAATGTGCACTGTGCTTAAGTTAATAAATCATAATGCAACTAACAATTTTTGAAAATAAAATGTTAAAGATTAAATGAGGGTTGGACAGTGATGTTTATAATTCTTTAAGTGGCCTTCTGTACAACCTATTGGTTTTAATTTTTGCATCCACTATTCCACAATTTTGCTGGTGGATCCCCAGGTATATGCATACCACAGATGGAAAAACTGCTCTATAAGATAATTTTAGCTCACTATAACATCGATAACATTAATACATTCTTTTCCTGTGAAGGATTTTTTGGCACAAATCAGATATGTCATTATTTGATTTCAAATAGATGTATATTTTAATTTTCAGAAAACATTTTAATTTTTGGTTACTCTGAAGCTTTATTCTGTTTATAATTTTATATTCCTAATTACTGAAGCATCCTTAATTGATACATTCTGCAATCCATTTAATTCTTTTCTTTTTTCTTGTTTTATTTATTTATATATTTTTTTCTCCAGTGTAAAAGCTTGGTTTATTGTTGGTGAAAGTTCCTGTCCTATTCCACCACAGGACTGTGTTGATGAATATGACTGCAAACCTTGGACACCATATACTTTAAGTTAGTTTATAGATTAATATATAAAATTTGTGTTGTCAAGATAATTTAATTCATAAATGATTTAGTTAAATAATGAAAAATAAATAGTAAAAAATTTAAATGGTGTGTTAAATAGTTAACAAAAATATTAAAACAAAAAAAAGAATATATAATAATAATAATAATAATAATAATAAAAGAGTACTACATTATAACAGCTAGTTTTTATTTTTTATTTATGAAGTTTCATCTAACTGTTAAATTCTGTTAAATGTTAATTATTATTAATAACTATTGCATATTTAGCCATTTTCCACAGTTTGAATTTTTATTAAAATATTAGAATAACAATATGAAAATAAAAAATACTTTACATGTGTTCATAAATTTTTGTTAAACGTTTAGATCTTGAATCTGTTAAAACTTAAATAAAATATATTTCATTATCATTTAGTCACTTGAATCTTAGCAGTAGTTACTTTTTTAAGGATTGATAAATATCATTTTAATAGAATAATTTTTCAACACATATGATGATTTAAATATATTAAATTGTGTAAAAATTTCTTGTTCCTGCATGTTCATTCCACTGGAAGTTTGTGTATAACCTTGGAAATTTCAAATTGGCAAAAACACATCTGACCTAAAAGCTGTTTTTTCTTGTATCAATTACTTTTCAGATGACAACACTGATAAAGCCCTGTTTTCTGATGGAAAATACATAGAACATGATAATGATATTACAACTAGCAGACTTGGAATTAAAGTAAGTCTGATTATAATATGATATAATTTGTGTTATTAATTTAGTTTTACATGAGTTAAAATATATTTATTGATGATCTTGTAACTGTCTTTCTTGGAATTAAATTCACTCTGATAATATAATTTGTATTATTTATTCAATATGTATGAGTTAAAATATACTTTTGTTAATGTCCCCAATTAATTTTCTATGTATATTTAGGTTTTGCATCCAGTTTTGCTGAAACGAATTGGGATCTTTACTGATTTTCCAAATCCAGTCACAGTTACATTATCAAATGCTGTGACAGATGTAAGTTTTACATATTTTTCTTGATTGATTGGTTGCTTGCTTTTTAATTCCTTTTTAATGCTATTATTATTTTTTAATTTTACTTATTCTTAAATATTATATTAGATTAGATTATTTGTATTTTTATGGTGTAAACAGTTTTTAGTACAGTTTGTTTCTCCATTTTAAATTATTTTGTAAGTGTGGTGGTGTAATATCATAATATATTATTATATAATAAATACTGAGGTTTATTTTCTTGTCATTAGTGCATAATCAGCTATCTTTTAAAATCTACATTTACTGTATTTATTGTTTATCAGTTTGTATAGAAAATATGTCATTTTAGTAAATTACCAAACTGAATATATTCTTGATGGATTCTGCTTTTAAGAGTTATGCCCCTTCAGTTGATTTCTGTTATACTCAAAAATACCTACAGTTTTCTTTTTCTTTTATACCCTTAGAATTATTATATTGCTTCATACTTCATCAAAATAAACCCACTTGTTTCATATATAAACTATAACTATGTCCTAAAACTGCATCCAATTGACTAAACGTATCAAATGGCTTCATTTATACAATAACATATATATATATATATATATATATATATATAGTAAATAGATAATAAGAAATGTACACCCTTTCCCACTAATGTAGTTTTATTTTCTTAATACATTTTAAAATAGACTATATCTCTGGTGTTTTTTTGTTTGTTTTTTGTTTTGTTTTTTCTACAGGAAGAAATTATTACAGTATCATTCAGTGATAAAGACATGGGAATTGAGTACCGTGGATACCGATATCAAGCTATCCAACCACTGTTTCTGCCAAAGGTAAGTCCATTTAATTATAATAATTAAATGAACTAAAATTAACTTGCTATTGTTTTGTGATCTGCCTGCAATTTTTTAGCCATAACAAGGGAGAAATCCTATTTAATAAGCAACCAGTACAAAAACACAGATTTCATAAGTTTGGACTAAACTCCAGTGTATTATTACTTAATTTCAAATGGACATATATTTTTGTTTTCCACAAGCATGTAGCATGTTTTATTACTTTCATGTTTTCAGATTTTGTCTAGTCATAATTATATTTATGTAACAAAAGTCTAGAAAAAAAATGATTTTCTTTCTTTTTAAATATTTAAAAAATGATGGTAAATAAATATTTTGTTTAAAGTGTTCACATAATGATGCACAGGGTGAAGGTGTCCATTATTTCAACATTAAATCAAGAAATGTTCAGAGAATATTGTAGTGATATAACAACTTCAGAAAAGAACCCTGGAATTTCAATGTTGGTTAATAGTGTGATGTTTTTCTTTTCTTATTTCTTTTGTTTTGTTAGTTTTTTCTCTATTTCTTTCTGATTTTTTCTATTTTTAAGTGAAAGCCTTACTGTCAAAATACAAGGCAAATGTTGCTTGACCAGCAGTACAGTTTGCAGAGATGTAACCAAATTAATAATTCATTTTCATTTGATTGTGATCTTTTAAAGATTTACCACTTTCACTAGAAAACAGTAATAAGTGTACTGGATGTGAATTTTCTGTCACTGCTTTTACATTTAATGAAAAAGAAAACAGCTATATTCGTCAAGATTTCTTTATAATCATGATAATAATTTATACTTCATGATTTGACTGGTGTGTCTCTGTGTGTGTGATAATTAATTAATTAATTAATTATAATTAGTTGTTTCCTGTATGTAATGTGACCAGCATTCATCAAATCTCAGAAGAAACTGCAGGTGTGCTTATCACACTAATAATACTTGTAATTAGAATCTAAAAAAAACAACAAACAAAAACTCATATCATTAGCTGGTAATATTTGTAAATGATTATGGGTTGACTATTATTAATGTTGCTCTTTGGACATAATATATTTTAAAGAAGAAAAAAAGATCTTTAAGATACTATAGTGGAATTCTCCAAAAATCAAAAATATATTTAAGAAGTGAAAAATAATAATAATAATAATAATAAATATATAAATAAAGATAAAGAATGAGTATATATATATATATATATATAAGTGGTTTACATTGTCAGCTGTATGTTTTAAAGTAGATTCTACTGTCATTTTGCATTAACTTTCTATTTATTTATTTATAAGAATTTTAAAATGGTGACACAGATGTAAGCTTTAGATATTGTTTTTTTGGTTGTGTGTTATTTTTTATTACCTTTTCATTAAATGTCTATTTAATTTTTTATGTAAAATATAAAAATGAGTTTTATTCATAGATATTAATTTTTAAGATACTAAATTACTTACTTACGGATAATAAAATGAACATTTTTTTTTTTTTTTTTTTTTTTTGTACATAAAACATTAACAGTAATCTGCGATCTTAAGTATTTTTAGAAATAAATTTATATACAATTTCTGATTTCTATCTTTGTTTTGCTATTTTCAGCTATTTCTTGTTACAGTAATGATACTTTGTTTTGTTTTGTTTGTTCATCTGATAGTTAAAACAGTTTACAATCTGTGACATTTATTTGTAACCTTTACATGTAATTAAATTGAAATCCACTTTTAAAATAGCTTGCCGTCTGTGACTTTTTTATAATCCGTAGGTTTACGTCTAATTTCAAAACTATGACACTTTCATTTCGCAAGTCACTGGTTTTTTTAAAAATAAATTTAGAAATGAGATATTAGTGATATTTTCACAAGATCTGAAATGTCTTTTAAGTTAAGCCAAACTCACTCATTTGTATAGTAATTGTCTCACTTGGGAATTTCAGAAATACTTATTTGTATTAATAAAATATATTTCACAGACTATTGTTCTCTGGTGTATGATGAAATGAGAAGTTTATAGACATAAACATCTTCTTTTACAAATGTTGCAGCTGATTCTGCCAAATATACATCTCACATTAACACATATAAACAAATATTCACCCAAAGCTACATTTAATTATAGGTTTCATGAGATAATTATTTAATGTTGTTAGGAAATAAATTCTATTTCGTGTTGTGAGAGATCCCAGAATAAATACAAATAGGAAGTTATATTCAGTAAATAGAATAATATATTAAATAAATGAGAGAGTATATTAAATAAATAAAATATATTAAATATGTAATAATAATTAAATAAATAATATATTAATTATATTATTAGATTTTAAAATAATTTTGCGGTGAGAATATTATTGTGCCTAATGAAATGAATAAATTATAATCAAATTTCTACTGTAAATATAACTTTAAAATTACAATTTGCATCACCCCAGAAATGGTTACGTTAAGCCTACTCATCCAGCAGACTATATATGTGAAATTAATCATGTAAATATAATTTAAAATTTAAAATTTGCAGCTGACTAGGTTCAAATGACACTGTTAATAGAATATAAAAGCATTAGTGATCTACTAAGCTATAGTAATGTAATTGATGGTGTAAAAATAATTGTAAAATAAAATTTCCATCATCTGAAACAAGATTAACCATATAATTCATTTAAAAAGAAAAGAATATGTCTAGGCAGTATGGTTCAACATGTACAAGTCTTTACTATTTATTGTCAAAAGTTTAATGGTATAGCATAAGTTATATGACAGTAAAAGCATCCAAAATGTTGTTATTTGATCAAATATTTCTGGTCCAATATGATGTCAAAAGTATTCAGAATGTATTCAGTTCTTGTCAGTTTTACTAATCCATGCATAAACTAACTGCATTGTAGTGATGTCCAAATAACTTACTGTGATTGATTTAACTTACGGCTGCTCAAAAATACACATTACTGCATTTGATGGAAAATACACTGAACATATTATCTATTCACCATCCGCCGTACAGGCTGTGTGATGCTGCACATCAAATTAAGGATTAAATTGCAACACCAACTTTCAAACAAAAGAAAAATGTCATGTAGTCACGATTATGAGATTTTACACAAATACCTAATCTATCAACTCCAAAAGAAAAACAAAATCTTGAATTAGTAATGCCAAAGATGCTTTTATTTAAGTTTGCACAAAATTTTCCATGATTATCAATACTCAACCAGGCATTTAGCTTTGTAGCCATACATTTTATAGAAGTGATATCAAAATGAAACTAATGACATAATAAATATGGATTTTACTTACGTCCCAAATGATTTAATATGCAGGGTCATGTATTAAATATAAAAGAGGCTTAGGTACATCAATCAGTGTATAAGAGAATGAAGTAACAATTTTTTGAGATTTGTCAGGGGATCTTTTATAAAAAGAATTATTCACAGCTAAAAAGCTTTGATGCACATCTCAAATAATACAAGAGTATACATTAGCAAAATCATACATACTAAAATAAAGCATGTTGTACAAGCTATGTGACTGTTAAAATTCATAAAATAGAATATTTAACAAAATATTGCTATTATGTTCAGATACGTGTGTATGTGTGTATTTATCTAAACATCTTATTGTATTTGAATGTGTATGCCACAGATGTGATTTCTGAAATGCCATAATGTATAATTAAACATTACTAGTTCTCCAAGTACAAATTACAGAGCTTGATAGAATGTATGACAAAATTACAATTACTAGATACACTTTGAAATAAACTAATTTTAAAGCAGGTAATGTAGTATTTGACAAAAGTGAATTTAAAAGTTATATAAAATTAAATTCAGTTATCAAATATTGATAATCATTTGAATGTATGACATTTTTGGTTACTGATTAAGTCAGTTATTTAACATTTTCAAGTTTTATTATTTGCTGATCAATAATTTTTAATGCATTTAAAAGAATGTTCAATTGATTTTCAATTTATATAAGTTCAATAATTTATCAAATATTGACAACCAGTAGAATGTATGACAGATTAAGTTACTGACATAACATTTTCAAGTTTTATTTTCAGATCCATAAGTTTTAAAGTATTTAATAGAATATTTGATAAATTAATAAAATGTACCAGTTTAATTAATTATTATAAACTTTGTAATTTAGCAAATCTGTATGTATGTGCGTGTCTTTGTGTGTATGCCTAAATGAATATACAGTAAGACAACTGACAGAATGTTTATATCAAAAATTATTATTTGTTAAACTTTTAAAGCCCTTATGATTATTCACATCCATAAATCTTAGTGCAGTTTGCAGAATATTAGATAAAAACATCAGTAATTTAAGTTAGAAATCTATCATTTAATGCAAGTACATCTATCTTGTGACAAATAACAGGATTTATGACCACTCGTATTATTAGCTTAACATTTACATACTACCACTGTTAGAATATAATAATAAAATTGTTACAAATTTGTCAAGTACAAAATTTGTATGTATGATAAGTCTGGAACAAAGTGTCTTGTGTATATTGCTTTTTCATACATTTATTCATCAATAAGCAAGCTGTACCATAGAGTAATTTAGTAAAAAGACCAAATTTAATACCATGAAATTTTAAATTTTTGGTGTCAGAATATAATTCCAGTAAAGATACCCAGGTTTAATCATTATTTTATTTTTAAAAACATAATAAATGCTTAACAAGTCATAAAATAATATTTTTCATTCTCTCATCTGTAGCTGGAATCCTCTTGAATGTTACCCCAGGAGACTGTCCTAACAATTCTGATGGTAACTGAAATGTGAAAAAGAAATTACAGTAAATTGTAAATGTCTATCAAATCAAATTGTTGCACCATTTCTACATGCAGTATCACAAAATGCCATTTTGTCATCTATTGTAGCTGTCAGTTATTTTTAAGTTTTTATTTATTTATTTATTTATTTTTTCTAAAAATCATTCACTAATATAACCTCAGTTTCTGCTAGTAGTAGACATAAATAATAATGAAACAAATAGGTAAAGTAAATTATTCTCATTGATGTCTTGAACTTAATATCAGAGCTGTGACTTCTGTGTCAGTAATAGCTTGCTAGCTAGTATGAAGTATGAAGTGTGTTTTTCTACGTGTTACTTAATGTCTGTATTGAGGGTGATTTGCCAGATGTTATCAAGGTGCACTTGTCAGTTAATGTTGATGATGATTTGTCAGATGTTATTGTGGTACATTTGTCAGTTAATTTTGATGATGATTTGTCAGATGTTATTGTGGTACATTTGTCAGTTTATGTTGATGATGATTTGTCAGATGTTATTGTGGTACATTTGTCAGTTTATGTTGATGATGATTTGTCAGATGTTATTGTGGTACATTTGTCAGTTTATGTTGATGATAATTTGCCAGATGTTATCAAGGTGCACTTGTCAGTTAATGTTGATGATGATTTGTCAGATGTTATTGTGGTACATTTGTCAGTTTAAGTTGATGATGATTTGTCAGATGTTATTGTGGTACATTTGTCAGTTTAAGTTGATGATGATTTGTCAGATGTTATTGTGGTACATTTGTCAGTTAATGTTGATGGTGATTTTTCCAGCTGTTTATATAAGGGTAATGTACATTGTCCTGGGTAACTTGATTAGTTAATATTAAAGCTGATTTAGTTAAGTTAATAAAGTTTGCATCTAGCTTGTATTTAATAAATCCTTTGCTGCTAATTAGTTAAAGTGGCCCTTAATCAGTAAGTTTATTTAATGAAAAAAAAAACAGAACAACAAAATATTAAAAAAATATATATGTTATGGTTTTCGTATTATTGTTCTTGATATTATTGTTATTACTATTTATTTATTTATTTTATTATTGTTATTACTTATACTTTGTATTAATATTAAACATCAGAATATAAAAATGCACAAGTAATATTACTGGTATATGATCAGTCTAACAGTTTTCAAAGCCCTAGTATTATTAATATCTAAGATTTATACATACAGATCTTGTTACCCTCTGACAAAGTTATTAAAGAATTTTCAGATGGAACTGATGTTTTTAGTTCTCATGGGAATTGTTGCTTTGGCCTGAAATATTCTATAATGCTTTGTCCAAGTTAGCTGTAGCTACTGTGACACTGGGGTGGAATGGAGCATTTTCGAATCTACTTACTGCAAATAAGATTTCTGGACTGTGTCATCAGGTCACTGTTACAGAGAGATTATATTAATCAAAAGTACAGTGCAAGATTCAGAATTTTTACATACAGAGATACAAGTTTATTCTCCTGAGAGTTGTGTTGATTAGTTTTCTTAGATATCAACTGTTCTTTATTTAATTTTTTATTTTATTAATATGTATGTGTGTGTGTAAATACATATATATATACATATATTAATTATGTTTTTATTTTATTATTATATATAGGTTTGATATTTTTTGAAATTTCATTTTAAATCAGTCCTTTTTTTTTTATTTCCTTCTTTCTTTTTTTTAAGTTTTAAATTTTTAATTATTAATTATTTACATTTCTATCAGCACTATCATTACGTATTTTATTTTGCATTTTATCATTATTTTATATCTACTTGTTTATTTTTTCTCTGTCATTCTATCTGAAGCCAAGATTTTTTATGACAGCATTCCTTTGCTCCACAGTTTGAGCTGTGATATCAGCTGTTGCCACATTGAATATAGCTTGCCATTTTCGCTACCAATCCACCAATATATTTGTTTTATTGGAGAACATAATATGACAACTTTTGATACGACATGACCGGAAAAGATTATACTGAGTTGAAGATTCATTCTAAGATGTTTATGACCATTGAGATTTCCGTGCAGCATCAAGCTTATGAAATATTTTCCAAACGACAATTCCCTTGAAGCTTGGTAATTCTTGGTGTCGTCTTTTTGTTGTCGATTGTAAAATTTGTGTCGTAATGTGAATCATGCATCGTTGGTAAGACTTTTATCTGATTTTATTCACATCGCTGAAGTTGTTTACTTGACTGAAGATAATCAAAAAAGTTTAGCATTAATGGGTGAACATTACACAATAAAATCATGCTTTTGCGTCAAGGGGGAAACATAAGATAAAAGATATTTTTCTGCTTATAAGCAAGAAAAAAGTTGTGAAGGTTTTCTGTCCTCACTCAGATCAGTTACTAAGACTTGTTAACTGCTGTTCTTTAACTGTAGTTAATTACAAAAGTCCTCTAGTGATCCATTACAGGTTAGCAGTTTTGATCAAGAAGGCTTTAAAATTTAAAAAAACATTAACTTTTGAATCATTTATTGGACAACCTATTGAGATTATGACATCAGCTTTAATATTTTCTAACAAATAACTATTAAAATTTATGGATTTTGGATTTAAATGTTTATTTATCTGATGTTGGGATATGTAAAAAAAAAAAAAAAAAAAAAAAAAAATAAATAGATTATTTCAGAATATCTTTAATCTCTGTTAGTTTCAAGCAGTGCATTCCAAGCACACACTGCATGAACCTTGACTGAACCTGTAAATACAGTAAGTACATTAGAAATCAAAGACAATTAGTCAGAGGAGAGAAATGTTATTTCTTACAAAGTTATTGGAATAAGCTACTCCAAGGAATATGCTCGTCCTTCCACAATGATATTACAAAACGATAAATAAATTATCACAACTGCCTCACATCAGCAGTTTTGCACTGGTGTTTAATATCCTAACTTAATTCTAATGTGAAGTTCATGTGTTGATTAATGTAAAAATGTCCTTCACACTCATCAAGACGATGTCCTAACTCAAACAGCCACTGGTTTTCTCTGCCTTCGGGGAAAAGTCGCAGCAAATTGAGTACTCAACAGCGATTCTTGCTTAATTCAGTGATAATTTTAATTTCATTTCCAGTATGTCTCAGTGGACTGATGTTTCCTAACTTCTATCAGTTTATTTTATTATGAAGATAACAGACATTTAATCATGCATGATGATGTGATAATACCACAGGAATTACGAACTCCATGAAACACCTATCTCTGTGGAGGGGAAAAAAAAAAAGAAATCAGCATTTATTTTGGTGATTAACATTCAAACAGATAATGAACATGAACCATCTTTTGTAACAACTAAGTAAGCCTTACATTATTTGTCTGTTGTCAGAATGAAATATAATACTGAAGTAGAACATGAAATAACTTTTGTAAATAGGTAAAGTTTGCAGAGTGTAATTTCATTAAATAATAAAAAATAATAATAATAATAACAACATTTGGATGATTAGTTTCAGAAGTCAAAGCTCTGTATATTTATGACAACAACTAAAACAATTTCACCAATTTTAAATCAAAATGGGTAAAAGCAGAGAGGCTAAAAGTCTGGAAATTACATGAAACGGTAAATTTTTATCACACACTGGTGGTATTATTGTAAAACCTAATCCACATTAAGAGTGCATCAGGGAAGATCAATAATTAATTATAGTTTAATAACTACAGTTTCAAAAAATTTATAAGCATTCCTTTGAACAAAAATGAATATTTTATGTGTTTAATTCAGTAAACATTTCAGTGAAATTAGCAAAAAAAAAAAAAAAAAAAAAAAAAAAAAAATTTAAATTTAAATTTACAAATTTAAAAAATAGTTATATCTGCACATACATATGAGTTGGAAACAAAGGCTGGAATTGGAAATGGCCCAGTGAACACACATGGAAGATTTGATCACATAGCATGCTATGCCTCAGGCCAGTTTTTCTGATATTGACCCGCTTGTCCTTGGTGATTGGAATGTGAAATTGTTGATTGGGCATAGTTAAAGAGAATTGATCCAGTGAACTGTTATGCCTCAGGCAAACATGCTGTTATTAAAAATAAATATTTGCAGTTTACATCCGTTTTTTGGGTCACTGAGTTAAAATCCTTTTATTTAATTATTTATATATTTGCTTGTTTAGTTATTTTATTATTATTATTATTAATTTGTTTTGTATTATATTATATTTATTTATCTATATATATGTTTGATTTATTTATTTATATTTTAGTTAAACTATTTATGCACTCCAGTTCTAAATCCAGTTTGTTTAATGCTCATCTTATTTCATTACATAAAAATTAAATTAAAAAAACCTCTCCTCCTTTTTTCATTATAGAATCTTTTTAAGAATAATTTTGAAAAAAAAAAAAAAAAACAAAAAATCTCACCCAAAAACCAAGTCATTCCATTTAGTACAGTTTTAAAAATTGTTACCACCCCCTTTTTTTCCCCTTCTTTTAAAAAAAAAAAAAAAAAAAAAATCAGCTGTAACATGAATCAGCATTTTGTGCTCTTGTCTTCTTATTTTTTTTATTTATTTATTTATTCTTCTACCTGGAGGCCATGTTGTGGTTCTGTCACACTGAAAATTATATCATTAAGAAAAATTACACATTGATGTAGTAATGCTTGTACTTTTCTTTGATGTGCCATTCATTGTTGTGTAGTTTTTTTATCACATTACCCGACCTCAGTCCCGCTCAATAACATGTCTTGGTGACAATGTGAGAATGGCGTATTAACTTTCGTCTGTTGGCAGGAATAACTCTAATTTACGACATTTCGTCAAAGCCCTAAGTAATTTGTCTAGTTTTGCATTTTTCTTAAAACATTATCTATTCCCAAGCGGTTTCTTTGTTTTTACTTTTGAGATATTTTTTAGCATTAATTTTTATCTCTGTCTTTAGATGTTTTTATCTTCTTTTAACTCTCTTTCCATTTTCCCCCACTTTTTGTCACTTTCCAAGAGCCATTCTCTTTTTCGTTTAAAAAAAAATAATAATAAAAATAGAAAAAATAAATCTGTATTCCTAAGTGTAATGATGAAATTATGTCCTTTTATTTACAAGTTTTATGAAAATCAGTTTATTTTATTCATTTCAGGATTCAGTTTGGTTTCTTCTTTGAGTGTGGAAGGTTGCTACATAATATAAAGTGGATTACTTAAATTTTACCATTTTGAAAGATAATTAAAAATTCATTTTTGGTTAGTTAAAAGAAAAAAAAAAAAGATTTTAAACCATTATTACATTTAGTTTTTACATTATATTCATATACTGAAGAATGAAAAAGGATATTCTTGATTTAACAGCAATGTCACATTATTGTGTTTTGCATTCATTTAGCTTAAATATATATATATATATTTTTATTTATTTATTTAATACAGTAACAGGAGACAAACTCAGAATAAAGTCTTTTAAATTTTTTATTTATATATATATATATATATATTTTTTTTTTTCTCACATTTGTTTCTGTAGCAAAAGGCTTAACTTTAATAATAAATGGATTTATTTGGTCTTGATGTGACAGCAGAATTCCCTCTTGTCAACTGTATAGAAATCAGTTTGACTCAAACCGCAAGAAACTTCCTGATCGTATAATCAAGTCAAACTGTTTGGTCTAACAGTAATGTGGTTACATGTCAGTCCAGTGGCTTCATGCTAAGAATACCAATTCACTGCCATCTTCTCATTAAAGTAGTCTTAGGTGCTTATGTTCTCTTACTGTAGTATTATCTTATGTTCTCTTACTGTAGTATTATTGTCTTGTTCTCTTACTGGATTGTTATCTTAAGTTCTGTTACTGTAGTATTATCTTCTTAAGTTCTGTTACTGTATTATTATATTCTTAAGTTCTGTTACTGTAGTGTTATCTTAAGTTCTTTTAGTGTAGTATTATCTTCTTTTCTGTACTGTAGTTTGTTTCTTTTCTATTACTATAGTCTCTTAGGTTTATGTTTTCTGTTACTGTAGTCTTTGGTTCTTATGTTCTGTTTGTAGTGTTATGTTCTTGCATTCTTTTACAGTAGTGTTAGGTTCTATTTTTCTGTTACTGTATCATCATGTTCACATGTTTTATTACTGTAGTTTCAGGCTCATGTTTTCTGTTACGATAGTCTTAGTTCATATGGTCTGTTAACATGATAAAAAGTCTGCAGTTAATTAGTAGTAATATATTCAGTGGAATGCAGGATCTCTCTTCCTTTGTATGTCTACTGAGTTTCTTCCAGTTCTAGCCAGTGCTCCTAGTTGATTTATGTTTTCTTCTTTGCTGATCAGTGCTTCACTGATGTTAACAGAAATTTTTAAAGATACATTATTTCCTTCATAATGTTACTGTTTATATGCATTACTAAACATACTGTTTCATTTGTACTGAACCTGTCACTGAATATCATTGACAAATAGATAAAAACATACTCTTCAGTTAAGATTTCCTTTTGTTATCATCTTATTAATCTGCATTTAAAAAAAGAACAATGAAGTGTTTATGTCTGGTGTTATCTTTTAATTTTATTTTATTTTTATTTTTTATTTTTTTTTATCTTTGTCTGGAATGAAGTTATTTCTGTATTTTTCTTATTCTTATCTTTATTTTTTTCTTCTCCTTGTTATTTTTCAGCCATATTGGATTCCATATTAACTTTGAAAATATTATGAAGATGACTAACTTATACTTAGCTATAAAAACATTTGCCAGATATGTTATTGCTTTACCATTGAGCTATATCCTATTACAGATAGTCTGGTTTGTTAGGTGTAGCAAAGACTGGTGTGAGGGAAGGTACATGCATATTGTTAATTACCAATAAACAGATGATGATGACTGAATGACAGCTATGAAGAGCTCTGTCTGATAGTATCATAACAAAATGATATGTTTGATTTCTGATAACAATTACTGGTTTGAAATTAACTATCATTAAATAATTATATATTTATTTAATATTTTTTGTCTAGGGATTGAGTGATTTCCTTGACAGAATGATGTTATCATAACAAAATTATATCTTTGATTCCTAACAACAATTACTGGTTTGAAATTAACTGTCATTAAATAAATAAATATTTATTATTTTTTATCTGCAGACTGAGTTATTATTTCCATGACTGAATGGAAAGAAAGCACATAATTTGAATAGAATGTTTGATCTGAAAATTAATAAAAGAATATGCCATGCAATAGTTTATGTATGAAGTAATTACTTTCCTGTACTGTTGTTTATAGATGTTTGTAAAAGTATTGTCTTAATATTAAACTCATCAAACAATCATTCCACATAGAATTGGGATGATGGACAGACATTTCTCTAATCTGAATCCATACCATTCTGGAAGAAATGTCTTAGTTTCTTGCGTTCAGTTCATGTAGTCTTAGGTTTCTTTTTCTTTTCTTTCTTTCTTTTTTTTTTTTTTTTTTTTTTTTTTTGCCTTATGAAATCAGGATAATTAAATCACCATCTTCCTGAAAGAAACTCATTTTATTTATTAATGGTTATATATTTTAAAATTTGTTAAAATATTTTTTAATAAGGTCACTGATTACTTGTCAACATGAATTTCACTGAACTGCAATACCTTCTTTTATATATAAATGTATCAGTCAACAGAATGGCAGCAAATTTCCTTCATAATATATAGTATTACAGTAGCATCAATAACAATTTAAAAGAAACATGCAATTTTGTTATGCATATGTCATTCATAATCCATTGCAATATTGCAAAATCAGTAACACATTTAACAACAACATGCAAATGTGTGATGCATATACTAAAATATATGAACACACACTTGTCTGTCTTTTTCAGTAATTACCCTGTTAGATACAGATTTAGCAAATCTGGCACAGCAACTTACCAGGGATGGGGAATGTTCTAGTTTAAACCCTAGGAATGACTGAGTAGTTTGTCTCCTTTCAGTAACCACCTTAGCACAAACACCCATCCCACATACTCCTGGTACCATTATTCACAATTATTTACATACAGACAGACAGACAGAACACACACACACACACACACACACACACAATCTCACTAAATAATAATAAAAAAAAAAAAGAAGTGATGAATATAATATTATTAATTTTACAAAATTATTACCTGTGTCTGGAATCTAAATTACATTTGTCACTACTGAGTGTCATTAATAACATTTCTTAATTTATTTCTGTGGATTACTTTCACTAATTCCTTTTAGTTTTCCTCCCCCATCATTTTTTAAAATTATTATTTAATTATTTTTCTTTCTTTTTTTCATTATTTGTTCTTTTTTATCTTTTGGTTTTTATAAATGGACATTCCTTCACAATTTAATAAATAACAACGTGGTCTTCTTTTTTTTAATTTTTTTTTTTTTTTAATATTTAAGTGTGTGTGTATATGTATGTATATGTGTGTGTGTGTGTGTTTGTGTGTGTGTGTGTGTGTGTGTGTATATATTGTCAGACTAATTCTTGATCATATTTCTAATTAAAAGAAGCAAAAACAAAAAAATAAAAAAAATAATAACACTTTTTGCCATTTCATTTTTTTTTAAACTGTTTTCCAATGAATGAATGAATGTTAAATTTACCAAAGTTAGTTGTGTAAGTTTATATTTTATTTTATTTAAAAAAACACAACAACAAATAAACAAATAGCCTCTTATTTATTACTAAACTGAAAACAAAAGTATGAAAAAAAACAGTTTTTTTATTTTCTATTAATTTATAATTTTTGTTCTTCTACTTAACCAAATTCTCAAAGGTCATATTTTCCTTCCTGTCTGTGATAAAATGAATGTTTTAAATGTTTAGTGAATTAATACTTAATGTAGTTACAGATGAATTTTATTTTACCAAACAAAAGTCAGATTTGAAAAGAATACAAAAATCCATTATTAATCATTTTTGGGCCATTTTTGTAACAGTGGTTTGATGTGTAAACTATATAGTTGTGTTTTACAACTATAAATTTTTTACATTTTATGTTACTGTTGCTTTCTTTTTTGCAGATATTTTCTTCTTATTCAAAAGAGAAATCAAAATCTTAGATTGTATTGGAAGGTAGTTATTGTTATGAGCTTAGGGAATTTTTAAAAATTCAGTTGCATGCACGCACGCACAGTTTTATTCATCAGTTACTTTGAAATTCAATACTGATAGCATTTTTATAAGCAAATAATGTAAAATGTAATTAACTTGTTTTGCCTTTTTATGACAGTGGATACCATTTTAGTGGAAAGATTATTACCATACATGTCAGATGACAATGAATTCCTTTCCGGCAAATTATATAGCTGTCCTTAGCATGCTGAATAAAATCATACGAACAAAAAATGAACAATAACTATATTATTATTATTGCCCATTATTATCCTTTTGTCTCATTTCCATTTTTTCATGTATGTAATATAATATTCAAGAATACTGAGTAGGCACTGGACATGAAACATTATTGGCATGCTATGTAATTTTCTTGGACCATGTTAGAATATGTATGTAATCGGTGTATATATATATATATTTTTTTGTTCAATTGGTGTACGTGTGGTATACATGGAAAAAGAAACAGAGAAATTAAACACTTAATCATAAATTAAAGGTAGAATGTTTACAATTAATCATTGTTATTAAATAGTCACACTTTAAAAATCTCCGAAAAGAAAAACAGCTACAAAATCTTTAAAACAGCAGCAGCAGCAGCAACAATAATAACATTATCATCATCATCATCACAATTCTTCCATATCTAAAATGGAGTCATTAAGTTTAAACCCACACGATATTCAGTAATATTTTTTATTATTACCATAATGCATATTTATATTCCAACAAGGCCCGCTATTATGATTAGAAAACTTTTAAGATCGTATTTATGATGGTATCTTTTTTTAAAAATGTGTTATCAGTATTTATTAACTGACCACTTACGCATATTTATGGTTGCACTTCCTTGTTCCTGGTAAAAAAAAAACTTCAGACAGTACTTAGTTAATTTGTCAGAAGAATTTAGCTTCTACATTTTTTTATCATTCACTTCATTGTCACTGACCAACATTATTTTCATTATTATTATTATTTATATAATTTATAATTCCACTTTGCAAAAGTTCAGTATATATAAATCCTCATATTTGCATGTTATAATAAGAACAATTGACATATATTTTTAAATATAGTATAATCTTCATGTATGTTTCACTGACAAAGACATTATTTTCATTAAAAAAAAAAAAATAATAATAATAATAAAATAAATTAAAAATTAAAAATTAGTTTCTTTTTCATTCCTGAAGCAACAACTAGAATGATAATGGTGCAAAAATTTAAAGGTATTAAAATTAAATCTGATTCTCTAAGTTGACAGAAAAAAGCCAAACAAAGTTATAGATTCTTGTAATATTGTGTTATAAACTTGTATTAATAAAAAAGAATATAATAGATTATGACTTTCATCTCAGAGATCCCAAAATCAAGATATTTCTGAAAATCTTAATTGCATCAGGAACTGTATTTATTATGTCTATATTAAAATAAAATTTCCTTTCATGATATATTGTCTGCATGTTACTTAACAGATACTTTGCATGACCCCCAAAACTCAACTGTGATGATTTTTCCATTCAAATATTGATATCAAATATTTACTCTTTCACTACCCATGTCTACATTTCTTCCTCGTATATGTACATAAATCAAAATCATAATCTTACTTAAATGTTGAATACAAGAATGACGCGTTCTAATGGCTGCATCTTGCTTTGGTGTGTTAATGGTTTTTGTTGTTAAATGCAGAATTATGTTTTAACTGAAAAAGGAATTACAGAATTTGATTTTATTGAGTTGTAGTGTCAAAGGTTGAGTGATTAATTTAAATGTTAAATGCGTAAAATTGTCAGTCCTTTCTGTGTGTCATGGTAATTTCATTTATTAATGGATTTCGTATCTGATTACATAAATATATAAAAGAACATTTTGTTTTGAAAGATTGTGTTTACTTGCTAAACATATTTTTTTTAATTTTTAATTTTTTTAATTTATTATTATTTATTTATTTATTGTTACTTACCCAATTATTTGTTTATTATTGTTGTTGTTGTTGTTATTATATATATATGAAATAATCTTTATTTAAAAAAAGAAAATAATACATTTTTTCTTTTTATTTACTTTTGTTTGTTTATTTTTTCCTTAAGTTTTCTTATCATTGTTTTATTTTATTTATTTTCCACTATTTTTTCTTATTATTTTTAATTTTTAACTTTTATTTATTATTATTATTTATTTTGGGATAATTGTATTGGAAAAATTAATACTGTTTAAGAATACACTGTTACAGAAAGTTAGAGTTAGCTCAAATTTAACTTCTTTATGGTTGTTGTTATTGTTTTATTATTGTTATTATTTAATTATTTCATTTTGCTACATTTTCTTATGGTGAGTTAAACAGCTTCTTAATATTAGTTAATTTTCAACTTTTTAAACTTTACATACATTTTCATTTTGTTTTTTGTTTAATTTTCATTTCTATTAGTTTTACAGGTACCTTTGTCTTATTTTAAATTTTAGTTAATGTTTTAAACTAATTTAATTGTATTTTCTTTCTTTCAAAATTTTCCTCTTTTCCAATTTAAAGTAATGTTTTAAGATTAAAAAGTTACCCAAATATTTTAAAAAGGGTATTTCAAGATAAAAGCTTATTATTTTCATAATTTATTATTAAAATATGATATAAGAAAGATCTGCAGTTTTTAATTTGACTTTTAAAAAAATAAAAATATTAATTCGTTTAAATAATAATAATTAAAAAAGTAAATCTTTTGACATGATGATGAATTTAAAATTGTACTCTTCTAATAATAAAGATAAGAAAACCTAATTTTTTTTTTTTTTTTTACATTATTGTCTATGATAATTGGTATTAAAGAAATACTGTTAATCTGATTTTTTTATTTTAGTCATCTAAATTTTCTAAAATTAAACATTATTTTAAAATATTATAATTTCTGATAATAAATTTTTTTTTAGTTTTTATTACTGATTGTCATTACTTTTAAATCTTTGACATAATTCATATTAAAATATGTTTTTTTCTGAAATCAAATGTCATTATTAAAATTACTTCTATTATTAAAATAGAACATTAAAAATAAGTTTTCATTTGATTAATTGTTTGATTTAGAAATTGAAAGTTCCATTAATTTTTTGATGTAATTCACTTTATCTTTTTGTTTTTGTCTTTAATGTAGTAATAAGTTTTTAAATTTAAAAAGTCAAATAGTTTTTATTTTATTTTATTTTCTATATTTTGTTATTTTTATTTGTTTTCTGAAAGGATATTTCTTAGTTTAAACATAATTTCATAATTTATTCATAAATCAATGGTATGGCTAACTAATAAACATTAATTTAAGTTACTAGTCACTGCAAAATAATAATAAGAGAGCTTTTATTAAAAAAAAATAATAATAAATAAAATTCCCCCTGATTTTTTCTAAATGAAGAAAATAAATTTAATTTTTAATAGTAGTTCTTTTAAGATAAATAGAATGTTATATTATTTTCATTTTCATCAAAATTCACATCCTGATGTTTATTTCCAAAATAAAATGTCACCATTGCCATTTGTGGTTATTAAAAAAATGAGATTTTTTTGGTATCAATATGTCTTTGTTTTATGTTTTTATTTTTGTCTAATGCATTTGTTTATTTTAATATACAGCTCCTTCTTTGCTTATGCTGCTTCATTTATTTATTAGTTTCAGGAATAGTATGTACTTATAAATAATTTATTATAAATATTTAAGTATAAATAATTTATTATAAAGAGAGAGAGAGAAAAGAGAGAGAGAGAGAGAGAGAGAGAGAGAGAGAGAGAGTACTTTATTTCATTTGTCAATATATATATATATTTTTTTTTTTTTTTTCTTTTTTTTTCGTGCTTGCCTAATAATATCAGTCACATTAATTCAGAATGGAGATTCATTTCATCTGTTTATCTAACCATAAGCCAATAATGTTGGTATCACATTCTCTCTAAAGTCTAATATTTCCATCCTGTGCATTGTTTTTCACATATTAGTATTAATCTAGAGATATTACTTTCATAAACCATTGTCTGATTACAGACTGGAAGAATTTGATAAAAATCAGAACATTATATTTAACACATTGATATTAGATATGGATCTGTAAGTCTATTATAACCAAGGCTGAACTGGGGATATATATATATATATATATATATATAAATGAGTTGATTCTAAAGCAGACATTTAATAAAGCATTTAAAGAAAGAAAGAATCCTAGAAAACTTGAAGTTTTTAAAAAGTGTATTTGATAAATATTTTTAAAATATAGACAATTAGTGAATAAAAAAAAAAAAAAAAAAAAAAAAAAAAATTTTGTTTGTTTATTATTTATTTATTTATTTATTTATTTATTTATTATTTCTTACATAGTGAGTGATTATTAACTATCAGACATGTTTTGTTACAAAAATGTTCTATTCATCTTAATTCTGGGATATGTTAATTTCATAATATAATATATCTGTGAGTGGGTGGGTGTTTGTATTTCCACATATATGTATGTAAGAATGTATGTGTGTGTGATATAACTGCAGATTAAATGTATATAGGTAATACATTGTTCAATAAAACATTTTTCTTCATTCTCTTTACTTCGAAAAAAAATATTATTTTTAAATTTCATGCTTATAATGCAACATGTTGGAATCTGTAATGCAATTATTTTTCATTTAAAAAAAAAAAAAAAGAAGAAGAAGAAAAATATAAAATGTAATTTTTACATGTATACTAAAATCCTCAACGATATTACATCCCTGTTATTATTATGCAGTTGACATCTTTTCTCTACTTTTTTTTTTTTTTTTTTTTTTTTTTTTTAATTCCAAAGTTTCCATTAATTTTTTAATGGACCGGATGATGAAGTCGCTGCTTTGGAAATCATTAATTAAGTTATTGGCAGCTTTTAATGTTTATTATCAGTCATCTGGAATGATCAATGCTGCAGGATGTTAATCAGCTGTAATTTTTTAAACCTAATGACTTGTACTTCCCATGTCAGCATGTTGTAACAATGTAAACTGATAGTAAGCTATATTGATACATCGACTCTTTTCTATATATATTCTTCACTGGTCAATGCATATATTTTGGTTAACCAGACTCTGCTACTACCGTACATCAATTGCATTTAAAAATCCATTAATTTAAAAGTTCAGTAGGTTTACAGACAGATGCTGAAATTTAAATGACTCATAGATTTGTGTGTTTTGTGTAATGTACTCATACGGATTATTCATTCATTATAATAATATTAAAGTTAAAAAAAAAAAATAAAAAAAAATAAAAAATTAAATAAATAAAAAATTTAAAAGGGAGGAAAGATTAACTCATCCCTGTCCCTAAAGACAAGACGACTGTGATTTTTTATTTAAATATTATATTTTATGATTATGATGAGATGATAGTAATAAATGCATAATTGTTATGCAATGCAAACACACACACATAAAAAGAGTCAGTAAAAACTGCAGTAGCAAATGTCCCTTTACAAACTTTTGAAAAAGAGAGATTAGGAAACGGAAATACATTTTTAAAACAGAATTTTCAGTCTTGTTTAAGATGTGGTTCATGCCACTCAGTTAACCAAGTAACTAAAACAAAAGAAAATAAATAAATAAATAATAAGAAAAGTAAGACATGAAACAAGTAATTATAAAATTTTTAAAAATCAGAATTTCTAATAACTGTAAAAGCTTTCAATCACAAAGATGTATTAATTTAGAAGAATTTTAAAGTAATATGTTGAAAAGTCATTTTTCAAAATGAAGAAGATCTCTTCATTTTTTTCATCACAAAGTATTTAAATACTTTTATTATTATTATTATTATTATTATTATTATTATTATTATTATTATTTTTTTTATACGGTAGCAATATGAATGAATATATTCATATTGAAGTAGAAGGAAGAGATCTGATAAGCACGTCTGAAAATATTAATGATAAAACAGGGATTGTTTAATCATGTGAAGAAATGTATGAAACATTAATATTTATCTCTGTATACAAAATATGTAGCTTAAAATTGGAAACATTATTAACTGTTTGAATTTTTACCACATATTTTTATAGAAAAAAAAAAAGATCAAGTATGATGAAGAAAAAAGAATAACAGTGATAATAATTTTATCTGTTACAAAATATGCTCTATATAAACTAGTATTAATCTGCTCTAAATAACTGTTTAATTTGGTCATAACTGATAGAATTCATGTCAGTTAAATTCAAAATATTCAAAATTACCTGAGTTAAAAATATAAATTTGATTTTGTAAAAAATTTTGACTTCCTTAGAATGATATTAATATTTTAACTTTTTATCATTTTTTATATATACTGTCTAAAAAAAGAAACGCAAAAGTAGAATTTATTGACATTGGGAATATCTATCTAATGGATCAACAGAAAGCAGCAGAATGTTCACATTTACACACACTTTTGCAATTCATTAATATTGATGGTATTATGCTGAAAAGGTTAAAGTTCAAGATTATAACAGTATAATATCAATTCCTTGTGTGCCCACCATGGGAGTCCAGAACTGCCTGACATCTCCTTCCCATGGCAGTAATGACATTATGAATTACACCTTGTGGAATGGTGGCCCACTCTGTCTGTAGTAATAATGTCAACTGAACACGATTCTGTGGCTGTGGTTGATGCTGCCTCAGTCGTCTATCCAGCTTGTCCCATAAATGCTCTGTAGGATTCAAATCAGGATATTTAAAAGGCCAGGGCAGGACATGAATGTTATTGTTGTGTAGGTACGCTGGTGTGAGTCTGTCTGTATGTGGTTTCACATTGTCGTGCTGGAATACAGCGTTACCATTATTCATAATTGGAGTGACATGTGGCTGCAAAATTTCATCTTGGCAAATCTGTCAGCTTCCTGTATGCAGTTTGCAGAAAAACGTTCACCACGACGTCTGTAAACTCGACATCTTCCATCAGCTCAATGAAGCAGAAATCGAGCTTCGTCACTAACCAGGCAGTTCTCCATCGTAACTGAGGCCAGACTCTGTGCAGTTGACACCACTGACGTTGTAGTCGATGATGTTGTTGAGTCAAAACCACTCTTCTTACAGGCCGTCTGGCTCGAATACGATTGCGCACTGTATGAGCCGATATTCTACGCAGACTGGTATTGCTGAAGCAGTAGAGGTTGCCATGGTGGTTCTTTCCCATAGATGAAGAACCCGTATGTAGCGGTCCTGGGCCCTGGTGGTTACACATGGTCTACCTGATCTGGGACGGTTATGTGTTGTTTGATGTTGCTGGAACCAATACCACATTCTCAAGATGGTGCTTGGGGATACACAGAACACCCGGGCTGATGGTGTTGTTTCGTTGCTGTTCACTCAGTCGTGGCATTTGTTTGATGTTGGGTCAGAACAAAAATAATGAACAGAAGTTTTTGAAAACCTTGCATTTTTATAACCCTCGTATTCAAGTTTCTTGTAATGCACATGCACTGGTAACGTGGTTTGCATGCGTGGATGTTTTGGCTAATAAACACAATCATAGCCTTTATTTTGTGTTGCCTGCTTTTTGGCAACTAACAAAAGTTATACGTTTGAATCACCAAATGTCATTAAATTCATGAATTGATATGTGTCAGTTTACAATAGTTATCTAACAAATCAACCATTTTGCATTTCTTTTTTGGGAGAGTATATTTATTAGGTATTTTACTATATTTTTATTTTTTTATTTTTATTTATTTATTTATTTATTTATTTTAGATTAAATAAAATACTAATGTTTATTTTTCCACTCTAAAGATTTATAATAGACTTTTAATTTTATTAATTACATTTTTCATATTCAGTGTCAAATATTACATTTTTTGACAATCACAAGTTTGAATCATTAAAAATGACACATAACTGCAATCTTTATATTACTAAAGAGGAAAAAAATAATCCATTTTCTGTTATTATTTTGTTTAACAGTGCACACCTATTATTAATTCAGACTATTCTTATTAAGATATTTAACTAAGAATTATCAAGCTAATGAAAGAAAAGAAAAATGTTTTCTCTCTGATTCATATTGATGAACATGGACATAAACATGGATACTTCCAAGTAAATTTATATTAATAACAAACTGCATACCCAGAATATTTAAACTCTTGTACAGTTAACAAATAATAATAATAATAATAATGTTAATCATAACAATATTAATAACAATAACTATAATAATAATAAATGCAACTACTGAAGGTTTAAGCTGGGCAAATATTTTATGAGAGTTTGAGTTATCTGTTCAAGATATTATTGTTAGTGTATAAGATGGTTAGTTAAAATAAAACAACAGTCTGAATTGCTTTTACACATTTGCAGTTACCTTTGTTGAAAAGACAATTTTGAATTGAGATTATTGTAAATGTTGGTCATAAGACTCGTAGTTTAACAACAGTATTTGATTTGATTTTGGCTTTATTGCAAAATGACAGGGAAAAAAAAAAGAATGTAAAGTAGCATGTTAGTAATATAAATATACAATGAAATAGGATAATTTTTTGCATGGAGATGGTTTTACAATTATCTTAAAGGATTAAAAGGAAAAAATGAACTGTCGTTTAACTACTGTTATCTAATTATATCTTATTATTAAAATAAATTTGTTCTATCTGCTTTTTTCTTTATTTCTTTTTTATTGCCAGAAATTGTAGAAACAAAAGAATCAATTATTTGTTTTTTTAAACAGTTTATATGTTTAATTTAATTTTATTTTATAATTTTTAAAATTAATTTTCCATTGTTTCCTTCTTTTTTTTTTTTTTTCAGTATTTAATAATGATTTTCTTTTCATTTTTTTTCAAAATTATCCATTTAGAAAACTGACTTATTTAAACAAAAAACAAAGTTGTAACTTTTTATTTTCCATTATTTTCATTAATTTGTACTTTGGAATTAGAATCAAATTTCAAAGTCAGTAGCTAATTTCAATCATGGCTTATAAATGAAAGTAATTAATTCAACCAAAATCATTTACTTTTTAAAAATATACTCAATAATATCTTACTTTAGTGTGGCAGGCAGATTTAAAAAAATAAATAAAATAAATAATAATAATAATAAAAAAAACATGGAAAAAATTAAAATATTAATCATGGAAGAATTTAAATAATAGTTACAATAATGATGAAGATGATGATAATAATGATAATAATATTTGTATGCAGATAACATTAGTCACTGAGCCAAACATCCCTTTAAGCAGATATTAAATAAAAAGTTTTTGTTATTTTGAATTTTTACTTTTTACTTATTTAATTACATACATACATACATACATACATACATTTTGGCCAAAAATATAGAAATTTAACTGATGTATATATATATACTTATATTTATTTGTTTATTTATTTATTTATCATACAAAGTTAAAATTCATTATTTTCGGTCACTGACCTAAAATATATAATGATACTGCTAATATATAAATATATGAAGAGTTTTCAACAAGGTAATCATGAAGGTTATAATCAGAGTTTTAATTGATAACTGCAGTGTTTAATAGATTAGTAATTGTGCAAGAGGTACAATTAATTGCTGCATTGATTTCATAAATAAATGAACAATGACAATAAAACACCTGGGGTTGTCTTAAAAAGATAATTTCAGAGATAACGACTCTACTCTAGTGTGAAATGGAAAGAAAATATTTATCTTTTTTCTATTTATATTACTTATGTTGACCATTACAGTCATTAATTTCTCATTTCAGAATAAAAATGTGGTTATTATGTCTATTTTTGGATTTTTGATTATATGATTCTTTCAATCAGGAAATAAAAAATATATATATATATATATATATATATATATATATATATATATACAAAACAAAAACAAAAAAACAAAACTTGAAAAAACTAAAATGTTGATAAAACATTAATATGAAGGGAAGAATATAAATAGCAGTAATAATGATGATGATGATGATGTTCATTCGTATATATTTATATAGATACACAGAAAAACTCTTCACATATGCTAAGACTATATATAGACTCAAACGATATACATCTAATTAACAATACTGACAATTATTTGGTACAACCATAAGAATTATGTGATCATTCATTCATATGTAAAATATTTTTATACAATTTTTTTTTTATGTTTCTTTGTAACTTATAAAATTAATACTTTTTATTACAAAATAAGATAAACTTAAATTATGTTAAAATTTTAGACCTATTCAGATTTACATTCATGAGTGAAATGTAAGATTTTCAGTAAAAATTTAAAATACATTTTAAAATATATTTTCTCATGCTTATTTTCCTTTGTTTTATTATTTATTGTAATAATTGTTGCTGTTATTGTTATTATTATTGATATTCATTTTATTTATTTCTTTTAAAAAAAAATGTATTTATTTTTTTAAATTATTATTATATTATTATTATTTTTTTTTTATTATTATTTTACCCTTTCATCGGTTATGCTAAACTATTTCAAAGTCTAAACTTCATTTTACAAATGACTATTTAATAACATTTCTTCTGTTTTCTTTTAATTTTGTAACATTTCAGATAAAATTTTGACATTTCAGAAATATTTTCCATTTCATATATTATTTTATCTGCTCTTTCTAAGATATTTCAGTCTCTCTTTTCTTTTTTGGTGATTATGTTTTAATAAACAGCGCTTTGAAACTGTATTTAATATCTCATTTTTCTGTCACTGATGTTAAATACATGGAGATTAAACAACCATTTTCACTTCCTGTTAATGCCCTTATTGTTTATCAGACATTACCAGGGATTCATAAATCTGCCTGTCTAGATATGAGAGATGTTGTTGTTGTTATTGTTTTGTGATTTAAATAATTCTCTCATTGTTCATGTCCATGAACGTTTTAAATAGTTGTCTGTGTTTTATCAGAGAGTGTCAAAAAAAAAAATTAGATAATAATAATAATAATCATAGAAACAGAAGAAAAAGAAGAAAGAAAGAAAGTATATGTGTATATGAGTGTATATATGTGTGGGTGCATGTTAGTTTATATTATTGAATAAAAGTGTAAGAAAGTTGTATACATGAAAGAGACAGAGCAAATGTGTATACACCCTGCTTCATGTATGCAAGCATGTTGGTTTATGTTACTATATATTGTTAATATTTTACTTATTATGAGTATAAGAAAGTTGAAGGAGAGCAAGTGTGTGTGTGTGTCCATGTGTGAGTGTGTATTTGAGACAAAGAAATTTAGTTATCTGAAGAAAAAGAAGAAGAGGAAGACTATATGTGTTAGAGATAAAAAAATCAATGTCTTTATGAAAGAGTGTAAATATTGACGCTTATCAGTTAGAAAATGCCTCAGCACATTTTATCACAGTTTATAAAGTTTTTGAAATATAATGAAAAATTTATATACTATTATGATATTAAGTGACTTTTTATATTCATTTACATATTATCGGCAGTGTATAAAAAGCCCAGATAGGTAAGGGAATTGTTTAACTTTGTTAATAAAAATGTTGTCTAACACTGTCTTACAAGGTTACCTTTCAAGTCTGGATAAAATTTAATTCTCTCTGTATTCCTTTTGTGCATGAAAGCTGTTATCTTTTTGGTTCTCTTATACTTGCATTTGTATGTGCGTGCATGTGTGTGTCTATGTATATATGTTTATTTTAATGGATGTTAGAAAGAAAAAACCCATACAAAATAAGGTTGCATAGTAAAGAATTAATATATATATATATATATATTAATGATGCAACATGAATAATATAACAGGTAGCTAACTGGCTTCAAAGTAAAATGTCAAACATTTAAATAAGATGGTAGATTTATCCTGATTTATTCAACCATAAACACTGTAAATTTAAGTATTAAAATATTTCTTTTAATTTTTAGTATTATTGTTATTATTATTTATTTATTTATTTATTTTATTGTATTTTATTTTTTATTTTTTAGATTATTATTTTATATTAATAATCATTAATCCACGGTGGAATTTTATATTTGACAAAGATATATTGTTTGTTGTATTTGATGAAGATGTATTTGTTATGACATAGAACCAAACTAAGTGCAGTGTTAAATAATATTTATTATTTTGCCAAACCTATATTGACTCAGCAAATTACTATTTATTTTATTATTTACATTATCCCACAGTTTGTTGACATTAGTTCAGTAGATATTTTTCAATACTTTATTTATTTATTTTATCTGTTTCCCCAATATATGATTTATGTACATCTGTTTTCAACAGTTATGTCTGAAAAACCTGCATTAATAGAATATAAAAGTATAAGTTCAAATATATGTTTCTGTAACAGAGAAAATTAAACACATAATTTAAATCTACAGCTATTACGTGTCAAAACAATCATTTTAAATCTAAAACTATTATGTGTCAAAACATAATTTAAATCTACAGCTATTACGTGTCAAAACAATCATTTTAAATCTAAAACTATTATGTGTCAAAACATAATTCTAAATCTACAGCTATTACGTGTCAAAACAATCATTTTAAATCTAAAACTATTATGTGTCAAAACATAATTTAAATCTACAGCTATTATGTGTCAAAACAATCATTTTAAATCTAAAACTATTATGTGTCAAAACATGACCATTTTAAATCTACAGCTATTATGTGTCAAAACATGATCATTTTAAATCTACAACTATTATGTGTCAAAACATGATAATTTTAAATCTACAGCTATTATGTGTCCAAACAGTAAAGCATCTTTTATATGAGAAAGAAAAAAAGAAAGAAAAAATACACCCTTCGATATAGCAGATTATTACAGGAGCTGGAAAAAGAAATAGGCCAACAGATACACTGAGGAGCATTGATCCAGTGATCTGTTCACACCAAGGGTGAAAACTCTTATTATGAGTTACAGCTTGCTCTGTTTGTTCAGTTTACAAATTGTTTCAGACTATTAGTTCATTGTCTGTTGTTAGCAAATTGGTCGACTCGGGCTGCAGGGTTAACAGTGATCCAAAATATATATCTGTCCAGCCAGACAATGCAATTACTGTGCAGCTAAATAATATATGACTTAAAGAGTTTGGTCGTGCAAACAAAGTAATGAACTGAAGAAGTGAAACTCCTCGGTGATAGATTGGAATGTTGTAAATGTAGTAGATACTATTTGAGGTTGGTGGATGTGATGAGAGAAAGGCAGAACACATAGAGACATTACTCAAGGATAAGAAAAATAAAAATAAAAATAAAGATTTTTTTTTTTTTTTTTTTTTTTCAATGTTTGAAATAAGATTCACATGTAAGTTACTCCAGCATAAAACTTAATTTAAACTTGGTCAGTAAGAAATGAAATTATTCTTTCGTTAATGTGAGCTGAAATTTGAGGGTGATATGTTGTTTGTTGGGGTTTTTGGGGGGCTTTTTTTTTATAGTCTAACCTATGTATGGTGAATAATGGATCTTGCTTATATGACAAATCTTTTTTTTTTTTTTTTTTTTTTTTTTTTTTTTTTTTTTTTTTAATTAATTAAAGTAAATTAAATAATTAATTATATATTTCTTTGATACTGATTTTATTTTAAGAGTGGTCTTTATAGTTATTCATATTTTTCTTTACAGATTTATTTTATCTACAGGCAGTCGATTCTTAAAAGTACATGACCTTTGGCACATACTAGCTAATGCATTTTGTAATTTAAATTCCATTTTTTTTATTTTTTATTTTTTATTATTTTTTTTAAATTAATGTAATTGTTAGTGGTGTAGGATGTAATGTTATTTTTTATGATTTTATATTAATGAACATCCAGCACATTTTTGCTGTTATTGTATTACCGACATACATAACAGGCTATTATATATTATAAATTTCTTCATTTTATTTATTATTGTTATTATTGTTGTTGTTGTTGTTATTATTACTATTAAAACATTTTATTTTTAAATTTAAAAGAAGAATATAAAAAATAATCTCCAAAATTATAAACATCAACAAAAACGTCAATAAATCATAATTTAAAAAGACATTTTGTTAAGAAGATTAATTTTTTTTTTTTTTTTATCAAAAGTGACATCCAAAAATATCTGTTCATTTGTTCTGACTGATTAGTTGATACATGAAAACAACAAGAACAACAAAAAAACAAACAGACATGAAATATCTTCTTAATGATGTAACATTAGTTTTAGGTCCACAAATGCAGTGGTTATGATACAAGGTCATAAAAAGATTAAGCAGGTAGGTTATGATGAATGTCTGATGTCACCACAACCTTCTAAATGTCATAGTAATAATTAGCCGTCTAAGATTCATTTGTAAATATATGGAAAATTACATGGAATCATTATTTTAAATGAATCATATCAGTGACCTAATGTTTATTGTTTTTTGTTTAAATATACATACATGATACGTGAAAAACTTTTTAAATATTATCATTGCCATCATTATTTTTGTATTGTTATTGTTACTTTTATTGTTATTATTATTATTATTATTGTTACTGTTGTTATTTTATTTATTGTTGTTGCTGTTGTTATTATTATTATTATTATTATTATTATTAATATTATTAAAGTAATTATGAAATCTGCAAACTAAAACAAGAGAAAAACCAAACAGAAGAATACCAGCATCCACTATGAACAGAAAAGTACATAACCTAATACACAAGTCTTGAAGTACCATGCTTTTTTTTCTTGCTTTTTTTTTCCACCTGTTGCCAATAGCAAGGTTCCAACTGAGTAAATGAGTTTTCTTTATCTAAATCAGAAAAGTACTTTACATGTAAAACATCTATTTAATTAAGTTCTTTTTATGTACTTTAACATTATTTGCCTTCCCGGTTTATGTTTTTTACAGTTTACGATTTACTTTTAGTTTGGTTTTTTCTGTCTGTGGCTATGTGTTTGTCAATGAGTGAATGCCTGTAAATCAATGTATATATATACATGTATTTATTTTAATATATTTTTCAGAGAACATGAGAAAAGAACAAAGAACTAGTATAAAACTAAGACCAACATTAAGAAATAGATAAAAATAAATTGATTAATTAATAAATAATAATAATAATAATATGCAGTAATACATTTGCAATTAATACATGTAATCTTAAATTTTGGCATTCTTAATATACATAATTTCATATAAAAATGTGTATAGAGTATATTGTATCCACAGGATTTTTATTTACTTTTTTTTTTGTTTTTTTTTTTGTTGTTGTGGGGTTTTTGTTCAGGTTTTTTTGTTTTGTTTGTTTGTTTAGATTTTTTTGTGGGCTTTTTTCCTTGACATTTAAAAAAAAAAAAAACATTTACTTCTTGATTTAATGATTTGCTTCATTTTAACAATATTATATAGATTTTTATTTTATATTATCTTTGTTTTTATTTATCTACATAAACAATGTTTTCAACAAAAAAAAAAAACACCCAAAAACTACATTTTCAAGTTACATAAACAATTTTTTATTTTTTTTATTTTATTTTTTTTTTATTTATCTTGTGTCCCAAATAAAATAATCCTCTCTGCCATTTTAGAATGCAGCCTATGGAACAAAACACTTCAAGGATTCATTAAATCATATATATATATATATATATATATATATATATATATAAAATCTGATAATGTCTGGAGCTTTTAAAAATATATATGTTACATACAGTGTTCATTAAGGTGTCTAGCATTTTTTTTTTAGAAATTTATTTGTTTATAATATATTTTTATACAGTGTTTATTAGACAGTCTGAGGGTGTTTAAAAATATAAAAGTCAAAATTATGATTTTTGTTTTAATTTCTTTCTGTGTGTTACACAAGTGTTATTCATGTTAATAATTTCACAGGTTGTTTTATAAACTCTCTCTCTCTCTCTCTCTCTCTCTCTCTCTCTCTCTCTCTCTCTCTCTCTCTCTCTCTCTGTGGTGTTTTATCTGCTTCTCTTTTTATTATTCTGCGTGTGTGTGTTGTCTGTCTCTCTATCTGTGTACCTGTCTCATTGCAGACAGATAATTAGGCAGCCTGAAATTTGTAAAAATGAAATTTATTTATAAGCAATGTTATTAAACAGTCTGGCAGTTTTGTTTTCTGTTTTTTTTTTGTTACAGTGATCAAAGATAAGAAATATTTCCTTGGCCATTTTCTGCTCCTTTGAACTTGGCCTGGAAATCATCACGTAGACCTTATCTGCATGCAAATTGCACAACCCAGTCAGCGAAAAATAAAAAAATAAAAAAATGGAAATAAAACACACATCATCTAAGATGGCTTTTATTTATAATTAGTGGTATTTAAAGTTTACATCAGAGGGCTGGGAAATGGAAGAAAAAAGAAAGAAATCCATTTGTATGCAGGAGAAGCTAAAATGATGGTTGATTAGTTAGCAAAGACCTATAGGGCTGAATCTGTTGAAAGCAGCCTGCTAAAAGATCACTGAAATATGGTCTCTTAATATAGACAGGTAATACAGTCTGTCATGTAAAAATGGAATGATGAATTTTTATATTTTTTAATGAGACTCTGTTTTTGACAGTAGTCAGAAAATGATGCTAGCCACAGCTTGAATTTCATTTGTTTGCAAATTAATACCTAAACCCTAATATTGTTATGGATAGGAATATCTCATTCTGCCGTGATCTTTAAAAAAAAAAAAAAAAAAAAAAAAATCACCAGTAAACCAAAGAAAATTTTCTTCATTTGTCTGTTGTAAAAAAAACTGTGGCTGCTAACATTATTAAAAATTCATAAGTTTTATTTATAATTTGCTTATTCATAATCTGTGTTTGAAAACCATCAGTGATTATTCTATTGACTACCATTTACAAATTAAGATAAAAATGTTTTTATGTTTTGAATCTTACCGTCACACAGAAGGAAAGCACATACCTCAGACTTTGATATTCCAGTGATGCAAAATGGTTGAATAAGCACACCAAGGACTGATCCTGCAGCTTCACAGTTATTATTATTCTGTTTGTTACTGTACTGATTAAAGAAACTTTTTTCCAGATACCTCCCTAAGCATTGTTTATGACATTTATTTACAGGTTGTTCAAAAAAGCCCATAGTTTATTTTCTGATTAAAACAACTTTTACATCGTACAAACATGCCTGCCTACCTTTCCAAATAGTTGTGCTTGTTGTTGTTGTTGTTTTGGGGGTGTTTTGAGGTGGGGTTTTTTTTGTGTGTGTTTTGGTTTTTTTGGGGGTTTAGGGGGGATTTCCATTAATCTAATGCCTATATCATCTATATACAATTTGTTAATAAAATGGAATGGTTAAAACAGATCTGACTGTATGACATTTATTTTCAAAGATTCTGATCATACGAAAACACACTCTGTTTTTAATCTTTAGGATAATATTCCAATTTTTTTTTTTTTACTGATTCTGCAGACTGATTAATTGTGTTTTGAAATATGAAATTAATAAGAGATGGATCTAGAAACAGAAATAAGTATTTTCTCCATTATTAAATGCTGTAGTTGTCAAGTCCTCTGATCTTGCCAATAAATGCTTTTCTCCAAACTTTAATCAAATTGTTTCAAGTAATTTCCAAGAAGACATATATTACTCCTTATATATTATTTATATACAAATAGAATTAAGTTCTTTGATCTTTACTGACAAAAATTGTTCTAAAGTTAAATACTGCTTTGAATTATTTTCCAAAAGGAAATGTTACATTATGAGGTACATAACATTAATGTTGGTATATGTGTTTGCATTGAACAGTGTAATTTTTGTCTACATAAAAATACATTTTTAATTCTGTTATTTTTAAAAAGATGAATTTTGTTCTTTATTTAAGACAGATGTTTGTGTATATCAAAGTTTTTCCTCATTCCAGACAAGGCTTTGTAAGTTGTATATGAAATGAGGTGATATATGAGTGAATAGGTACATATAAAATTCTGTTTTTTGTTTCTTCTTTTTATTTTTTATTTTTTTACCCTTTTTCATGTCTTAATTTAATGCATTATTAAATATATCAAGTTCTAAATAAATTCATAAACTAACACACACACACACACACACATACACATGCATTATAAATAAGAAGTTCAAATTCAATCAAAAATATAAAAAATTATGTAAACACATTTAGAACATTCTCAAAATTCATTTTAGTGTTTGTTATTTTTACTGAAATAAAATATATTTCTTCATGAAAATGATTGGTCTGTTATTTTTGTTGTTTTTTTTATTGCTTTTTTCTTTTTTTAATATACAAAAAAAAAAAAAAAAAATGTTTCAGTATGTTGAAATAAGGTTTGTGTTGTATCTTACTGTCAAAAAATACTCGCTATCTTATGATGAAATCTGTAAGTCAATTTTAAATTAATACTACATGTACTGGCTTACACTGGCTCAATAAATCAAAAAGAAAATTAATACTGGGATTTTTTGGCCTGCCAGACCAGCTTGTTGGTTACTCAGTCATTTATCATTGCTCTTTTGTTTTAGTTTTGTCATTTTTCTTCTTCTTCTTTACTTTCCTCCTCTTTCTTAGTATGTGTGTTTATGAAAGAATGGAAAATTTATTGTTACTGTTATTCTTTGGTCTAACAGTAGTCATTGTTGTAATTCCGTCATAATGTTTTGTTTAATTAAAATTAATAAAATAATAATTATTAAAAGTGTTTTTGACTTGTTACATGAATAATGTTTTAATAATGCTGTCTTCTTTATAAAAAAAAAGAATATTTCAAAATTTTTATTATTTAAAAAAGAAATGTTTTTTTAACTTTTTATTATTATTTAATTATAGGTTATTTATAACACCATAATAATCTTATCTTTAACATAAATTTTTATTTTTATTTTATATAAGTAATTGTTCATCTTTCTAAATGATTTTTTTTTTTCTTTTAAAAATATTTAGCTTTTGAAACATATCTAGTGACAATAATAGTAATAGTAGTAGTAGTAATAATAGTAATAAAAAAGAACAGTAGTAATAACAACAATAATAAAAAATAATAGTTACAACAACAGTAATAAATAATAACAACAACAAAGACAGTAACAAATAAAATCAGAAATCAGAAAAGGTATCTTAATAAATTAAATCGAAAATAGAAATTCTTAGTTTGGATTGACAAATTATTCAAACCATTTCAGACAGCGTGCAGACTGTCAAGAGAATTCAGAACAAATGTAACTAACGATGTGTGATTTCCTTCATAGTGACATGAAACAGATATTTTTCTTTGCTTTAAATACCAGCATGTGCCACAGGTTAAATGTTTAATGTTTCTGGGGTGGGGTTTTTTCAGTACAGACTGGATAGTTAAAGTATATTGTCTGTCTGTCTGATTGGTGCAGATTGGGATTTTTTTGTGGGTTTTTTTTTGTGGAAGACCAGTCATTTTGGAACTGAATAAAAATATGTTTATTTATTCATTCATTATTATTATTTTTACTACTACTGTAATTATTGTAATTGTTCTTACTGTTAATGTTGCTTTTGTTGTTTCTGCAGTTCTGATTAATACTATTATAATTACTGTTGTTATTTTGTACGTATTTGTTGCTTTAATGGTATTTTGATTACTGTTGTGATGACGTTGTTGTCATTAACATCGCTCTTATTGTTACTGGAACTGTAGTTACTGCTATTTATGATATTATTATGATTACTATTTTATTATCTCTATTATATATTTTTACTGGCAGCAACAAGAAACAAAAGAGAAAAAATATTCCTATATTCATCTTCCACAGAATAATCAAAAGAAACTACAAAACAAATGCGTTGCTGTGCAAAACTGGCTTATAATTGAAATTTGACCACTGAAGTGAAAGGAATATAATATGCAGATGACGTTAGTGTGCTGTAATTGGCCTTCTTGGACAGTGGCAGGAAGTGGACAAGGCTACTGGACAACAGACACATATGGTGATAGCTGTGGGTAGCATGAGATATTAAGACTTTGTAGCAAACTAATTAATCAACAGACTTCCTGCATAGCTGTGTTCAGACAGTGACTGCAGCTGGGGTTTTTTTTTTTTTGGTTTTTTTTTTAATTAGGATAAAATTTCAGAGGAAACAATGTCAAGGTCATAAGGTCATTGGTCAGAATGTCAGTGGACTTAAGGTCATAGTCAAGATGTCAGTGGACAAAATGTCGTGGTCAAAATATCAGTGGATTAAATGTCTTTGTCAAAATGTCAATACACTAAATGGCATGGCCAGAATGAATACTGACTGTGTGTTGGTCGAAATGTCAATGGATTAAAAAGTTAGTGATCTAAATGTCAGTGAGCAGTAGGTATAGTTAAAGATGGTCAACAGGTCAGTGGATTTAAAATGCATATACACAACAATATATTAGTAAATGTTGGTATATTTTCAGATAAGGTACGTTTTTTGTTTTTTTATTTCCAGGTAAGTAATCTGTATAGATAGATACACAAAAATAGAATCATGACATTTCACAAGAGATATTTTAACAAAAGAAATCCATTCTGCTGGAAATAATGACATTTCTTAATGGATGGTACATGTATAGTTCTAAATACCTATTTTTTTACTTTAATAACATTGACATTGTTCTTTTAAAACAAGTAGTGGGTGTTATGTGTCAAACTACAACACTGGTTTATCAAAGTCTATTATATATTTTCTATTTTAAACCGCAGGAAAGTGATCAGTGTTTGAAATGATAATCTCATATACAAGCAGACACAGTATAAATAGCAATCAAAGACCGAATCAGAAAGTGACCTTTTAAAAAAGGTCACTTCTTAATTGAGGTAATTTCATAATAAAATTGGCAAATACAAATGTGAGATTTTCACCCATGTGGTAGCTTAGCTGAAATGAATTTTGTACTAAGTTGATAATTTCTGATTAAAAATGAATGCTTTTTGTCATGTGGTTGTTCTTTTTTTTTTTTTTTTTCTTTTTTTTTCACCGAGTTAATTTTATATTAAATTTAATAAATTTGAAAAACTAAAATGTTCACCCATGTGGCTTTTTAACTGAGATAATTTTTTATTAACTAGATGATTTGGGAAAGAAAAAGTGAGGTTTTTACTTATCTATATACCTAACTGAGGTCATTTTTATTTTAATTTATAGAATAAAAATGGGATTTTTGCCCACAAAGCTATCAGAATTGTAATTTTTCAAATTGATCTGACTTTCTAGTTTTTCTTCAGCTTGCTTTTCTGTCTGATAAAATATTGAGGGTAACTTTATCCCTGTCATTCACTGATTATTTTAGGTATGATAGATTAAATATTAATTATTTATCTAATTACTAGTTGATAGTTTTTCATCTTTTTTTTTTTGTTTTCCTTTTTTTCAAATTCTTTTTTTAAATTTTTTTATTTCTAATTTAATTTAATTTTATTTTAATCAGGCTTTAAGTAACAATTTTCAAAGTTTTTAAAATAATTCATTCTTTGTTTTTATTTCTTTTTTTTTTATTTGCTCTCCCTATAACTCTCTCTCTCTCTCTATCTCTCTTTATCTTTCTCTTTTTTCCATCTCTTTCTTACTGTTTTTTTCTGATTCTCATTTATACACTTATCTTATTTTTTTCTTGCATTTTCCCAGTACTCTGGCATCATCTCATAGAAAAGAGCAAAAAGAAAGAAGAAGAAAGAAAAAAAGCTGCATCTTGTAAATTTATCCAGGATTTTATATTTTTTAATATTATTTATTTATTTATTTATTCTTTTTTAATGAAATAGTTAAGTGTTTTGTGCAGTGACATTACACATGTAACAATTTTTGGAATTTTTCATTTTAATATTGTTGTTTTTTCTTCTTTTAAAAAAAATAAAAAAAATTGTGTGTGTTTATTTGTGTAGAAACCAAAACAACAAGAAACAAAAAAGAAGACAAAAGAAGCTTCAGCCTCCATTCCTCCTCTGGAACTTATTATATTACTGTTTCAATTTTTATTTTACAAATTAAAGTGTTGGAAAAACAACAGTCATTTACAAGTTTACAAACTGTATTTAATCTATTTGTTCACACAACCAGAGGCACACACTTCAAACGTTAAACACACTGAGCCATGTTATGCAGAATGTAATTACGTTTGCAAACAAACAGCAGTTTTTAAATCAACAGTAAATGATTTAATTAAACAGAATAGTAAAAAAAGGTTCAGAAAAATTGAAATCATCTCTCTGGAGATTATCGTAGTGTAAACCTCTGTAATTTTGTGCATGAGGTCTTCTGTTCTAATTCCTAATAAAAAAAAGGTTATAATAAGGGCATATTAGAGTGCTGTGCATTTCAGCATGTGTCCTTCTTAAAACTTTGATTTGCCTCTTTTTCATCATAGCCAATGCTCTAAGACATTTAAATGTGATTTACTGTTTATGGGAAGGTGCATATAAAAGATCCCTAGCTGCTGATCAAATAATAATATTCCGTCAGATGGCTTCTCCGTTCTCTTTTACCCTAATATGATGCCAAATAACCATAAATTTCAAAGCAGAGCCTGTAATAATAAATCATGAAACATTAAATAGTAAAAATTATAATAATTAGAAATGAAATATACAGTTATATGTTACAAAAATTGGCCTGAAGACAGCATCAACAAGGATCGACCCTGCAACGTGTTACTCCTGTTGCAGACGATCCGTTTCTGACATACACACCATTCCCTGGAGATATCTGGTTTTCTGTGTCAGTTGTAACACACAACTTAAATAAGATTCATTTATCATTTCTTGTGAGAACTAAATAATTCCCCTGCTTTCGACGCATCATAAATCACCCAACATTAGTCCAAATAAAAATATTCTGTTTTTCAAAAATGGGCTTTGTAATCTCAGAAAATGATCAAGATGGATACGAACATAGACATTTCTGTTTCCTTTCTTTGACATTTTTCATTTTCTTCAAGTGAATGTTCGACTCGGAGGATGGGTGAACGTACCAGACAGTTCAATTTACACGGCATCAATGTGTTTGACAGTAATTAAAAAATCATGATCTTCATCAAGATGCAGCGTTATTGTTTTCATTCGTCTACGTCATCGCTGTTTCCTTAGCTTCCTTGTTGTCGTCAAAGGTTAATTTGAGTTGAGCTTTGTACACGTAGAAATTAGATTGATTGTAATAAACTGGTGTGGATTTTTAAATTTATAAATTGTTTTTCTTTTCTTTTTCGGTTGTGGGTGGATTGATACTTTTATGAATATTTAATTCTTTTTTTTTTTTTTTTTTTTTAATTTATTATTTGTAATTATTATAATTTTTTTAAATTCTTTTTTATTTTATTTTATTATTCATTTTTTTTAGCATGGATATAAATAAATAGATGTAAATTTAAAAAATGTCTACTACTCTCGTATATTTTCTGGATTTATAAAATATTTTTCATTTTCTTCTGTTCTGGTAGATGCATTGGTAATTACATAGATATTTAATTTCTTTTTGTATTTTATTATTATTCTTTTCTTTTTGTTTTGTTTAGTATAGAAATAAAATATATTTAAATTTATGTGTATGTATTTTATTATTTTATATTTCAGTTTTGTGTCTTATTTTTTTTTTTAACTTGTGCTTTATTACACCTTTTGTGATCAAATGTTGATAGAAAAAAAAAAATAATAATAAAAATGATGATAATGATGATGATAAAAAGTAAATAAAAATAATGATAATGATAATAATAATTCATGCCTGACACACACAGATGTGTATTTCTTTTCTTCTAGTTCTATAGAGGGATTGTGACAAATCTAATCTTTTATTAAAATACCAATTAGCTGTATTTGATTACCCACCCACACACACACACACACACACACACACACACACACACACACACACACACACATATACATATACATGCATTATATCCTAATTCAATCAAAAATATAAAAAATTCTGTTGTGTGATTTTTAATTATGTTTCTCTTCACAGCATCTCAAACACACATTGTTTGATAATCTACAGTTAAACAGAACTTTATGGATAAAGTCTTAGTGCAGATTTGTATTAATATCCATATATTTTTACAAGGATTAAGTTGAGATGCAAGATTAACGTTGATTTTTGTCCCAGAGTAATGTGGTTTAATGATTATATTTGGTAAGATTCATTCACACAGCCAAAGAAGTAAGTTTCTTTCTGTTCTTGCTATTTTTATTATTATTGTTATTTCTATATATTTATTAATATATTATCTGACATGCAATAACTTTTTTTTTTTTGATGTATCCAGTTTATTTTAAAATATGATTTTTATAATAATAACCATTGTGGTGTTTAATGCACCATCATCATCATCATCATCATCACTTGTCAGTGACACTGACATCATTATTATTGTCATTGTCATCATTGCCATTGTTACTCATCTGTTACCATTATGATTATCTTAAGTGATGTCTGTATCATCATCATTTGACATTGTCATCATCATGTCTTTGACTTTGACAAAGATAATAATAAAAATGAAGATGATGATGACATGAACATTAATGATAACAGTTGAGTAGCAGTGGCAATGATGACTATAACTAACAATGATGTCGGTGACATTAACAAATGATGATGATGATGACAAAGATGGTATATTAAACACCGTACAGGTTATTGTTATTAAAATATAATTTGCTTCACTCCCAGTCTCTTTATAATTATTTTATTCTGTAAACTCTATTCAGTTTCATATACAGTGTAATTAAACCATTTTGTTTTCTCTTCATATCCTGTGTTCTGATAATAAGCTACAGGTATTTTCTGTGACTCGTTAGCACAATGAGGTAATTACTCAGGTAATGAGTCTGACCAGCAGCAACAGATGTATGCTGTTACCAGGTTGCTGTTTAAAAAGAACAACACAATAATAAGTCATGGAGATTTACTCTTGTTTGACCTTAGACATTATAGTGCTGTGATTATTGTTGTTGTCTAAATTATTATTATTATTATTATTATTATTATTTTGAATTCAAGCCACCAAATTTAAATTTTGTTATTTTTATTAATCAGTTTATTTATTTTGTTTCATCTGTTTCTCGTAAAATGTGTATTTTGATAATTCACAATGTCTGTGTAACATTATGAGAAAGCTTAATAATCCACCACAAAGAATATATATTGTAAGAAATTTAATTTAATTCAGTTTGATTTACAAAATAAAATAAAACAATAGGAAAAGAAAGGACAACAAGAAAAATAGAGAGAAAAACCCCCAGCAGAGGTAAAAATGTTTTTTCCTTGTTAATTCAAGCAATAAATAATATTTTTCTTTAAAGTCTTTTTCAGTACAAAACAGCCTTATAATTATGTACAGTGTTAAAATATTAATATTTCCATTAACATACATCACTAATATATAGATTTGTACCTTTTTTTTTCAATTTTCTTCTGCATTTCCATTTAATTTCAACTAAAAATTAATTTCAGCACCATTTTTCAGTTATAATTTTCTCCTAATGTTTATTATTTTCTTTATTTTTGTTTCTTTAATTTATTAACTTTGACTTTCACACAGCATTAAATAACAGATCTTTAAACAAAGACTTACTTTTTAAATATTTATGATTTATCACCTGCTTATTTCTGGCTGGGCAGTATTAAAACATTTAAAAGGAAGGGAAAAAAGAAATGTTCAAAGAAAATGGACTGTTAAAATGCTCAGCACATAATTTGATCACTTGAAAACTGAATGAAACCTATTAAATATATATTACTCAACACTTTAAGTAAGGTTTGAAAAGATTGGAGGCAATACTTCATCCATTTTCTATTTTTTTATTTATTTTTTTATTTATTTATTTATTTATTTATTTTTCTTTTAGTTCAGTAATAACATCACAAGTATTTTATACATGAAGGTAACAGCGTGTTTGTTTTTCACTTCAGTAACATTTCACACATTTTTCGTTATCTCTGGCAACACTTCAAAGTTGTTTTTCTTCAGTATAATTTTTCACCTCAATAAATATTCTCAAATCTACCGAATTTCGGATCCATCCAGGAGTTAGCAGAGTGTCAGAAAGATGTCTCCTGAATCAGACAAGTCTGTTTACACTGGCAGAGTGATCAGCCATGCTGTGCTTTTTATATCTGTATATTATTCTTCATTATTAGTATTTAATATCTGTGCTATTTCTAACATCCTTCCGAAAATCTGGATTTTTCTGTTTTTCCTGACGATTTTCCCCAACTTTTTAGTCCGTTAAATGGAAGGTTGAATGTGTAACAATGAACTGGGCATAAAAAGATAAAAGTTTAATAAGGTTAACTAAAACCTGTGTAACAAGATTGAGTATATAACATCAAGTTTATAAAAACTGAGTATAACATGAAACAAAACAGATGGAAGTTTTGCATGTCTTTTGTGGGTTTTTCTTTTATCATAGTTTTGGTTGGGTTTTTTTTTAATATTAGTTGTGTGTGTTTTGTTTTATTATTATTATAATTTTTTTATTATTATTAATTTTTTATTTATATATTTATTGTTATTATTACTGATATTATTTCGTTATTTATCTGTTGTTTTTGGTTTTGTTGTCATTGTTATTATGATTATGAGGAGGAGGAGGAGGATTATTATTATTATTATTATTATTATTATTATTATTGTTCCTTTTTCTTTGTTTTTTTCATCTCCTTTTCATTTATACTTTTATCTTTAGAATTAAGCATGAGACTGAAGAGAAAAGATGTAGATTTTTTCCAGAGGCTATTAAAAGGAAATTGGGTCATTAATTTCAGATGTTCAAGGTCAAGACATTCATTTTTGTTTCTTTTTAGTCTTTTAATTTTTGTTTATTATTATTATTATATTTTTTTTTTTTTTTTAGAATAAATTGTGGCCTTAGGCATTACTGGTCACAGGATCAGTCCTTATCAGAGCTCTGACACAAATATTTCCTGCTTCAGTCAGTGACCCTTGATTAGTTTATCAAACTGTTTGGTCTGTAATTTCCAGTCTGAGGGAAGGCACTAATAAAAGATAATTTTCTGCTACTGAAAAAAGAATAGGCCATTTTATGGTGGGACTGACTTTTGTATGTTTATATTTGCTGTTTTTGCTATACTTTATAATATAAAGCAACAGATTAAAACTGAGAATAAGTGTGTTTGATAAATAAACCCACATTTTCCTCTTAGGTTTTTTTTTTTTTTACTACATTTTGTCAGGTGTATTTTTTTCTTTCCTTATGGATTTTTTTTCTTTTCATTGCCTTTTTTTTTTTTTTTTTTTTTCTGAGCTTTTTCTCATGTTATATCTTAGAAATAATTTTGTTAGCTGATGATGGAGTTGTGTCTTAAAAGCAAAATGATGAAAAAAAAGCATGGCACATAAAACAGACTTTTAGAGAATAAATAAATCATTAAAATAAATACACACACATATGTTCACACTGATATATATATATATACAGTATCCTGTCTTCTCAAACCATTCATACTAAATATTATATCCTACTAAGCTACTTCATACAACCCACATTCATAAAATGACAAATTAGATATAAAACTTCCCACCAAACCTAAACCTGTTTATCCTACCATACATCCTACATGTTCTATCACACTATATAATCCTTAAACAAAAAGATGCATTTATTAAACAAAAAGATGGATATACTTAGATGCACAAATGCATGCAAACAAGCTCATATGCACACACGCACGCACACATAAACATGCATTTGTGTATGGTACATCCAAATTTTTTATGTAAACTTTTTAAAGTATTATATAATAAAAACTGTGAATGAATGTCATGCAGATAAACACAGCTCTCATTGCAGGAAAATTGGCTTGTAAAACAGCAGTAAAATGAGTAAACCAAATTTAATTTAAAAACAAAATAGGAAAAATCTTCAACATTTGCAAATTTATGCTGTTATTAAATAAAATGAATTTTAAGTATGATTTAGTTTGCAGATTTTAATGCATACCTTAAAATGATTTTGACAAGTAGAAAGATTTGTCTTGTGGCTTTATTTTGAATATTGTTTTCTTAATGTCAGTGAGATCTATTGGTTTTTTATTAAACAGATGACAAAGAAGAATAAATAAGAACAAAAAAGAGTGAAATTAAAAATAAAACCAAACCAAACGCAAAATAGAAATAGTAATGGTGATAAATGAATAAATTTAATAAATAATTATAATAATTTAGAAATAAATAAAATAAAATAATAATAATAATAATAACACAATAACTGCTAAAATAATTTTAAAAACATTTGTCTATAATACATTTTATAATACATTTATACATTACTCAATTTCGTTTAAATTACAAGGGCTTGATTTTAAACTAAATTCAATTTTGTTTGAAAGTAACAGATAAATGTTCACCAGCTTACACAGTTAAATAACAAAACAGTCACAAGGAGGAGACATTTACATAGAACTCCCCAAGGTTTTCAATCTGACTGAATTTAGATTGGAAAATTTTTTAACAAATTTGCTTTGTTTATCAATCTCTCTAAAGCACATTGATTAATTTTCTATTATTAGCTTATGGATGTCTTCATAGAAAACTCAAAGGAATTTTCAGTTAACAGCAACATTTTTTTTATATATATGCCTTCCCGCATATTGGAAAAAGTATTTAACAAAATATTTGTGGGACATTGTCTGGAATGGGAAAGAGACTTGTGCATTTACTCAGGAGAACTGATACTGTAAAAAGTCACAAATCCTTTATAAAAAAAAAAATGTTTAGATATATATATATATATTGTCAGACTCATATAAACTGAGGGTAGAGAGATTAAAATTTGAAATGATAGCCTAGAATGGAATAAATTTTAAAAGAGAGAGATGCAGCTGTTTAATTTTTATGTTCTGTGAGACAGCTGTTGGCATAAGCAAAATATTAGAAATATATTCTTGTATATTGTTAATGAAAACTCCAACAACAAAACAGAATCTCTGACTAAATGTTGTTGCTGCTGTTTGCTGTTGCTGTTGTTACAGACTGAGGATCCTGAAATGTGACACTTTTTTGTGAAAAGCTGAGTTTGTGATATATTATATTTTCTGATAGATGTAGCATTCACAAACCTTATTTCATGCACACATTTATTAAAAGCATTATATAAAATACCTGAAGCATATCTGTATTATGACTGTAATAGCATACACTTCTGAAAACCATGATTGAAATAAAGCACAAAACAATGTACTGAAAAAGAACACAATACTTCTGTTATGGCTAACTTAAATTTATTAAAGCTGAATCAGTGACAGAGATAACTATTATTTATTAAAATTCTCATTAATGACAGTACTGTAAGAAGATCTGGCTATGTCAAACTTTGTCTTTTAGGTTAGAGTTTCTAAAGCAATGAAGTCAAATATGAAAAGAAATGTAAAAATAAAGTAGACAGTTTTCTCACGTTTCCAGGACTAATATAACTGCAAAACAATTAAAATGGTTCTGATGACAGGAAACACCAGAAATTTAGATATTCGTGTCCATCAAAGTAATATTAAACTATTAATTAACCTAGATGAAAATGACAGGTAAAAAAAAAAAAAAATAAAGATAAAAGAGAGAGAGACATTAACAGTACTACATATTTATCCAGATTCCAGAAAAAAAAGCCTTTACAAATGATTAATTTGTATCCATAATAGAATAGTAATAAAACTGAAAAAAACAAAACATACAAAACTAGTAAATATATTAATAGTAATTATAATAGGAACTGCCAAAACGATTCCGGTAGTAGCAGTAATAATATTAAGATATTATTTTTATAACTGACAGTAACAATTGCAATGAAATAATTGTTTTCTTTTTCAGAATTGCTTAATATTTAAATCTTCGGTTTTACTAGAAAATAGTTGTACACCATTAAATCAATTTTATTCTGTACAATTTTTCAGAATTACTTGTTTTAAAATGTAACTATTACACCTTTTAAATCCAGGAATAAATAAAACTAAGCTGTTAAATGCAAGAAAAAATAAAAAAAATAAAATAAAAAACGAACATTGCAAAGTCTTTGGTGACTTTTTGCACAACCGAAATCAATTGGACTGAACTTTATAAGACTGAACATTCCATTGTTACGACAAAACCTTCTAACCTGATGGTATAATGGTCCTCATGGATATCATGTTTTTATTAATTTATATTCAAAAATTATTAATACTTATATATATATATATATATATAAAATGTTAATCTGATATAATATTATTTAAAAAAAATAATAATAATAAAAAATTCCTGGGTAAAAAAGTAAATATTCATTATGATTCTTTTACTGTTTGAATTTGTTGTTAGGGATTAAATTAATTTCTTAAGTAAATATGTCACACTGTGGTGATATTTTGTAAGAAACTTTCATTTTAATTAATATACTGAATTTTTAAAATTATTATTAAATGAAATAAAATGAAATAAAATAGTCAGTGTGTTTATTAATGTTTTTGTCATGTGTGCCATAACTGAAAAACAAAACAAACAATTAAATATACACTCTCTCTCTCTCTCTCTCTCTCTCTCTCTCTCTCTCTCTCTCTCTCTCTCTCTCTCTCTCTCTCTCTCTCTCTCTCTCTCTCTCTCTATCTCTGTGTGTGTGTGTGTGTGTAAGTGTGTGTGTACTCTATTTTATAAAAAAATATTTTATATTAATATATTAATTTGTCATTCAGATATTGATGGTTGATTATAGTATATTCTTTTATTGAATAAATATTCATTTTTAAAAGATTTTTAAAAGTATATATTAACAATACATCCTGACAAGTGGAACCTGGCTAGAATTGGAAATTATTCTATTATTATTATTACTGTTTTGTGAAAGATGTAAGATTTTTATTTTTGGAAATACGATTCTGGTTAGATATAATTGTATTAATTTAAATAATGAAAGTCCAAAAGTTAGTTATTTCCAGTATTTAATTTTAATATTTCAGAAAAAAATAATGAAAAAGGAAAGAAAGAAAGAGACAAAAACAAAGACTAATTGGGCAAATTTAATATCCTGGTAGCCAATATTAACAATGTTAAAAAATACCAATTTTGTACTAGTGTGTTCATAATTAAATAGCCATAACGGGTTATTGTCAAAGGATAAGAGAAACATTAGTACATATTTCCCAGCAAATGGGATTTTGATGTGATATTTATCTGAGAAAGCTTTAATGGGATTCATGTTTACTGCTAAAAAAAATACATAAAATAAGTATCCAACACTCAAATTTTAGACATGTTCATAATTTGCAATTCACTCCAAAGGTACTTTAACAGTTTCTGTAAGTTTTATATTATTATTATTATTATTATTATTTTATTTATTTGTTTTGACATTTTTACTTACACAGAAAACAAAAGATACAGCTATTGAAATGATACAAATCATATTGTTTGTATGATGCTTCAATATATATTTATTTTAAGCTTAAAAGTTGGCAGTGCATATTTTGTGTTAAGCACATAATTACCAAGTCAGTTCTTTCATTCATGCAATAAATCTCATATTTAACAAATTCTGATTTCAGCTTCAGAAGAAGAATACTACTGTGTAGAAGCTGACATTTAAATAGATAAACAAATAAACAAACAACAAACACATTCCGTGATAGATAAGTTTTGTCATCTTAAATTACATTTAACTGCTTGATGCATTAAGCTCAGTGTCTGCTCAAAATTACATCTTAGAAATCATTTCCAATAATTTTCATGATAACAGATAACAGCCGACAGTGAAAGTAAATTAAAACCTGGATAAGTTAATACTCACATGCTCATAATCAACATTTATGGATCAGCATTATTTTCATGGCCACAGATGGAATTGTACATCACACAAGTTAAAAACTGATCATTTTCCTTTAGTATTATGTGTAATAAAAACACCCCATCACAAGCACACACACACACACTTATGCATGCATGCACACATGCACATACATAATACATACATAATGTACATATACACACATATACATACATACATATATATACATACATGAACACATACATATATATATATATGTATGAATAAATAGAAAAAGGACATATAATAAATATGTTCAATATTAATAACCAAATTTTTTTTATCTGCATAAAATCTCTTAAATTTTCTAGTCAATAAAATTAAGTTTATCTTTTTCACTTAATAATCAAAAAAGTATAAAAAAAAAAAAAAAAAAAAAAAAAAAAATTTTGTTCACAGACATATTCATTAACTGAATACAAGACAGTCCCAAAGGATATGCATCAGTGTTACTGGTATACAAGGTTTATTATATCAGTGAGATTTATTTCTGTATACTGATACGAATATGTGAAAGATATACACTACCTGTCTGCCTGTTACACAATCAGAGAGTTACACTTTACTGCCACAAACAATTAGACATTGATTTTATATGATGTCTGTGCTAGAAGAATACTTAAAACAGAGGTTTATCCTGTTTCAGTTATGAAATACTTGTTCAGAGTAATAATTATACTCTACTGTAATAACGTTAGTTTATTATTTCTACGTTGTTCATACGAACATGTAGGTGTAGCTATAGAGTTACACGCATACAAACACTCGTGTTTTGATATACTCATCAAACATTAATAACTACCTACCTGTTTATGCATATGCATGTATATACATACATAGACACGTACATAGATAATATATTTGCTTATTATCTACCCTCATATGAAAACAAGGACAAAAAGATAGTAGACAAATGTATATAATCAAATTCAGATATATATCCATCTGTCTATCCATACATATGTGTGTGTATGTCTGTTTTATATATATATATATATAAAATCACACAGACACACAAGTATACACAGAAACTCACACAAATACATACACATACAAACTCAGACACACACACACACACACACACACACACACACACACACAAATACAGTAGACACCCATCAGAAAAACACATACTGTGATATACAAAACTTATATTGGTCACATGAAGCCAGTCAATGATTGACTTGGGTGGGGAACATTTCTCTGATATTGATTGTCTACTAACTGCCTGTTGTGCTGGCGCTATCCAATCCTACAAGTTCTATTAGCACTAAGTCTAGGTAAATGAGTGACAGTTTTGCTTAGGCCTATGTATGTGGCAAGCGAGAGAGGAGTTGTCTTATATTAAGTATTGTGCTACCACAGTTTGGTATCACTTGTGTTCATTAGGAGATAAACACTGCCAGTCAAACGATGTTAGCCAGGCTGAGAGTGGTGAAATATGTACTGCATTCATAGCTATTAGTCGACCATTTGTGTGTTTGGTTCTCTTCACATTGCTGTGTGATCATTTTCAATACTATCTGATATTAAAATATTTCTAAGGAACGTTTTTTTTTTCAAATGTTTTTTTTCCCCACACAAAGTTTGGACTAGTAAGTTACGATTTTGAAGATAACCTGAAATCAAAATATTTCACAAAGTTTGGACTATTGAATTATAATTTTGGACTATTCAAAGTGTTTCTAAGGAACATTTTTTCATAAAGTTTGGACTACTGAATTATAATTTTGAAGACTCTCTGAAGTTAAAATATTTCTGAGGAACTGGTTTTCAAGAAGTTTGCACTACCAAATTTTTACTTTGAAGAGTCATCTTTTTTTTTTAACTGCAAAGCTCTTTTTAACAGTGATGATTTTGCTTAATATCTTACAGTGAAATATTTCTGACTAAATCTGGACTACCAGATAATAATTTTGAAGAATACCTCACTTTGACATTTATGTGGAACTTCATTTCAGAAATTTACACGTGAATAATAATCTTGTAAAATACCTCATTTTAAAATATTTCTTTGGAACTGTCTTTGACAAGTTTTGTCACCTTCAAAAGAATTGCTCTAGGTTGGAATTTTGAATTCTATTCATTTTGATTACTTTTAGATCTTTTGTTTTTATTTTACTTTAAAATGAAATAAAGATCTTACAAAAAAAATAAAAAAAAACAACCATTTTCTTTTTGGAAGTGGTCAGTCAAGAAAGAATTCCCTGTTCAGAATAAGTGAACAACTTTAGTATATTTCTAATTAAAGAAAAGAAAGTTCACATTAAAGACCACAACTGTGCCTTCATTAAAGTGTTAGAAAGAAACACAAATCAGAATAAGAAAAGAAAATCTTGAGTAAAGTGTCTGTCTGCATTTCCTCAGTCATGTGAATGACATTTCATGTGCCTTGTATCATCACGGAAACATTCTGACCACATTGGTTTGAGCTTGGAATAATACCGGTGAGTCTGGAATTTTAATTATTTCTTCTATGTCTAGAAATTCAATAAATACTGCTATCTGTAGAATTTTCTATAAAAAATAAATAAAAGAGCTACGTTTCGAATTTTCAATGAATGATACTCGTACGTCTAGAATCTTCAATACGTGGTGATGTGTTACATCTAGAATTTTAAACAAATGCTATGGCATGACTAGTATTTTCAGTAAATGATACTGGTTTGATATGCTGCAGTAAGACATTGATAAATATGATGATCATGGTAACAGTGACAGTTACTCATGTTTTGACTTGACACTTACAACAGTTTTTTTCTGCTACGATGTTTTAAATGACCAAACTTAATGCCACTGAAAGACCGTATTTTGTCGTCAATAATCTCTTATGTGATAACAGAGAATGTCTTTTTTTTTTCACTTGTCACACTTAATGAATTTTATATCTGACAAACATGCACACACGTAAATACACTCACACATGTTTTTGTGTGTGTTTTTGTTTTTTTAGTTTGACCACAGTAAACAACTTTTTTCATTTGACTAATTTGCTTTTTTACTTAACCACATACAATGACCTTTTTCCACTTGACAACAAAGAATGGCTTTTTTAAACTTGACCACAAAAATACAAATACCATAAAGGATCTATAACTCTACAGAGATTGCAAAATGAAAAGGATTTATTTTCCTATACACCATTGAAGGATTTTAGTTGTTCCTCTACATCAGTGAACGATTTTAGCTTTTCCCATAAATTAGTGATGGTTTTTAATTTCTTTTATGCGTTACTGACAGATTTTAACTCTTCTTGGAGTTGAGAAAGTTTTGTTTTAAATGGATTTCTCTTACACTTCCCATTTCTTTTTTTCATTATTTTCTTTGTATTTCTCTTTTTTTTTTCTTCTTTTTTCTTTTTTCTCATTCTTTCTCTTTTTTCTTTTCTTTTTCTTTCTTTTCATTTTTTTTTTTTTTTTTTTCATTTTTTTTTTTTTTTCTTTCATTTTATTCTTCTTCTTTTATTTGTTTTTTCTGAAGTAATCTATTTTAAAAGCCAGACTCAGTTTTTAAATGCTTTGTTGACAATGTCCAGTGAAACTGAAACAAAACAGTTTTCTTTATATTGTCTCTTTCTTTAGCTAATACTTGTTTTATTAATATTACATGTCTTTTATACAGACTTTCTTTTGTCTGAGCTGGATGTATTGTTATTTCTTTGTTTTATTTTAAAAAGGGAAACTTTTTTTTTAAATAAAGAGAAAAGAAACTGAAAAAACAAATGAAAAAACAAATAAATAAGAAAATACAGAAAAAGGATAAATAATGAAAAGTGAAAGAAAATAAATTAAAAAATTATGTTAAATATTTAAAGTATTTAAAAAATCAATCTTGAGTTATATTATTTGTTTCTAGATAATACTGATTTGTTTTGTGTTGCTTTTAGAAATATAAGTATTGAAAAAGTGTTTTTTTTTTTTTTTTTTTTTTTTTTTTGGTTATTTTATTGTTATTCTTAGGATTTACTATGGATTACTAAACATTATTCTTAAAAAAAATTATTTAAAAGATTTTTTTTTATTATTATTTAGTGATCTGCTCATCAAACTTTCTTAAAAAAAAAAAAACATTATGTATTTATTTATTATTTCATTATTATTAATATTTTTTTATTTTGCAATTAAGTTTATTAATATAAAAATATTTTACAACAATTAGCCATTGATATCTGCTGACACTTAATGATATTAAAATTTATATCAGAAAGAACATGACAAATGTTATTGCACTTATTTATTTATTCATTTCAATTATTATTTTTTGATTTAGTATTGCAATCTTTGTAAACATCATAACCACAATGAGGGATTATTATATTTAGATTCTTTAATGGAATATATTAGCTTTAACAGCTAGGAACTGCTATTGGAAAATGTATCGTTCCTCTATTTTTCTTTCTCTCTCTTGTTACATTGTTGTTGTTGTTGTTGTCTGATTATGTTTTATATCTGCTGGTTTCCTGTTAATATCAGAAAGATTACAGACCATGGTATGGAAACCTGTCATTTATCTTCAGTTTCTGTTTTCCATCTGATGTGTTAAGAACAATCATCCACATGCTGCTGTGTGTTGTTCAGTGTAAATCTCTACAGAGTAAAAGTTAGTCTTGCTGAAACGTGGCAAATTGAGTTTTTTCTTTCTTCTGTTACACACTACACCACACACATGGTGCGCTGTACACTGCTGTGTGTACTTGTTAAATGATAAAAGATTAAACAGAATCTAGATCTGCCAAATGTACTTTTGAAATGAAAAACGAATAAGAAAAAAAAAAAAAAAAAAAAAAAAAAGGAAAAAAAAAAGACTAAATCAAATTAAAAAATAGAATCTGTTGCGGTTCTGAAGCTAAATAATGGAAGAGAGTCTGTATTAAGAGTGTTGGTTTGCAGGTTCAGATTTCATGTTGGGCTTATTTCCAATTCCAACCAGTTAACTCACAGTTAGAATATTACTCTCATATAACATTATGTGTATCAGAAAATAGGTATCACAGATTCTTTTTTACTTTGTTTACCTCAGATGAATTTATGGATTTAGAGTTGTTGATCACTTTCTTCAAGACTGTCCACCATGTTATTTCCCTTTCTAACCAGCTACTCTGACAGGACCAACATGTATATTTTTTCACTCCAAGTCTAATAGATGTCAAATATGAAAGATCCTCACTGCTAATTCCTTCATCTCATGTAAATTCATGATTACTACAAATAAATACATATTTTAAAAGACAGTGTCTACAAGTAACTCCAGCTGGTTGTGACAGAGTGTAACACAGACTGAGTTTTTTCCCATTCCTGCCCACTGCTCTATGTCTGCTTATAAATAATGACTAAATAAAAAATGAAATAAAATAAATAATAAATAATAATAAAAAGAAATAAAATCAATAATAAATAAAGAAAGAAATAATGAAATAAGATCAATAAAAAACCAATAATGAAATAAAATACAAAATGTACCATTTCTCAGTAATGGCAGATATTTTTATTATTATTATTATTATTATTATTGTTATTATTAATGGCTGTAATATCTTCTAAATGTCACATGTTTATATTAGTAGAAACTCTCAGCCAGTACTCTGTATTGCCAAACCTCGTTTTATTATTATTATTATTATTTTTTATTTATTTACTTTGTATTTTTGTATTTTTTTTTCCATTCACTGTCTAGCATCATAACCTGATGTCCAATAACATTTTTATGTATCTGTGCTGGATTGATTTTGACACTGTTTCCTTTCACTGGGAAGCCATTAATGGTTTAGCACGCATAACGTGCAAAGAAAAATCCATTACCCAACAAACCAAGACAACTTGATTTTCTAGCTCAACTGTTCCGCGTTCATTCATCGTTTCCGGCAGGCCCCCGATAAAACAGCTTTCTTTTTCATTTTATTGTTTCTTCTTTAGCTTATCTCCGTGTTCAGTCACAATACGTAGATATCTTAGATGATTTATTGTATAGGAAAAAGAACAAAAACGACAGTGAACCGTGAAATGTTTTGATGAAGATGTACATAATCAAAACAAATCTCAGTATAAAACAGTATTTTTTTTTCTTTACAAGTTAACAGAACACACCTTCACTTAGTAAGAGCCTCCGCTTGAGAGCCAAGACAAAGCATTCAAATATTGGCTTATCAGATGTGTTATTTCCCTGTGACAGTTCTGTGTTATTGTATTATGTGGTGTGTGCTGTGTTGTATACAACTCTGTTATTCATTTTAGCTATATCCTCAGTATTTTTAAACAGTATGCAGTGAGGACTTTGGTTTATTATGAATGTCTATATCATTAAAACGTGTCAACAATTTTAAAAGTTGACTGTTCAAGCAGGTTATTTCCCCTTGTATTAAACTCTGTGGTATGTGCTGTGTTGTTATTTATTTCTCACATTTGCAGTGTGTATCTTTAAATAACAGGAACCAGTCAAGACTATGGTTTATATTATTAAAACATAAAATCAATTTACAGTCTTGACTGTTCAAATTGTTTAATTCCCTATTGACAATACTTCCTCCTTTTGTTTTCGTGAATAGTGTCTTGTTATGTGTTAACAGTTTATTGTGAAATTAAATAAAAATTTTGTTTTTGTTTGACTAATTTATTTCCCAGTGATGACTCTGTGGTATGTGCTGTCTTTCTTTTTGCAACAAAATTAAGGACAATATTTTATTTATGTAATAATTTACATAAGGTGATTACCTAAGATAAAATATAAAATCTTAATAATGGTATGTGCTGTGCTGTTATTTACAAGAAGTTATACATAATGAGGGTTACTGTTTTTAGTGAAAGCTTATATACATGAAGTATTAAAAGTATTAAAATTTCAGTCACTAAACTGTATATATTTCTCTATATTATCCACATCTCTTTATTATATTTTGTGATATGTACTGTTCTGTAAATAATCAAAAATAAGAGAAAATCTTTACTGTTAATGGGTTGGTTTAATTTTTATCAGTTACATTCACTACTATCTCTGATCTGATCACAAATAGGTGTAAAAGTAAAATGGAGTTCCAGTTATACTCATTCTTTTAAAGATATTTGTTCTGACAACATATATTAACTGTAACAATCAAACAGATATCAGTCTACTGCTGGATAACAAAGGATATAATTTTATGATATATCTTACAGACACCTAATTTAAATTGTCGTGTAATTATAATAAGCAGAGTTTTATTATGTTTGAGTTTTAATTATTATAATGAAATATTACTTCATTATTCTGTCATCAGTCTGAAGTTTTTTAGTTTTTTTTTGTAAAAGCATTAGTTAATATAGACTTGTTATTTGAATATATTTTTTTACAGTATTAATAAAAAAATGAAATTTTGAAAAATATTTTAAATTTGTTGAAAGATTATCAAGTGATTAATCTTTTTAAAATTCTTTCTTCTTTATTTTTCACCTTCTGTTTTTGTTTTTTTGTTTTGTATTCTTTCCTTTTCTTCTTTTCACCCCCCCCCTACATTATGTACATTTTTAAACATTACTATAATTATTAATTTTTTATTTTATAATGGTTGTTGAATCTTTGCCAAAAGCAATGTTTTGGCAAAGAACAAAGGGATTTACTAAAAGTCATTAATGTTTTGACTAATAATACAAACACATAAAATCATTGAGGATTTTTCATGTTTTTCTTTCTTGTTTTCTCATCACAGTCTTTAATTCTTTCTTTCCTTCCTTACTTTCTCTCCTTCTTTACTTTCTCTCCATCTACTCTCCTTCATTTGCACCCTTTCTGTTTCTTCCTTCTTCCTTTCTTTATATTTCTTTCACTTTCTTTCTCTCTCTCTCTCTTTCTGTTTGTGTGTGTGTGTGTAAAAATACACACACACACACAGAGATAGAGAAAAAAAGAGTGAAAGAGAGATTATAAATAAATCTGTTTTTAAAAGCTCCAGAAATTATCTGGGTTTTGGGGTGTTTTTTTTTTAATTATGATTAAATACCTTTCATAAATGCATTTTTGTAATTTCATTATGGTCTACATCAGCCATTAATCACAATGGACAAGTAAGATTCATCTTGGTTAATCAACCAGGTAGCATGGAAAATTAAACCTACAACAGCATAACCTACACTAATTCCCATGTTAAATAACCAACGTCATTTATTATATTTTTTTTTCAGAATCTTACTCAGTCAAGGCTAAATATGGTCAACTGGTTGACCAGTCATGTAAAAACAACAACATTAGGATGTATCATTAGTTGTGAAATTACCATGACAAGAACCAAGTGAAAAACCCCCCCAAAAAACCATGATGAGATTTTAAGCAGGTGTTGAAATCAGTAACCACATTTTCCATCGTTTCAGTTTTAAAGATGTTGCAAATTTAATTGACTGTAAAAACTTTGTCCATAGTTGTGAATGAAACAGTTGAGAAGTTAATTGGCCTTAACAGTTGTTTCGGAATTGTGAATAATGTTAAATGTACCTTGTTGTCTGTCCTTCAGTATCATAATTAATTGTTACTTGTTTTATGACAGAAATGATTTAATATTGATGGTTACTTGGTATGGACTACTTTTCTATTTTTGTTTTTGTTTTTGTTTTATTATTATTATTACTTTTTGATTTACTTTTTATTTTTTGTTTTTTAATTACACACAATAACACACACACACACACACACACACACACACACACACCTATATAAATATAAATAGTTTTGTTTTGTACATAAGTTTAATCAACTGTCTGGGCTATTCAAGTCTTTAGGCAATCCCCATCCCCTAACCCCACCCCTAAAAAAAAAAAAAAAAAAAAAAAAAAAAAAAAAATACAATTCAAGATGTCCAGCAGTTAGAATTTTACATAAATGCCAGACAGATTTGTGCACTCAATTCACCTCCTTACTCAAGGACAAGACAAACTCTAATACAATGATGGGGGTAGTGAAGTCTGCCTGAATCTAAATAAAAACTCCAAAGAAAATTTACTTTCTTATACCTCAGATCAGCAGCTTTTGAATTCATCTCGTCACGTATGTAATTAGCATTATCACTGATTCGGGAATTCACCAATGTATTCAAATTTGTAAGCCAAGTTAATAAAGTGTAAACATTTCCTAAGACCTTTTCAAGACATATAATTAATGCCTGTTTTCTGGGCTTAAGTAATAAAAACAATTTTTTCTGTGTGTAATAAAGCATGATGACATAATGATTTTGAAAACGTACAAATTGGGTGAATAGTAAACATTGTCAAAAAAAAAGAAGAAAAATTAACAAGTCATTGATCTTAAATAATGTTTGCACGTCTGTCTGTGTTTGTTTGTCTGTGGGTGTCCATGTGTGTATGTATGTTTGTTCTAGCTAGTAAATTTATATCTTCACTATGAAGACTGGTATGGCCGTCTGACATCAGGAATTTTAACTGAGGTAAACATAAACGGTAATGAAGCATTGTTCTGGGCTGAACAAAATATTCTTTGATGCACCAAAGACTCTGCCTCAGTGTCCTGTCAAGAGACAGTGGATCATTGGACTTTTTCTCATTCCAGCCAATGCTGCACACTTGATGTAACAAAAGACCACGGTATGTACTATCCTGATGTGACATGATGAAAACAAAAGGCCTTTCCTTCTGTTATAACTATCAAAAATCATGACTTACTGGGTCTGAATTCAGATGGATCCTCTCTTTGACTAGAGATATAGAGGAAATGGGAAATATATTGATGGATCCTCCCTTCAACAAGAGACATGGGAGGTACACTGATGGATGCTCTGGTCCTTTGATTTATTATTTTGAAAGTAGTGTTAAATTCTTGAGGTGCTTCATCATGCTCCCACAGAGACAGGTTCTAGCTACAATTACAAATGAATAGGCATGGAATCTTGTAATTACTGTAATTGCTGTTAAAAACATGTTGTTGGTTTTTTAATTTTGAGTTCAGATCACTTCATTTTTATTTTATGTTTTTCAATTTTTGGGTTTTTGGGTTTTTTTTTAAGTGAATAATACATTAAACTGCCAAAAATAAGTTCTTATGATATGAAAGTTCTGAGAATCAGACATGTTTGAATCAGAATGAAATATCAGTAACATGGCAACTCTCACTGGACAAACTAATACATAATTATACACAACACTACAGTATTCAGTAGTATTATTAAATATATACATTCCAACATGCAAGTAATGATAATATAAAAATATTTTTTTATAGTGAAGTTAAGAAACTCTACCTGTGTGACTATGTCCTTTATGTAATTGACCAGCAATGTCATATCATCAGGTCCTTCACTTTTACAAGTGATTCATTTTAGAATGAAAACAACCTAGAACTCTGTCTTGAACACAATAAATCAACCCAAACTACATATATAAATACATACATATCTTATTACCTGTTTACACCTACACAAATTATTTTCTTGCCTTTTTTCTTTTTCTTTTCATCTGTTAATATATATGTCTAAATGTGCAAGTCATGCAGGTAAGATAATTTGCAGGATATTAAAAGAAATTCATTGAGTCTGATGATTTTTTTTTTTTTTTTCCCCCTTTTTTTTCTCTTTTAAATCACATCTTTGATGTGCTTTTTTTTTTTTTTTTTTTTTTTTAAAGACATTTTTAAGAGAGGGAATTTCAGAAGGTAATCTGTCAGAATTAGTGTTTGAAAATTCTCCAACACATACTTGAAAGTTCTTGAATTTGATTAAACAGTTAAGGCTGGTGAACCTTTGGTATTTGTCAAACCTCCAACATCAATATAGAAAGAGATTTCAATCTGTGATTAAACTTAGATTTTTGCTTAAGGGTTATGTTTCTGTTTGTCGCTTGAACTTGGTTTTTAGGAACAAGGAAAATCAGAGATTTAAAAAAAATATGGGAAAAAAATAAATGAAAACAAGATGTTTTTACGCTTTTTTTTTTTAAAAAGAGAAAAAAGTAGACGATATGAAAGAAGATTGGATACAATGTAATGAACATGCACCCACTTGTTGATCACAGCTGATTATCATTTGTTTGAAAGCAAACATTTTCTGCCTCTAGCAGTTCATTTGATTTTAATTACAGTATGAAGTGGAAAGGATTGAGTGTACTTCTGAAGTTTTGCTTTTCTGATTCTTTCAGTGAGAAAAATGTGTCCACTGACACATAAAATGAGTTTTGAAATTGTTTGTTCAGTTCTCATCCACAGAACCACAAAGTTGTTTAATGTGTTTAAAAACAACGTCCAGTTTGTTGTAAGTTTTCATTATGTAAACCTCTCTCTCTCCATCTCTCTCTCTCTTTCTCACCATCCCTCATTCATACATATATGCACACATGTGCACATGTATGCACCAGACACACAAACACACACATACAAAAACATACGTGCATTTTCAATAATCCAAATATGTAGATAAAAATTAATTTTGATATAATATAATCTTTGCTGGACAGTTTATATTTTTTTGTTTGAGTTAATTTTGTACAACATACATTCTAATGTATAAGAAAGGTGCTACAGTTCAATGTCTCATGTACTGACACAAACAGTAACACACACACACAAAGCTTGACCACACCTTGCTTAATGTAAGAGCCAAATATGATTAACTTCAGATGTCTGAAAGCAGCAAGACGTGTCAGTTTACCTTTTATATTAATTGTCACGTGAAAAAAGCTCTGACAATTTGTTTCCGCAGACCAAACATTAAATGTCAAAGAACTGCATGTGGCTCTCGAGTCATGGTTTGATCATTACATATCATGTGATATATATATATATATATATATATATATATATATAAAATTGTGTCTAATCAGTATATCACTTTAATTATTTCTTATTTCCTATTTGGCATAGGCATCAACATTTTGTCCTGATAAGATATCTAGATATGTACAATATCAAATATTTTTTATTTTTTTTATTTTTAAATTATTATTATATGTCTTTTGTTTTTGATTATGTATCTTTTGTGTACAATTTCATCAATGTGTATTTTTATAGCCCTGAAAATTGTTAATAGGCAGAAATGAAATAGTATTAGTCATATCTACTAATAAAGTAATAATAATAAGAAAAATAAATTTTATACACACACACAAACACATATTATTATTATTTTGTTTTGATGTATAGTGACAACAAAATCAACCTAGAGCTGTCAAGAGCAGTTTTAGTTGTTGTATTATTTAGTATTGCTGTATAAAAGAAATAACTGGTTACTATCTTAATATGTTAGCTTTATCATACAAAAAAAAAAAATGTCCTGATGCATCACAGCAGAGCCTCACAGAATTTGGCCATTCTCACCTTCACAGAATAAAGCTAGTACTTACGATAATAACCAGTTACTCCCCTGTCTATGGTTTAATATTAGTTACATCATAATCAGATAACAGTATGTAAGAACCCCAGTTTTATATTTCAAAACAATTATTCATAAATGTTTTAAATGTCTCTTTTTTTCATCAGATGTGATTCTTTCTGACATGTTTTGAGAGCAATTTTATCTACTTGTACAAGAATTAATTACCCCATCTGATTTAACTGAATAATCCTTCTGTCACAGAAAAAAATTATCTGGAAGGCAATTTGTCAAGAATAATAAGATAAATATCTGACAATTGAGAAATCTTGAGAGATCCCCTCAAAAATTAATAAATTGCCTCCATTTTTGCAAATCCAGTTTAATGTCAAGTTGGCTTAAGTACTATAAATTCAGTGTGTACTTTCAAAGCTGTGGTTTTCTGAAGTAATGGGCAAATTAAGGGAATGTATTTCACTGATGCAGCCTTTTTTTTTTCTCTCTCTCTCTCTCTTTTTTTTCTTTTTTTTAATCACATTTACCAGTTCTGAAAGGCTTTTTCATTAATGAAATCAAGTTTTAGAGTAGATTTTATTAAGTAATTTTTTTTATTAATTGATTTTCTGTTTTAAATTTTCTTTAAAATTTAAACTTTTATATTGTTTAGATTTATTTTTATTGTTTTGTTTTCATTAAGGAAAACATCCTCTTAGTTAGATGTTGAAAATTTATTTATTTATTTATTTTTTTTAATTAATTAAATTAGTTTAAGTGTCTATTTTCAGTAAAATTTTAATGTAAGATGTTTTCATTTAAGAAAATGTTAAATTGCAATTAATAATTTTTTATTTGATTGATTTATTATTATTATTGTTATTATATTTTATTATATTACATATACCATACTGTGCTGTGCTACACAATAAACTAGACTAAACTACACTAGACTACACTACACTACACTACACTACACTACACTAAACTACACTACACTACACTACACTACACTACACTACACTACACTACACTACATTATACCACACTACACTACACTACACTACACTACACTACACTACACTACACTACATTATACCACACTACACTACACTACACTACACTACACTACACTACACTACACTACACTACACTACACTACACTACACTATTACACTACTATACTACACTATACTACACTACACTACACTACACTACACTACATTATACCACACTACACTACACTACACTACACTACACTACACTACACTACACTACACTACACTACACTACATTATACCACACTACACTACACTACACTACACTACACTACACTACACTACACTACACTACACTACACTACACTACACTACACTACACTACACTACACTACACTACACTACACTACACTACACTAAACTACACTACACTACACTACACTAAACTACACTAAACTACACTACACTACACTACACTACACTACACTACATTATACCACACTAAACTACACTAAACTACACTAGACTAAACTACACTACACTACACTACACTACACTACACTACACTACACTAAACTACACTACACTACACTACACTACACTACACTACATTATACCACACTAAACTACACTAAACTAAACTACACTACACTACACTACACTACACTACACTACACTACACTACACTACACTACACTACACTACACTACACTACACTACACTACACTACACTACATTATACCACACTAAACTACACTAAACTATACTACACTACACTAAACTACACTAAACTACACTAAACTAAACTACACTACACTACACTACACTACATTATACCACACTAAACTACACTAAACTATACTACACTACACTAAACTAAACTACACTAAACTACACTACACTACAAACTAAACTACACTACACTACACTATACTACACTACACTAAACTACACTAAACTACACTAAACTATACTATACTACACTAAACTACACTACACTAAACTACACTACACTAAACTAAACTACACTAAACTACACTACACTAAACTACACTACACTATACTACACTACACTAAACTACACTAAACTACACTACACTACACTATACTACACTACACTAAACTACACTAAACTACACTACACTACACTATACTACACTACACTAAACTACACTAAACTACACTACACTATACTACACTACACTAAACTACACTAAACTACACTACACTACACTAAACTACACTAAACTACACTACATTATACTACACTAAACTACACTAAACTACACTACACTACACTAAACTACACTAAACTACACTACACTACACTACACTAAACTACACTACACTACACTAAACTACACTAAACTACACTAAACTACACTAAACTACACTAAACTACACTATACTACACTACACTACACTACACTAAACTATACTACACTAAACTACACTAAACTACACTACACTACACTACACTACACTACATTATACTACACTAAACTACACTAAACTATACTACACTACACTAAACTACACTAAACTACACTACACTACACTACACTACATTATACTACACTAAACTACACTAAACTATACTACACTACACTAAACTACACTAAACTACACTAAACTACACTACACTACACTACACTAAACTACACTACACTACACTACACTACACTAAACTACACTAAACTACACTACACTACACTACACTATACTACACTACACTAAACTAAACTACACTAAACTACACTACACTACACTATACTACACTACACTAAACTACACTAAACTACACTACACTACACTATACTACACTACACTAAACTACACTATACTACACTACACTAAACTACACTAAACTACACGACACTATACACTACACTACACTATACTACACTATACTACACTACACTACACTATACTACACTACACTAAACTACACTAAACTACACTACACTATACTACACTACACTAAACTACACTATACTACACTACACTAAACTACACTAAACTACACTACACTACACTATACTACACTACACTAAGCTACACCTAACTACACTACACTACACTATATTATTTTACATTATACTGTATTATTTTAATTTATCTATTTTATTTATTATTTGTATATTTATTTTTATTAATTTGTTGTTTCCATGATAGTGTAGGTTATATAATACTTTGAACAATCGCATGACTGCTAGCTTGCATACTGAAATCTGATTTTTAACTGTACAAGAAAACAAAGAGGACTGCCACTTGGTTCTGGCCTGATGTTTGATTGATCACTGGATTATTTCTCATTTCTCCACTTTGAGCTGTTTGCCATTAACTGCAGTGTCCCCAGTCTGCTTAATAATCAAAGGTCAAAGCATATACGTTTGTCTCTGAGGAAACAAAGGTACATATAAAAAAGAGTCCCATGTTGCTAATCAATGAACTAATCCCTAAGGTGACAAAACCGATTTCTCATATGTCATAATTATGCAAAAATCTTTGACACTTCATAACCATTAACAAAGAAATGTGTCGTGAGATGTCATTAAAATTAATAAACTGATTAATTAAACCTTCTGGGTTTTGTAGATTAGGTTCAGAATGGCTTGAATGTTAACGTTAGTTTCTCGTGTTTAATTATAAACCATATCATAAGCTTTTAAGCTCTGCATAACATTTGCTTTTGTTTTCGTGGCTTTGTTTTCTACACCAGGTTTGTCATAATACTGGCTTTTCCATTAATATCTGTTTTCATAGCCTTACTCAGATGTGTAACCAAGTTTATCATAACAGGCATCAGTCCATTGTGGCATAGTCCTGATCTTATGCATCATTCATTTCTTCTTAGTCCCCCCCACCACTGGAATATTTCCCGATCTTCCAGTGCTCACTGATCTTTTTATCATTGTTCTGTTGCCTGTGGGAAGTTCACAGAAAAAAAAAAAAAGAAAAAAAAAAGGAAAAAAGAAGAAGAAGAAAAGGAAATCGAAAAAAACATAACATAACAGCAACCAGCATCCACTGACATTATCATGGCACTTTGGATTTCAGTGTCCTAAGCTGTAGCATTTTTTAGCTTATGTCTAATTCCATTCTTGCATACCACAAACCATTGATAAATTAATCAAAGAACTGTGGCAGGGATTGGAAACAGCCAGACTGGCACAAACAGAGATTACGTATAGCAATTATATTTACACATGTTGATGTTATTTTATCACACATTAAGGATATATTTGCTAGTTAATGTTAATCTGTCTTTGCAGTCATTATTTGTGTTGGTGTCATGGTAGATTGCATCTCATGATTGTATAAGTGGTCTGCTAGCTTGGTGTTTGTTGTGTACTATTTTCATTTCCACATATCTGCTTTTGCTCAGTTTCTTCTACAAAAGAGCCAGAGTCCAGAATGACATTAATTTGATGCCAGTTAGTTCTTTGTTGTTTCAGTACTGTGTATATCTTTGTTTAGACTTACTTGCTTCCATAACATAGTTTCTTCTATAAAAGAGTCAGAGCCAAAATGACGTTAATTTCTAGACCTTTGTTCTCTCAGCTTTTCAGTAGATGAAACACACTGAAAGTCTTCATCTTAATAAACTAAAGTCTTAGCTTTTATAATCCAATTCCTCTGGCTGTAATAGAAACTTAATCATTTTTTTTTTTTTTTTTTTTTTACTTTCATTGAAATGTGGTCATTTATTTTAATTTTTTTAATAATTATTATTATTATTATTATTTTAATTTATTATTATTATTTTTTATATATTCTCCATCACAATATTATTTTCGTTAATTCTGAAGATTTCTTTTAAAAACACTGATTTGGATCTGAAATTATTTTTCTTATTTTTTTTCTTCTGATGATTACTTTGAAAAATGATTTGTGTTTATTTTTTAATTAATCAAAAAAAGTTAATATCAGATATTTCAAAAATTATTATTATCATCATGTATTAACAAAGGTTCTTTGATCTCTTTAGCTTCAGGTACTGATTGCACTGCATATCAGTATTTTAACTTTTAATTTTTAACAAATTATAATCTTCTGTTGGTTATGTTAATCACTGGTGGTTATAGCAAATTTTTAAATTGGACTTCAATGTAATTTAAAATTTTTAAATTATTATTTATTATTAAATTTGTTGATTACCATTGGTATAGCAGTTTGTTTAACTGAACATCAGTGTTTAAATTGTGGTTATTTGTCAAAAATTATTGACAGCTATATTAAAATTTTTGATTACTATAGACACAAGTGATATTGTACTTAATTCTTTTTCTTTTTGAAATTATTAGTACATTATTTTTAAAACTTATTAAATTTATTTTAGAATTTTTATCTTTTATAAAGTATACACAATATAGTCCTATATGTGTTGTATTTATTTATTTATTAAGACAATATTAAAGTGATATTGTTCTTTTTAAATTATTTTCTTTTTAGATATGTGATGTAACAGTCATTTCCATTCATTTATTATAAATCTGGCTTATAGAGTTTTAAGTTCAAAGCCTTGTGTGTTCTTTAGTTATTTATTTATTTAGTTTTTTAAACTTTTAATTTATTTAGTTTTTTGTATAAAAATCTCAGATTATAGCATGCTTCTATATCATTTTATACCAAGAAAGTTTTGATCAAGCATTGTTTGTATAAAAAAAAAAAAAAAAATTAATCTTTAAAAGTATTTTATGTAGTACTGACATTTAAAAAAAAAAAAAAAATGTTTATGCATAAAAAGTAGTGACTCAAAGACTAACTCTTGTTTTTTCATACAATAAAATAAAACAGCCTCCTTCACAAAGCTGTGAAAAGCAGAAGTGCAGACAGTACATCTTGAAAGGTCTAAATTTTTATATTAAGTATTCTGACATTTGACTGACACACACTTTTTTTGGTGTAAATTAAGTCTGCCCACACATGCTTTTTTTTTTTTTCTGCTTAGTTAACTACAGTTTTAAGATTTTTTTTGTTTTGTTTTTTTCAGATCACTCCCTTTTATTATTTTTATTATATGTATGTGTGTGTGTGTGTGTGTGTGTGTGTGTAAATTAATTTCTTGTATTATTTTAATTTATTATTATTATCTTAACTTTTAATTCCATGTTTTATTTTTTTAGATTTTTTTTATTATTTTTTTAATCTTTTTTAAATGATTATTTTTTTTCATTTTCTTTTATTTATTTATTATTTTTTTTTTTTAAATCTTTTTTATTATTTTTTCATTTATAGCTATCATTTTTATTTTTATTTTATTTTATTCTAATGTTTTCTTTATTTTAATCTTATTTTTATATATAAATTTTACTTGTCTGTTTTATTCAATATTTTATTTCATTTTACTTAATTGTTTTATCATTATTACTTCCTTTTTCTCAAGCACGTAAAACAAAACAAAATTCTTTCATGCTGGGTCAAGCTGATCTTGTTAGTGTCATCAGTCATCAGTTTCTAAAAGCAAACACACTGATTGACAAGCTGTTACTTTAAAAATAATTTGTCTCCGAGGTCAACTCTAAAATTACAACTTAGCCAAACGTTTGGAAAGATTGACTCTATTATTTGCATGACATATCATATTGATTCAAGTAAAGAAAATACCAATCTTTGGTAATTCTGTTAATGTATGAAACTGAAAAATAGATTTATACTTGAACAGACCAAATGAAATCGAATGATTACTGCCCTTCTTTTGTTTTTGCTGTCTCTCCAACCCACTTTTAGCCTTTCTGTATCTTCTCTTTCTCTCTCTCTTTCCCTTTCTAACTATATCCTTTTTCACTATCTTCCCCTTCTCACTACATACTTTTTTTTATTATCTTCCCTTTCTCACTCTATCCCTTTCTCTATTTTCCCTTTCTCACTGTCTCACTGTATCCTTTTTCACTATCTTCCCTTTGTCACTGTATCCTTTTATCTTCTCTTTCTCACTCTATTCCGTTCTCTGTCTTCCCTTCCTAATATATCCTTTTTTTACTATTTTTCCTTTCTCACTAATCCTTTTCTTTATCTTCCCTTTTTCTCAATATCACTTTATCACTATATCCTTCTTTCTATCTGCCCTTTCTCACTATATCCTTCTTTCTATCTTCCCCTTCTCACTACATCCTTTTCTCTGTCATCCCTTTCTCACTATATCTTTTTATCTGTCTTCACTTTAGTCATTATATCCCTTTTTTTTCCCCTCTCTTTTTCTTCATTTTCTCTAACCCTCTCTCTCTATAAATATATTTATTTATCCATCTATCTCTATTAACTTTGTTAATGTAAAAGCTGTTAAGTAATAAATCTGTTAATCATAGGCTATTTTCTTGCTTTGCATGCTCAAACACAGTGATGTCGTAGTGCAGAAAAAAAAAATAAGAAAAAAATGTTAGTTTGAATATTCAGATTTAGTTTCCAATATGGATTAAAGCAGCTTCTGTCTGCTAAATTATCAGCTGACATTTCTCTCTCAATGTCTTTCAGCTTCTATATACTCTTGTCATGTCATGAAACTGGCTAGCCATTTTTTTTTTCTCCCCTACTTTGTGTGATATGCATACAAAATGTTTACTGAACTTGGAAATTCTGTTGACATGGCTTACGCTGTGAAATATAGAGAGGTGTGAGTTGGAGGGATGTGGTGACTAAGCTGAGATATGTAGAAAAAAATATCTTAGTGAAATATGGCTGGGAAAGCCAGTAAAATATGGCTAAGCTGTTATGAATATGGCAATAAGTAAAATATGACTAAGCTGTTATGAATATGGAAATAAGTAAAATATGACAAAGTTGGAAAGAATAGGAAAACAAGTAAAATGTGACCAAGTTGTAAAGAAATGGGAAAACAAGTAAAATATGACCAAGTTGTAAAGAAATGGGAAAACAAGTAAAATATGACCAAGTTGTAAAGAAATGGGAAAACAAGTTAAATGTGACCAAGTTGTAAAGAAATGGGAAAACAAGTAAAATGTGACCAAGTTGTAAAGAAATGGGAAAACAAGTAAAATATGACCAAGCTGTAATGAATGGGAAAACAAACAGAATGTGACCAAGTTGTAAAGAATGGGGGAAAATATTAATAACATTTGGCTAATCTCTTAAATAAAATGAATACATGTCTGACACTAGTTGATCACATTTTATTTATGAATATTGAATGTTGATGATACATTATAAAACTGATTACACTGAAGAGGAATCTGAAAGTAGTCAAATGTGCATTAAAGAGGACTGAATCCAGTAGAATGCTACACCTCACCTAGTACTTTAAACACAGATTTGTAGTATATGTATGTATGCCTGTCTGTGTATGTATGTAAAATATATATGTATTTAATGTATATATATATATGCAACAAATGTATGTATGTATGTATTTATATGTGTCTGTCTCTTTGTGTGTGTGTGTGCTGACATACACATGTATGTGTACATAAGAAGAAAAAGATACCAATCAAGTTTTGTCTAGTATTTGAGACATTTTGACAATGTTTGCCCTATCCAAACCAAGTAACCTTACAATGTTAATGTCGAGACCTCTGTATGACAGCAGTGTTACAAAGTGATTGTTCATACACTTTATTATCACCACAGCTGTCAAATCTAAGAAGCCCACTGATCTACAAGCACCTTTTAATATTATCAGATATTGAATTGTGGTATTGGGGGAAATGTAGAGTATTTATTCAGTACCTTGTTTGTTAAACTGCGATGGGAAGCCATTATCCGCTTTTCAGGGAGGTATGAGGAAAATTGATTAAGTGACAGTCTATCACTTAGTGATATAGGAAGTGATGGATCATTGTTTGTTTGTTGTGGATGTAAAATTCGTCTAATCCCAACACTCAAGTTTTCAGCTGTCTTAGACGATGTGTATTTGTCAGCTCATTGCAGGCCTGACTGCATGTTTCCTTGAATAAAATGTTCATTTAGTTTGCTTTTCAAACTTGCTATTTCGTTTAATTTCAATTTAAAGAAAAAAAAAAAAAAAAAATTCTTTATAATTACTTTTCAATTCACTTTTGTTATGGATCTGAATGTGAAAGTCAAAATTCATGGCTTTTCTACAACAACAACAACAGCAAAATATTTTTGTACAACTTGCTATTTTGTTTCAGAACAATTTATAAAAAACAACAACAACAAAAAAACATTCTTTATAATTACTTTTCAACGACATATGTGTCATTATGTTCCACCTTTCATAATTTGTGTGTATTTCTTTTATTTCATAAGATTGAAATCATGTGCTCAAATACCACCTGTTGGAAAAACATTACAAACTTTTGTATGAATTTAGAATTTTTTTTTAGTTATAAATATTTTAAAGGTTGTCTTATTATTATTATTATTATTATTATTTTCTTTTTTTTTTTTTTTCTGTAAAAGTTTTTTTCAGTTTTCTTTTGATTAGGATCTTCTGATAGACAGAATTCATGACAGTGTTTTCAATACAGTTTTACTTTTCCCACAGTGATTTGTACTGTAATAACTGTGTTGTATTAAACAAGGTAATGCTTAAACAACAGTGATTTGTACTGAAATATCTGCATTGTATTGAACAAGGTAATGCTTTAACCACAGTGATTTGTACTGAAATAACTGCATTGTATTGAACAAGTTAATGCTTAAACCACAGTGATTTGTACTGAAATAACTGTTCTATTAAACAAGTTAATGCTCAAAACACAGTGATTTATACTGAAATAACTGTGTTGTATTAAACAAGTTAATGCTTAAACCACAGTGATTTGTACTGAAATAACTGTTCTATTAAACAAGTTAATGCTCAAAACACAGTGATTTATACTGAAATAACTGTGTTGTATTAAACAAGGTAATGCTTAAACCACAGTGATTTGTACTGAAATAACTGTTCTATTAAACAAGTTAATGCTTAAACCACAGTGATTTCTACTGAAATAACTGTGTTGTATTAAACAAGGTAATGCTTAAACCACAGTGATTTGTACTGAAATATCTGCATTGTATTGAACAAGGTAATGCTTAAACCACAGTGATTTGTACTGAAATAACTGTTCTATTAAACAAGTTAATGCTCAAAACACAGTTGTTTTTGTCAAAACTGTGAAATAACTGTGTTGTATTAAACAAGTTAATGCTTAAACCACAGTGATTTTTACTGAAATGACTGTGTTGTTTTAAACAAGGTAATGCTCAAAACACAGTGATTTATACTGAAATAACTGTGTTGTATTAAACAAGTTAATGCTTAAAACACAGAGATTTGTACTGTAATAACTGTGTTGTATTAAACAAGTTAATGCTTAAACCACAGTGATTTTTACTGAAATGACTGTGTTGTTTTAAACAAGGTAATGCTCAAAACACAGTGATTTATACTGAAATAACTGTGTTGTATTAAACAAGTTAATGCTTAAACCACAGTTATTTTGTACTGAAATAATTGCATTGTATTAAACAAGGTAATGCTCAAAACACAGAGATTTGTACTGAAATAACTGTGTTGTATTAAACAAGTTAATGCTCAAAACACAGTGATTTATACTGAAATAACTGTGTTGTATTAAACAAGTTAATGCTTAAACCACAGTTATTTTGTACTGAAATAATTGCATTGTAATTCAAAAAACAAGGTGAAATAACTGTGTTGTATTTAAACTACAGTGATTTCTACTGAAATAACTGTGTTGTATTAAACAAGTTAATGCTTAAACCACAGTTATTTTGTACTGAAATAATTGCATTGTATTAAACAAGGTGAAATGCTCAAAACACAGAGAGTTATTTTCAAACCACAGTTATTTGGTACTGAAATAACTGTGTTGTATTAAACAAGTTAATGCTCAAAACACAGTGATTTATACTGAAATAACTGTGTTGTATTAAACAAGTTAATGCTTAAACCACAGTTATTTTGTACTGAAATAATTGCATTGTATTAAACAAGGTAATGCTTAAACTACAGTGATTTCTACTGAAATAACTGTGTTGTATTAAACAAGTTAATGCTTAAACCACAGTTATTTTGTACTGAAATAACTGCATTGTATTAAACAAGGTAATGCTCAAAACACAGTGATTTCTACTGAAATAACTGTGTTGTATTAAACAAGTTAATGCTTAAACCAGTTATTTTGTACTGAAATAACTGTGTTGTATTAAACAAGTTAATGCTTAAAACACAGTGATTTGTACTGAAATAACTGTGTTGTATTAAACAAGGTAATGCTTAAACCACAGTTATTTTCACCACTGCATGTAATATTTAATTTCACAAATCAGTGTGACAGATACATTCATACTTGTCAGTAATTTGAGGCTCTGTTCCAGTCCCGAGAGAAATGACGGATGAATTAACCAGCTTTGTGAGCATGCCTGAACTTGTAATACACTTGTTAGTTCTTCTCAATCACGTGAAACTTTCTGAGCATTTTTTCTTCAAATTTTTATTTTTTGAAACTTTCTTCTTTTTTCAGTTTTTGGATTTTTTTTTTTTTTTTTTTTTTTTTAAATTTTAAACATTTTTTTTTTTTATAATTTAAAATTCACTTGCACACTAGCCATCGGTCAATTTAGCACTTTTAATAGGCACATCTTAGATGTTTTGATTATCAAAGTACAGGAAATAATTCAATCTTGGCTTCTGTCAGTTAGAGAAAATGAAGAGAGACAGCAGCCATAGTAGGCAAGCGTGCAATAGCATCAGCATCTTAAAGCCGTACAGCTTTTTGTTAATTGTGTTACATGTTGCCGCAAACACGTTGTAACTGCAGCAGTTATGTCACATACCTGTTTTCTGAACAAAGCCAGAAAGACAGATGACTTGTTACAAACATTTCACCATAATGGAAATGTCATGTTAATAATCAGAAATTGAAAGGTCATTTTTGTCAAAACCCCTTTCTGTTAATTTTTTTTTTTTTTTTTTTTTTTTTTTTTTTTTTTTTTTTTTTTTTCAAACCATAAATTTCGAAGTGCTAAAATGTTAAAATTCTATCTATTTAAACTTATTTTAATTTTAATTTTTTTTTTAAATTTTTTTTTTAAACTGTAAGTTTTAACATGATAACCATGCTGTTAAAATTCCATCTATTTAAGCTTTTTATTTATTTTTATTTTTTATATATATTTTTTTATTAATTTTTTTTTTTAAAGCACAAATTTTAAAAAGTTAAACACAAATCTCTTTTACAATATGTATTACGTAAAATAGAAAGATCGATATTATAGCAAATAATATCTTTTCAATAGACTGTGTTTCTGAACTCGTTCAACATAAACACCAAGAAACAAGATTCGTGACAATAACAAAAGGTGATTTAGCTTCTTCAAGTCCAGTGACAGTCACTTTTCAATGTGATCAACAACCACAGGCTGTTATTTTTGTGACAGATTGCTTATTACTCCACTCATAAACTTGTTCATTAGGCCATCTTGCAGTGTAGACAACACCACGAATTTCACTTCTCACACAAGATCCTGAAGTGATGAGTTGGTTAATACAGGTTCACAGTATCCAGACAAACCCATGTTGTCTTGTGACACCAATTTGTCTAGGGTTTTGCCCAATCCTATCAAGGTCTGAGCAGTAAATCCACTTGGAGCATGATGTGAAAGTACACTGTAGAGTTTGTAATGGCATCAGTAAGTGACGTGGTAATTTCAGTGAAGAGACCAGACAACATTTTCGTAGTTTATGTTTTAAAGTCTTAAAACACCTCGTTAGTCTCTTTATTTACTTAAAACTTGTTACGAGGGATGGTCAAAATTTTCTACTTCCTTTTTGTCCTTTGAAAAAACAAACTGGGGCAGTTTTAAATTTTTTTTTTTTTTTTTTTTTTTTTCAATGTGTTCATGTCTGTATATTTGCTTGTGTTTTAATGATTTGTATTCATTTTTAGTTTTTATTTCAATTTTGAAAAACTATGTTAACGTGTGTAAATGAGTATATGTATGTGTTTATGAATTATAGCATAAATTGAACTTTAGTGTACAATGAATGCATCTTAATAAGTGCATAACAATGATAGTCTGTTGTATGCAAGTATGTTATGTAAAAATGTTAATGTGTACATATATTGCATAACTATGTTTATATAGTACATTACGTAGGGGTTTTAGTACACTCTATAAGTGTTTTTTTGGTGTTTAATGTATTAAAATGGCTTTTTATGTGTTTTATGTGTTGTATTGTTTCATCACTGCATAACACAGCTTTGTATATGCACTGTAAAGTGTTTAAAGTGCTCTGATGCCTTGTAGTCCAAGAAGAATAGGACAAAAAATATATATCGGACTTTTTAAGTTGTAATGCAATTTGTATCAGTCTGGAGTTAAATTATTGCCAAAAGGGTTCATTAGTTACTTCTGCAGGTGTCTCAGCACTAGATTGCAGTGCATTTTATATCAGTCCAGAGTCAAATTACTGCCCAAGGAGTCCATCAATCATTTACTGCTGCAGATGCATGAAGCGGCCTTCCACCAGAGGTCACCACTGTGGTCTGTTTAATTTCACTTTTCTTCCGATTTTTTCAAGTCTGTTTCTCTTCTTCATCTCTCTTTCTACCATCCATTTGCATCATCCATTTTTCTGTCTTCTTCTTCTTTTTTGATATTTCTTTTTTTTTTTTTAAATGTTAAATAAGTCAATTGTGATCAAAATGGACTATTTTTGTAAGATTATTTTAAAACATTGTATGACAAGATCTTTGACTTAAGAATAAAAGAGAGTCATCATTATGGAGGATCCCAAATTCAAGAAAAAATTACCTTCGTTTTTATTAGTAATAGACTTAGTCATTGTAGTTTGTAGCTGATGTAATAGTAATAGTAGTAGTAGTTGTATCAGATGTAGTAGTAGTGGTTGTTGCAGTAGTAATAACAGGAGGAGCAGTAGTAGTAGTAGCTATTATAATTGTGATAGTTAATATAAGTTATAGTAGTAATTGTACTAGTAGTGAAATTTGTTGTTGTTGTAATTACAATATATAGAAATTCACATTGTTCATTCTCCTTTCATTAAAGACATAATAAAAAAAAAATTAAATAAATGAAACAAAATAATAATAATGTCAGAAAACAAAATCTAACATCCACACTAATCAAACCTCTTGGATCTGTTGGCAGTGTTTCTTCTTAAACAAGTAATTATTTTATATAATAACACTCTTGCACTAGAAGCAATATTTCAGATTTCTCATTTTTGCCATTGTCTCTGTTGTCGACAATAAGAATCAATTGCTCAAGAGATTTTGATTGATCAAGATTGAAGCTAGAGGCTGTATCCCAGTAACACATTGTCTACAAATATTGCTGAACTATCTTTTATCCCAGTGGCACATTGTCTGCAAGTATTGCTGAAGTATATTGTCTAAAAATATTGCTAAGCTGTCTTTTATTCTAGTAAAACATTGTCGAGAAATATTGCTAGACTATCTTTTATCCAAGTAACACCTAGTCTAGAAATATTTCTACATCGTTGTCTTGAATTATTACTAAACTATCTTTTACCCCATTGTTTAGAACTGTTACTAAACTGTCCTTTATCCCATTGTCCATAAATATTACTAAACTTTCTGTTATCCTATTGTCTGGAAATATTACTAAACTATCTGTTATCCTATTGTCTGGAAATATTATTAACCTATCTTGTAGTTCATTCTGGAAATATTACTAAACTATCTGTTATTCTATTGTCTGGAAATACTATTATGCTACCTTGTAGTTCATTCTGGAAATATTACTAAACTATCTGTTATTCTATTGTCTGGAAATACTATTATGCTACCTTGTAGTTCATTCTGGAAATATTACTAAACTATCTGTTATTCTATTGTCTGGAAATACTATTATGCTACCTTGTGGTTCATTCTGGAAATATTACTAAACTATCTGTTATTCTATTGTCTGGAAATACTATTAACCTATCTTGTAGTTCATTCTGGAAATATTACTAAACTATCTTGTAACTCACTGTCTGGAAATATTACTAAACTATCTTTTACCCCATTGTCTTGAAATACTACTAAACTATCTTTTGTCCCCATTGTCTGGAAATATTACTAAACTTGTCTCTAATTCATACCAGTCTTTTTAGTTCTTGTCAGTGTGACCTTGTACAAGTGCTGTTTGTTTACTAAAGACACTGAAAGCTGTGAGAGAGGATACAATTTATAGATAGAAGGTTGAAGTTCTTCTTCTAATGTACGACATGGTTTTAGAGTAGATTTGCCATCTTACAAACAATCACGTTTGAGTTGTGTGGTGTTCTTTACTGGGCAGCAGACTCTTGCATTTGGTATTTTCACTGGAAGCTGATAATAAATCTGCAGGAGCCAAGTTTGTAGGAAAATACAGACAGTTCTTAAGACATGAATTACTTCGTGCCCATGGTATTAAGACGAAGGAAATGTTTAGATGAAAGAAAATGAAAAGATTTGAGAGATTATTATTATTTATTATTATTATTATTATTATTACTATTATTATTGTTTTTTAATTTTCTTTTGTTTTTGTTTTTCATTTTTATACATATATACATAAATATATGTGTGTGTGTGTGTGTGTGTGTGTGTGTGTGTGTGTGTGTTTATATGATTTATTTATTCCATTTTAATGTTTTTAACTTCTTCTTTTTTTAAATGTATTTATTAATTATTATTATTATTATTTGTTTTTAAAAACATATTGTTATCTATTTTTTAAAATGCATTTGAGAAATATGTTTGCTTTCTCTGTTTGGAAGAATGTTCAGCAATTCACTGAAGTTTATTAAATATTTTCCTGTTAAAAGGTCACATCTGTAAAACAAACATTGCATTTATTGTTTCAGTTTTCTTCTGCTTTTGTTGATAATTCATGAAATTCTTGAAAATGCAAAGCTTTAGAAACCAAACATAAAAACAACAATAACTACAATAAAATGCAAATTGAAAGAAGAAAAATGTAGACAATATATTTGTAAATTGCATTTGAAAATGCAGCATCTTTTTAAAAAATAATAATAATAATAATAATGAAATGTAAATTTTGTATTGAATATTTCATTTTCTTTAATATTTTAATATTCAAAATTTAAAATGATTCTTGATTATGACAAATATAATCTGGTACCATTTCTCCCTGAGTTGCTTCATTCATTTAGCAGAAAGGAATTGTCTAACAGCACCTTCCCATCAACTGGAAAGCAAATACCACATTATTTAATAAACCAGTCATGGAATTCTGTTTGAAATGGAAGATAATCCAGTGGTAGCACTAAGAAGAGTTGAACCTGACCAGATGCCTCAAACCACAGATTCACCAAAATACTTATTACTTATTGATTCTTTTACTTAATATCATAGACACAATGATAGTCATTAATTTTATTAATCTCTTACCAGTCAGCTTCAATCAGCTGTAGTAGACAAAGATAATATTATATAGACAATCTTTGTCCATCATGTAGCTTTTTATTTTATTCATTTGCTTGTCATGTTAATATGGCTTCACAGGTTATGTCTAAAATTTCATTACATATTAATAGCTAAGTGTCTTCCTCCATGAATTTGTAAAGTGGGTAAGCTTCTTTCATTAAAAGTTTACAGGTTTTTTTCCACGTCCTGCTGCTCTCAGATTAGTGTCTGTTCTGGTGGCTGGGGCTGAAAAGATGGCCATTTCATGTAATAATCTGTCTAATTAAATCTAAAGTGTTTGTCTTAAGAATGATGAACATAAACATTCTTTTCTGGACAGTGGGATTAGCCGTTTGGTTGACCATCTGCAAAAGTCAGTCTTGAAGCAGTAAATTTCTTGTGGGTTTTATTTATCAGTTTGTGTGTGTGTGTGTGTGTGTGTGTGTGTGTGTGTGTGTGTGTGTGTGTGTTTATCTATATGTGTATGTTTTTAGGAATGAATATTTTGTTGTCTTTTGTACATCTGATAAGACTCTGCACAAAGACAATATTCTTGAACACTCTGGTACAGAAGAATGAAGACCAATCTCTACCTCACAGACATCATATGCTGCTTACACATAGTATTTTTCTCAATGTCATTTTCTGTATGTTTATATGTATGAAAGGAAGTAAGAATTTGCGTGTATCTGTGTTTCTATGTTTTCGTGTAAATATGTGCTTTTGACCCTATGTGTGTGTGTATATATAGCTGTATGTATGTATATACAAACACACACAAACTTTTAAAGCTGATATCACATGATTGCACAACGGCCTTAATGAATACAGCAGATTTACTGTCTACAAGGAATAGAGATGTGATTTTAAAATCGCTTGAATTATAATAAGTTTCACTTGCTTTGTAATAGCTGTGATATCAAAAGAGATATCATATTACCAGATATTAGTTTCATTTCCTGAATATGTCAGAGTTGTGAATGAAATACAAAAGATTCACCTGACTTAATCCTCCCACTCACTAATCCGTTGGATTGTAATTTCCGCTTCAGTGGTTTAGTTTCTGAAATTGCTTAGTTTGATTTGGCTTTATACTTCAATGAAATCTGATTTCTATGCTCAGTATATGTCAACTGTGTCATTACACGTTCAGTAAATGTCATGTATGGGAGATAACTATATAACACATTCAGTATATATTGTGTGAGATAATTGCATAACACATTCAGTATATATTGTGTGAGATAACTGTATAACACATTCAGTATGTCATGTGAGATAACTGTATTATGACATTCACTATATGTCATATTTGTGACATAGCAGTAGGATACATGTCAGGTATGAAATAACTGTATGATGACATATACTGTATATGTTGTGTGAGATAACTGTATGATGATATACACAATATGTCATGTGTGTGAGATAACTATGATAACACATTCAGTATATGTAATGTATGTGAGATAACTGCATGATGGCATATATAATATATGTCATGTGTGTGACGTAACTGCATGGTGACATGCAATATATATCGTGTGTGAGATAACAACTGTATGATGACATTCAGTATATGTTGTGTGTGTGAGATAATTCTGTGATGACATTCAATATATGTCATGGATATGAGATAACTATAATGACATATGTGTCATGGATATTTATTTTGACTCTGTTGTTGTGGTTTTTTTTTTTTTTTTTTATAATGTGAAAATTGGCTGAATGCTTGATTCTTTGTCTGGATCCATGAAAAATGGGGAAAATTGTCAGAAACAATACTTTATGAATATCTGATGTTTTAAAAAATGACATTTTATGTTTTTTTGGGGTGGAAAGATCACATGATGGTCTCAACAGCATCTCGTGTCCGGTAATTAGCAGTAAAAGAGTTTGAAGAATGAGTTGTCTGAAGAAATCATGATTAAATAATGGAAATCACCCACTCACTGTCACTATGTGCATGTCTGTGTTATAATTAATAATGGAGTTTTCACTCGCAGGCCAAATTCTTTGTGTCTGTTATTAGTAATTATTTCTCTTTAGTCTTCATTTTTTATTTATGTGATTATGGATTTTTATTTTCTATATTTGTATTTATATGTGTATGTGTATAAGTGTATATATTTGTATATCTGACGTGTGTGTGTGTGTGTGTGTGTGTGTGTTCATTTGAGCGATAGCTGTCACATTTTGTGTAAATTAATGAATTTATTTATGAATTTTGTTATTTATTTACTTATTTATATATTTATTTATTTATTTATTTATTTATTAAATGTGTTTATTCATTTTGTTCACATATTTGCCTTTATATCACACCTAAAATCAAGTATAATTTAGTGCTATGGTGCTGCAAATATTTCAATTCATTCTTAACTGATTTTATTTTATTTTATTTTTTATTTCTATTTTTTTTTAAATGTAAATTAAAACAGAAAAAAAAGATATCTTCCTTCTTTAAATTTATTATATTTTATTTCATGTCACAGATTTGTTTATTAATATAACTGTTATTATTACTATTACTATTATAATTATCACTAACACCATCACCATCATAAATATCATTATCATTATTACTATTATTATGTATCGTCATTATTATCACTATTATTATTTTTTTTTATTATTATTATTATTACTACTGTTATTACTGTTACCATTATTATTATTCTTATCATCATCATCATCATCATCATCACTATTAATGTTGTAATTATCATCACTCATTATTATCAGTAGTAGTAGTAGAGGTTGTAGTAATGTACATGTACTGACTTAACCATAGTTTTGCTAGCAGACATCAAGTCTTTGGAAATCCCTTACTGCAACTCTCCTGTCTGAAGTGCTGATATTTCTGATTTACCATTTCTCACAGACTATAAATGGACTTGGCTGCATCAGTTATGGAATTATGGAATTTTCGTTCCATTGAGAATCCACTTAATAGGCCACCGAGACGCATCTTTTTACTATTATTGTCCACCAATTATTTTTTATTTTATTCCTCATTTGGTCAAAAATAATAATAAAGTAATATTAAATAATAATAATAATATTAATAAAAATAATTTTAAAAAAATATAATAAAAAAATTGTTTCTACTGTCATTACAATTTAATAACAAAGATGAGACATTTTATTAATAAAAAGTTAAAAAAAAATAAAAAAAAATCTTTTAACAAAGATGAGACATTTTATTAAAAAGTTAAAAAAAAAAAAAAAAAAAAAAACCCAGAAAAATACAAGATGATACACACAGTCTTCATTACTGATTTCAGTCACTTTCAGCTGCAGTCTCCATCCATTCTCACTTTGCTTTGTTTTGTGCCTTGTATAATTTAACATCATCAAGCAAAACACAGAGCAGTTATAATCAGCTGAATTACTATTATTTTTTAAAAATACTTATTTATGATTAAAAGGCACCAGACTGACTGGAAACCTGTTATATTTTGTTACACATTTACAACTGTAATCACACACCATATTAATATTATAACCAGCACTGACTTCAGTCAGAACAATGGTCTAGAGTTATTAATTAGTAATAAGTAACCAGTTTGTTTGTCCACTCATTACAAGTGTCTTAATTTGATATTGTTAAAATTCAGTGGGGAAAAAAAAGAAGAAAAGAAATGAATGTATTAGGCTGATTTCAAGTCTGGATTACTGACAGGATATGGAAATTGTAGCCAGGGTTTAACACCAGTGTTTTGAGAACTGGCTTGATGTATGAAAGATAGTCAGATAAAATCCTTCTTGGTGTCTCGTTTTGCCTGTTTCACGTAAAAATGTTTTACCCATGGGTAAATTATCAATGGCTATGCTATATGTTATATGTTATTTTGTTCTGTTATCTATCTTATTCCATTTGTTCATCTTTAAAAAAAAAAAAAAAAAAAATTAATGTGTGTGTGTATTGTGTATTTTCTTTTCTTTTTTTACTTTTTTACTACTTTTTTTTACAATTTTTTTTGGCCTACATTCCATTTTATTAACATCTATCAAATATATTGTTGTATTTTTAATTTATAAATTATTTTGTTCCATATCATTCTATAACTGGGTTTGGTTGTTTTTTTTTTCTTTTTTTTAAAATTATTATTATTCACTTGTTGATCACCTTTCAGCTAATCTTAAATTCACCAAGTTTGAGTTAATGTGATCTTTTTTTTTTTTTCCTGTATCATGTGCTCTTTGCTGTCTTAAGATTTTTTTTTTTTTTTTTTTTTTGTATGTGTGTGTGAAAGCCTGTAAGTCATTTTTGGTCATTTTTTAAATGTCATTGTTTTATTTAGACATTGTAAGTCGTACATTTTTCTATTTTTTGATACTAATTAGGTTTTTTAGCGTTAACCAGAAAGTGAATCACATCGTTACTGACGTTGTTGTCTGTGTTCTATTTTTAATTCTTTTATTTTCATGTTGTTGTTTTTTTAATTTGAAAATAAAAAAATTGAATGGTTTTTCAATTGTATAATAATGGTTGTTTAAATAATGACTGATATTGTTGTTCTTATTTTTCATTTCATGTTATTTCTTTATTTTTATTTAATAGTTTATTTTACTAATCTGTTGTTGGTTGTCCCTTTTTTGGTTTTGTTTTTTAATCAAAGGAGTTCTTAATAGTAAATTATATTGTTCAAGTAACAATTATCTATATTTTCTTCAAACTTTCTATTTTATTTTTTATTAGTATTATTATTATTATTTATTCTCTATATCAGTGTGTGTATGTAATTATATACATTTTTAAATTATTATTTCAACAGGAGAAATCCAACCCTAAAAGTATCTTTATTACTGAATCTTCACTTGTTAATGGCACCAATGAATAATCATGTTCACTTAATTGATCATCATAAATCCAGTCAGAATTACTGTAGAGATTCATTTAACAAAGAGCCTTCGCAGTTAATAGGTATACTTGTCAAATATTTACATATATCAGTGTTTTATCTTACCACATTAGGCCTCCTGTGTTCTTTGGAAATAGCTATATATTTGCTGGCAAGATTAAAAAGTAGATTTTCTAATAAAGTCAAAAGCCAAAGTAGAGAAAATGCTAAGGGTGTGGAAGGGTGAGGCTAAACTTTGTACTTTTAATTGAAAAAATAACTCTTGAGTAGAAAATTTATTGTTGACAATAAAAGAAAAGGTACTGAGCATTTTATCGTCCACTTGAAGAAATTTATTTTAATGTTTAGAGTTAATGTTACAAGACAAAATTAATCGTAGGAAGAAGAAGAAAGGGGAAAAATAATCAAAATGAAAATAATAACTGAAATGAAAATGTCACAAAAAGACAGAAAATTAGTTTGGAAAAAGGAAATTTGAAAAAATAATAATAATAATAAAAACAAATAACTTAAATGAAATTTGCTTCTGCTTTTTTAATTAATGTGAAAAGGAGGCTGTAATTCTTTCGGTTACAAAATGATATCTTTATTGCTGTTTAACTTTTAATGTATATTAGTCAAAACAAGTTATGAACAGTGTATTAAAACCTTCTTGTACTTGTACACAATCCAAGATGCTCTGTTTTTATCTTGATAGCTTTGTCTTGTTCTGTTTTTATCTTGATAGCTTTGTCTTGTTCTGTTTTTATCTTAATAGCATTATTATGCTCTGTTTTTATCTTAATAGCTTTGTCTTGTTCTGTTTTTATCTTCATCGCTTTGCCATGCTTTTATCGTAATAGCTGTATCATGCTGTTTTTATCTTTGCTTTATCATACTGTTCATCACTTTGCCATGCTGTTTTTATCATAATAGCTGTATCATGCTGTTTTTATCTTGATAGCTTTATCATGCTGTTTTTATCATAATAACTTTATCATGCTGTTTTTATCTATATGTGATAGCTTTAACATCCAATGAAATTTATATCACATTCAAATTGAAAAGTGTTGATGTATTAAAAGTTTTGCATACATCATACAAATATCCTGTTAAATCAACAAAAACAGTTGAAAAAGAATTTTTAGAATCATTTTATAACTTGGGTAGAAATATGCATTAAAATGTGAAAAATAAAAGTCAAAAGCAGCTGAAATGAAAATTTGCGTTTGTTGTCAAAATTAATCTAAAAATGAAGCTTAATAACTAAACCAAAATTTCTTTCTCCTTTTTTCAAATTACATGAAGAGAAAATTGAAACGTCTGCAATGATTTGAAAAGAAATTTATTTCTGCTGTGCATAGTTTAGCTGAAGAAAAATATGTAGAATTACACAGAGGAATAAAGCAAAAGGTTACATACAAAAAAAATCCCTGAATTATTAAATTTATCTGATGAGACAAGGATAGAAATAATGTGAAAAGTAATGAAAAAAGTCAAAGATAACTAAAATGAAAATTATTATTTTTTTTTTATAATTAAAGTGAAGAAAACCTGATAGCAGTTATGTGAAAAAAACGGGTAAGAAAGCTATTATAAACTGAAATTCAGAGTGTTCTTGGTACATGTTTCCTCTGTGTACTTTGTTTGACTCCTACACTGGCAACAAATAAAGGACACTATTTTAGTTAACATCCTTTCCTGTCACACAGTTGCGTGGTTTTAAAAAGCAAAGTGTGAGCAGTGTGTGAAAGCCAGGACAGTAATTTTCATTGTTTTATATTTAATATTTATTTTTATTGTGTATATTATCCAGCAAGTTATTTATTATCTGTATTTGTTATTGTTTGTATGTGCACTACAGTATATTGATGTAAGTTAAGTGGTGGAAATATATAGTGTCTGGAATGTGTCTACGTTATTTATGTCTGTTCTTCTGTATATGTCTTTTCATCATTCATTGTGTTTTTATGATATGCACTGACAGTGCATACCAAAGACCTAAGTATATTTTTCTTGTTTCAAATTAAAATAAAGGATTATAAACTAATAAAAATAAAAAGTAAATTTATCTTACAGAATTAACATTAAAGAAAGAGAAAGACCTGACATAAACTGAAAAGAAATAATTATATGTATATTTTTGTTTAGAATTAACAAAAACAAAATGAGAAAAAGAATTAAAAACTTCTAAATCTCTCTTTTAAAGAAAATAAAAACATGTATGCACTTTTCCAGCTGCAAATCCTTTTTTACAAATACTTTCTATATGTCGAGTAGAAAACATGTTATAAATGTAAAAGAAATATATGTCTAATTTTTGTTAAGAATTAACAAAATGAAATGTGGAAAAGAAGTTTAACTGTACTGAAAACGCGATAAATATCTTCTTTTTTTTTTTTTTTTTTTAAAAATAAATATAAAAAAAAATAACAATAAACATTTATGCACTTTTCCAACAGTAAATCCTCTTTTACATCACGTGAGGAGCAGACGCTTGTTTACTGGAGAATTATAGAGATTTGAGACACTGGAGCTAATTGTGTTTTATAATCTCTCAGTTCAAGCAGAGCAGAAAGATGTGATCAACACAGCCATTAACATTAGTCCTGAAATCAAATGTCTGTCTGTCAGACTGACTGACTGTGAGATTAGAAGATTTATTTCTTTGATTTCTCTTAATGTGTGTGTTTTTTCAACAGTTTCTTCCCTAATGATGGCTAATCCTGATCTTATCTCAGCTGATGAGGTTCAAAGATTAACTAGTCAGTGTTGTATTTTTCTGGCTCATTTTCTGAGATTGAACCACCGTATTCAGAAAATAAATGAAATAAAAGAAATGGCTTTGCTTCCCTTCAGAAATGTTTTGTGAATAGGTAACTGCATGTTGAATTAAATTGATGATATTTGGAACTCCAATTAAAACACAGTGTCAGCAGTTGTCACTCTTGCTGTCACTTTCATGATCTTTTTAAACTTAATAAAGTGGAAAGCAAGATGTGGATGCTGATTAGAAAATTAACGAAGATGAGTAATGAGTAATTTCCAATTACTTGTCTGAGATACCATCACCAATCCTTGTTGACCATTCACCTTATTTTGAATTTAAACAGAAACAAGTCTCTCCACTTGTGACTTTTCGCCCCCCATCTCCACTTTTAACACAGAATGCCTCATCTATGAAGCAAATTATTTTTGAAAACTGGAAGACTCTTCCTATATTGCTGTGCTCACTTACTATCAGAACAATCAGCTTTTCCATCACTCATCTGCATCCTTTGATGACTGCCATGTCACTTGTGATGTATGGAAATATCAGCACCACTGACAGAACATTTCTGGACAATACATTAGCCCGTCATGTTTGGTAATATATTTATTTGCCAGTTCTCATAATGACTTTGTGGTCAACCACTGAAGTGACCAGGCGAGTGACCACTGTATGTGTCCCATGGTGATCAATGAATTCCTTGTTTACTAATTTGCCAACATTGTCACAGTGATGCCTCAACACTGCATGCTGCCTCTGTATGCATAATTTGCCACCATTTGTCATGAAGATTATTTAAAACTTTGACTGAAGAGCAGAAGTGATTGTTTGACTATTCAGTCATCTGAAAATGCAGCTGATGTTCGGTAATGTCAGTGGCATTGTAGTGTGTGTGATGAATCAATGATAGTGTCAGTGATACTGTAAATTGTGTGTGTTGAATCAATAATAGTGTTGGTGATATTTTATACTGTGTATGTTGAATCAGTGATGCCGTAGATTGTGTGTGTTCAATCACTGTATTGCTAACAGCGTTGTACGTTGTATTGTGTATGGTAAATCAGCGATACTGATATTTTACACTGTGTATGTTGAATCAATGACGATGAAATGGTTTATTTTACAGTTCTTGCAATCAGATTAAAACTGCAGTCATTCAGTGTACAAGGTTTTCATGACATCTTTTATTTATAACACGGGGTAAATGATATTGTTTGTTGATTCTGTCTTTCTTGATAGTTAGTTAAGTTCAGTGGGTTGTAAAATTGTATCTGTTAGCTGTTTATTTAACTGCCTACTCCGCATCAGTTTGCTTCAATAGGATAATGATTGCTTTCAACATCTGAACCAAAAATAATGTTGTCATCATCACTTAAAGTTATCTCAGTTAGGATCACACACAATTATACTCTCTCTGCTAGTCTTATCATTATTTCTTTTAAATATTTCTACAAGCTATAATTTTGCATACCATTATGCTGTCTATGTCATTATGATCATTATTATTATTTTCATACCATAATGATTAATTTTTATAATAATTTAAAATGCTTTCAATTATTTACGTTACCTTGAATATGGTTTATTAAACATTGTTATTGTTCATGTTATTATTATTATCATTAACATATTTTTAGACCATAATGATAATTTTAATGAATATTTTCTTTCATTAATAGATATGATTACACCATATATCATTGTCATCATTATTGTTTTTAATATTTTAGTAGATATAATACAGACATTCTCCAAACTCATTTCAAGTTATTGTGTCTATGATACATCAGTTACATTGTACATACTGATATTATCATCAAGATTGTTTTTATTATTTAAGCATATGTAATCCTGACATTTAACAAAAGTTTAAAATTTCAAAAAAATCAGTTGCACATAATTCACTGATATTTGTATTTTAATATTTTATTAAATAAAAATAATGCGGACATTTTGAAAATAATAATCTGACCTTGATCTCATTTTCATCATGATTGGTTTTCACTGTTTCATCTTATGACTTGATGTCATCTTCATTGTGATTGGTTTTCACTGTTTCATCTCATGACTTGATGTCATCTTCATTGTGATTGGTTTTCACTGTTTCATCTCACGACTTGATGTCATCTTCATTGTGATTGGTTTTCACTGTTTCATCTCACGACTTGATGTCATCTTCATTGTGATTGGTTTTCACTGTTTCATCTCATGACTTGATGTCATCTTCATTGTGATTGGTTAACACTGTTTCATCTCATGACTTGATGTCATCTTCATTGTGATTGGTTAACACTGTTTCATCTCATGACTTGATGTCATCTTCATTGTGATTGGTTTTCACTGTTTCATCTCATGACTTGATGTCATCTTCATTGTGATTGGTTCACACTGTTTCATCTCACGACTTGATGTCATCTTCATTGTGATTGGTTTTCACTGTTTCATCTCATGACTTGATGTCATCTTCATTGTGATTGGTTTTCACTGTTTCATCTCACGACTTGATGTCATCTTCATTGTGATTGGACTGTTTCATCTCACAACTTGATGTCATCTTCATTGTGATTGGTTTTCACTGTTTCATCTCATGACTTGATGTCATCTTCATTGTGATTGGTTTTCACTGTTTCATCTCATGACTTGATGTCATCTTCATTGTGATTGGTTTTCACTGTTTCATCTCATGACTTGATGTCATCTTCATTGTGATTGGTTCACACTGTTTCATCTCTGATGATTTATTTGATCTCATCTTCATCATGATTGGGTTCTCATAGCTGCAGTTGACCACTTACCAGTGAGATAACATTTTATATTACACGCTGTGTATAACTACGAGCCATGGACGCTGCCACGTCACAGCTTGTCACTTTTAATATACTTCAGAGTCAATGCTGTCATTTTCATCACAGTAATTACAAGATTTGCATGTCATCTATCTTACTTTGTGTGTCAGACAAATTAGGCTAATTTGCCTTCCTGTCTGCTTAAAGCTCTGTCAGTGACATGTCATTACAATGTGTATGGCCTACTGACTCTAGTCTCCTTGATTGTTTTAAAATTTTCACCAGATTAGTGTGGTCACTAATGAATCATAAGTCATGTTTTGGTTTGTTTTGCAAATGTCTTCAAATCTGGATTTAACATTTCAGATAATAGATTTTTTTTTTTTTTTGCCCTTTAAAGCTGATAAATATTTAACACAGATACACACATAAACACTCATACACTCAGACATCATTATTCACAATCTGAGTGCTACTGAATTCAAATGATCATTTATTGATATTATTGTAATGACTTTTCTTTTCTTTTCATTTGGACGTTACTAAAATAGCTTATTCTGATCATATTACTAAACTTCATAAAGTTCACTATTAAAATTTCATGAAACTGATTAAAATGGTTTTAGTAATGTGACTTTTATGCATAATTACTAAAATAGTTTTATTGAGGTAAATGCCATGATTTTGTGGGATGCTGTTATCAACAAGCTGCATAGAATGATCCTTAATACAGAGAAAACAGTATATACCATTGTGTTTAATAAATCGGTTATTTTCCTAGAATGACCAGTGGAAGTATAGAAAAGAACTGATTTTATGACATGGATACTACAATCTAAACTAAACCTGAAGTTACAGCCTGTGCTCTTAATAAACAGTAATTTCTTTTTTCTTTCTTTTTTATTTAAATATTAAATATCTGTTTTGATTTTGTCAAATGCTAAAGATTTTAAAATATTTTCAGAAATCTAATACTGATGCATTTAACATTTATTGCATATTTTTTCTTGTTATTATTAAAAACAATTTTCAATTTCCTCACTTTTTTATTCTCCGTTTATTTAATATTTTCTCTTTCGTTTCACATTACAAAATAATAATTTTAAAAAAACAGAAGCAAAACATAAATTTTAAATAAAAAAAATTTAAAAAACATAATGGCAACAAGACAAAGCAACGAAATATTTTTATTGCCATAATGACTATTTGTTTATAATTAATCCTCAGCAGATTTGACTTCTCACCTAATCCTGTAATGTTCCTTTTCAATATTCTGCAAACAGAACTCGCTGCAACAAAAACACATTAAAACAGATGTCATGTTCTACAATAAATATCATACAGTAATTTGATTGCATATTCCATATGCAGAGATGGTATTGTCACACTCACTGACTGACAGAGATCAAACAGCTAATATCATACTCCATAGTGTCAAGCATGCACATGCACACGCACACACACATGCTGGTATTAATCATAATTTTTTTTATAAAAGATTTTGTGGAGCAGCAGTCTGGATTGGAAGATGAGTCATTTATTGGACTGATGAGGACTGATCCTGCACACTAACCACTGTAAAACAGTCAGCCCAAATTGATTGGTATGAAACATCAGATTATATTCCATATACACACTGTCAGGCATAGGTCAAAAAGTAACTGATTATAGTATGAATATTTCAATGACTGTAAGCTTTATCAAATTTTGGTTTATTTTATTCAATTTTATTTTAATTGTTTGTTGTTTGTTTGTTTGTTTTGCACACACGCAGTGTCATGGATGTACATAATTACAAAATCATCTATATAAGCTAGTTAATACCTATTTCCATTTCCAGCTTCATTATTTCAGTTTATTATGTTGACTTACACTGAACCTGCCATGTGTTTTCTTGTTTGCTGACTTGTCACTATATATTCATGACACTTGTGTGGATTACAGGTCAAAATTACCAATTATGCAACAAGAATATTGGCACAAAGAAAGAGGAATTCAAAAGGAATAAAACAAGGTCTTTTCCTCAAACGAGTCAAAGCTTCACATATTGGAACGTCTTGGGAAATGATGGTCACCATGTATAAAAAGACTTGCTTTATCTTGAAGACCATTTTTCAGTGTCTTTGTCAACATTCCATTTTGTTAGACATGATTTATGGTTTTTGGTTTGGTCCTGCAAAGCGTTGTGAGAATTAACACTATTTATATCAGCAAAAAAAAAAAAAAAAGAAAAAAAGAAGATGAAAAAAAAAAAAAAAAAAGAGGAAAGAAATCCAGACAGAGAGACAGGATCAGATAAAATAAGAGATGCAAACAAAAGAAAAAAAATTGACCATTCCTGAAAGACCTCAAAGGTATAAACAAGATAATATATACTCTCACATATACATGTACTGATTCATGTTCTCTCTCTCTCACACATGCACACACAAACACAATATGCATACAAGATACAGACCAACCACATTCACAAACATTTTATAATTATTAAAAATAAAAAACAAATCTCATAATGGCAGTAATTCCAGAAATACATTTTATTTTGTTTTTAATTTTTAAATTTTTTAAATATATTTTTGTCTAGATATTTCATTGAAATTGCATGATGTCATCTATTGTTAGCTACATCAAGAAGAAAAAAGAAAAGAAACAAAAAAGATGAATATGCAAAAGAACGAAAAAATTGATTTTCTTTTATTTTTAAATAATAAAGAAACATTTTCTTATTACTTGTATTTTATGAAGAGCTCTCAGAATACATCATGTCATCTTTGGTTGACTGGACAACAAGACAACAACACAAAACAAAAACACTCTGCATACAGGAACAGTCTTTATAGTTCAGTGGTTAGAACATTCATTTCAAACTAGCTAGATCAAGGAATGAGTTCTTCTGAATTCTGTATTTAACTGGACAACAGATCCAAACAAAAACACTTTGCACATACATGAACAGTCTGTAGTTTAATGGTTGGAATACGTTCTGAATATGCTGTAGTTTAGTGCTTAGAGGACAAGCCTGAATGAGAGAACATGGTACATGTCCTTTTTAATATCACCACTGTTTTTTTTTTTTTTTTTTCGGTGTCTGTAACTCATTGATGAGACAGGCAAAGAAATGATAGGCTACAAGATCAGTTCTCCTTAATGCATTCATTGGGCAGTTTTACAGATCAAACTATAGCTTAGCAGAGGGGAAAAGTACATGTCACAGTGAATACAGAATCTGTCCTTATTAATGTCACCACTGGGTTTTTTTCTGTGACTGTAACTCATTGATTAGACAGGCAGAGAAGTGATAGAAGATCGGTTCTCCTCAGTGTATTTATTGGGCAGTTTCATAGTTCAAGCTGCAGAGAAGGGAAGAAATCCCTGAAAGAGAAAATGCTTGGTCTGTCCTTATTAATGTCACCACTGGGCTTTGTTTTCTTTCTTCTTCTTCTTCTTTTTATTTTTTTTATTTTTTATTAGCTTAGTGATTAGATTGGTTAGAATTGATGGGTTACAAGATCAGTTCTCCATAGTGCACTCAATGGGCATTTTCATAGTACAGGCTATAACTTAGAGACTTAATGAAAGGAGCCTGAATTTATAGGATTTAAGATTACGTTTTTCTTTGTGTACCATTGGACACCATGTTATGGTAGACTGTATTTTTTTATATCTTTTGGAAAACACATTATAAAAGATCCCATTTCTTTTTGTCAGTTTTACTAATCTTAGGGTTGCTCGAATTTTCTTTTATAATCAACTATATACACACAAATCTATACGTTTGACATTTAAGATGCATTGATATTAAAAATGTGTTGAAATGTTATTAAATATTCACTAACACACATCAACCCATAGAGAAGGTAATAACCATAGCATCTCAAAATAACCTGTATTACCAGTATTGTCTATATTAATGTCTTTGCTAGTTTTCTGTTTGTGTAAGATCAAAATCAGTTTATAACTGCATGATAATTAAAAAAGAAAGGGAATAATGGTTGTTCCATCTCAAAATAACCTGTACTTGTATTGTCTATTGTTAATGTCTTTTTTAATTTTCTGTTCGTGTCATACTGTTAGGATTAATTTAACAGAAATTGTACAAATGTTTAAAAATAAAAAAAATAAAACTGATTCATCTGTATTATTTAAAAGAAATTTTTTATTATTTTTTTTAAAATAGTAAAATTAGTGCAGTTATTGTTGTTCTTGAATGTTGTTAGTTTATGTATGCAACTTTAAAAGAATTTTAATCATGTAAGATGTTCAGATGTGTTTGTAAAAACTGCATTACTTAGAACATATTATTAAAAATACAAACTTACACTGATATTTTAAAACAATTAAAGTAATAATAATTGAAGAAGAAGATTTTTAAAAAAAAAAAAAAATAACAACTGTGACATTACTTTAAAAATATCCTACAAAAAGAAGTTGTCTAAATATTAAAAAAACAGGATTAACTGAGAGTATGCTTTTTATTTAAAAAAAAAAAATTTTAAATTAAATTAAATTAAATAAATAACAAAGATGGGATTACTTGGAGATCATTCTTGAAAGAAACAAACTTGACCGAATATTTACTTACAGTACATGCAGCTGAACAACAGAAAAATAAATCTGTTACTGATTCTGGCTTTATTGTGACCTCGTTTACAGTTTATTTCTAATTTGAGAAATATGTTTACAGTTCCACATTAATGTGAGGTATCATACATGATTTCTGAAAAGAAAAGCTTTACTGATGTATGAAATAAACTAATTAATATTTATATTTAATCTAAATGATTTCTCTTATTTCTTTCTCCTTTCTCATATTTCTGATAAGATTTTAGATTGGAATCAGCAACCTTTGTAAAAATCCATTCTTTGTAATTGGATTTTTCATTTGATTATAAGACTGAGGGTTTCTGGTTCAAATCCTAGAAGAGACTTCTATTACTTTTTATTTTTTCTTTATTATTATTATTATTCTTTTTTATTCTTCATTATTATTTTTTTGATTATTGCTTTTATTATTGTTTCATTTGAATTATTTTATTATAATAAAGGTCGTTTTCCTGGAATATTTGTATATTTATTTATTTATATTTAAAAAAAAAAATATATATATATACATATATATCTATTTTTTTCTTATTAACAAAACCATGCATATTGGCCACTTTTCCAATCTTAAGTCAATATACCCAAAATAATCTTCAAACTGAAAAATTTGGCATTTATTTGCCTTGACAGTTTGTTGTATTAATTTATTCATTTTCTTTTATTGTTTGTGACCAATTACAATAACCTGAAACAGTTATAAATAATTTAGTAGTACCAGGCAACAAATGGTGCTCTTAATATGAAAATCATTACCTTACTGGAAAGCTTAATTGTTGTTTTATGATCCTGTCACTAAAAGGTGGACAATCTAAACAGAATTATTGTTTTGATCATGAAGGACAAGAAATAACACATGTTCCTAGGAATAACACTAGGAGATCTAATAAGTTGGTGTGATGGTTTTTTTGTTTTGTTACTTTGAAAACTTGTGAAACTAAAATTGTAACTGAAATCTGGTATTTTTTTCTAAAATGGTTGTACATAAATGAATGTAATCAACATATATTTCTGGAGGGCTTTTTATTATTACTGTTGTTGTTGTTGTTGTTGTTGTTGTTGTTAGTGTTATTATTTTTATTATTATTTGGTTTTACTATTATTAGCATTATTATTATTATTATTATTATTATTATTATTATTTTCTTATTTTTTTCTTATTTTATTTATATATTTATTTATATATATATATATATATATATTTAATCAGAGGGTTAAAAATAAGATTTATTTATTCTTTTTCTTTTTCTTTTTTCTTAATTCAGAATTAATATCATATAATGATATATATAAAAAACTAAATTAATCAAAAAAAAAGAACTATTTTTAATTCAAAAGCTCTTATCACCCTTGTAAAATTACTGTTTCCATTACTTATCTGGATCCAGTGTATCTAACGCCATGCCAGGTTATCAAACACACTTACTGCCAGACTCTTCTTTGTGTTCAGTTCCTTGCTGCCAAACACATCACTGGCGGTGAAAGCTTCTTACAAAATGGAAGAGTTATGACAGTCGGGTGACAAGTTATAATTGAAGCTGGTATTAAGTGTCACAGATGGATATGAAGAGATAGGTGATGATGACCATTTCCAATTTGTATAGCAGGCTGGGCAACTTCCTGAGTTATTTCTCCATGATGAAATAAATCTTAATCATTTTATTCCATCAATTTCCTCCTGTCCTTAAGCCAGGCCACAGATATATATATGGGGGTCATTTTTTACATCACTGGATTGCATTATCTGCATGCGTGCTAGAGACGCTTAAGTCACATAACAGCTTTTCTAAGATATTGAGCTGGTTATAGAGACGAACGCAGGTTACGGGGAGGCAGGCATGTTTCAATGTATCTTTGGCAGTTGGGTGCTAAAATGTTGTCCACACTGAAGGTCAGAGTTTTCCACAGTTGCTGTAGATCATGTTACATGCTGAGCACCATTAATACACAAGACTTGACACGTGATAACTCATAACGTCAGTCAAATACCAAGAATTGATGACAGTGTTGTTGGCAGCTCACTTCTCATGAGTGCCCCTCATATCTCAGTTTTCATACATTAAACCAGATTTCACACTGTTTCACATAAGGACTGAATATTCGGTCACCTGTGGCATCCTGACTATGAATATCTGGTCATGAAACCCAGTTTCACATAAGGACTTTGAATATCTGGTCACCCCTCATATCCTGATTTTCAACTATGAAACCAGATTTCACACTGTTTAAAATAAGGAATATAAATATCTGTTAGCCCTCATATCCTGGTTTTCTTACATGAAACCAGGTTTCACAGTTTCACATAAGGACTATGAATATCTGGTCACCCCTCATATCCTGATTTTCATCTATGAAACCAGATTTCACACTGTTTAAAATAAGGAATATAAATATCTGTTAGCCCTCGTATCCTGGTTTTCTTACATGAAACCAGGTTTCACAGTTTCACATAAGGACTATGAATATCTGGTCACCCCTCATATCCTGATTTTCAACTATGAAACCAGATTTCACACTGTTTAAAATAAGGAATATAAATATCTGTTAGCCCTCGTATCCTGGTTTTCTTACATGAAACCAGGTTTCACAGTTTCACATAAGGACTATGAATATCTGGTCACCCCTCATATCCTGATTTTCATCTATGAAACCAGATTTCACACTGTTTAAAATAAGGAATATAAATATCTGGTCTATATTACAGTAAGTTTGCTGAATGAAAATTGCTATATTTTCCTAATTACACTATTTGGTTATTCCACTTGACATCCTGTCACTAAGTTATTAAAGGGTGTGCATGCTTTCTCATCCACCATGTAAATGATGTGTTGCTGCTAAATGACATTAATAGCCCATGCAAGTTTCCTGTGTTGTATAATCATTATAATTATATAAAAAAATAACTGCCAGTTAATGACAGTGGTATTACTGAGCATCAGCCATTCAGTTATCCTAAGCCATTTTTTTTGTACACATCTATGACTGTCTTCATTTAAATTCAGGTCAGTTCACTAAGATGAAGTCTGGAAACTTTATATGGTGTGCCAGTCCAACCACTGTTGTCTTTAATCTGGTACAGAGTCTGTATTTTAAATCATCAACTTCAGGTTTAATTGTCAATAATGAGACTTGTCTGCTGCATTAAGTCAAGTATCACTGAACAAGGCGAGTCAGTTATACCAGATCATGATTTACAAGTTAAATGTGTCTGCTTGAGAAACAGGTCATCATGAAATTGTATACTATTTAATTTTATACATGCTGTGTTTGTATCAAACTGATTTTGTCTTCGTCCATCCAGAGGTTTTATATTTGGCATGTTAATTCATTCATTTAAGAATACAATTGTTGAAGATTAATTAGCACATTCAAATTTTTATTCACATTTTCATTAAATATTCATCAAATATATGTGTGTATTAATTAATTGTAATTATGATGAATATTCATGATCAGTTAATTATTTCCTGAATTCTGCATGTTACTGGTGAGGTCACATATTTCATAATAGACTTGAAATGAGAGATAGAAAATATTCGTTTACATCTTAGCTGTGACCTAGCGGATCGTCTTCTAATCAGATTCTGTAGAAAGATTCTGCAAATTGACTGAAAGGGTGGACTTGGTATCTAAGAACATGATGGCAACATGCTTGACACTGTTTTCTGAGAGACATTTTAAACACTGGGCTCTCCATTTTCTCTTCTGATCAAACAGCCCTGAGACAGTATCACTGAAAAATCAAATAAAATAATAATCATAAAACACTGCAGCAATTCGTGATAATGGAGGTAAAGAACCTTCTTTCTCCATTTTGTTTGCCCATTGTTTTTTCAGTGAATGGTCAGGGCAGTGTCCTGCATGAAGGAAGTACCCGAGAGTCAGATAATGGTGAAGAGTGTTTTGTTGCAAGATAAATGATAATGGAAGTTCCTAGTATTGTGTACATAGAGTGGGTGTTTTTTTTTTTTACATACAGAGATAATTATCTGTGTAGATAGGTCAATGAGTCACATGAGATATCATTCTTAGTAGTACATGGTTACATTTTCAGCACAAAGACTCTTGTTAGCTCCTTTCATATTGTATAGGTATAAATCTGTTGTGTGATATTTTTTTTTTTTTCATATGGAGATAATTAACTCTGTAATTAGGTCAATAAGTCAGATGAAAAATCATTCTTTTAGTACATTGCTAAAAACTACAACAAGAAAGCTGTTGTTAGCTATACTTAGATATAGCACAACTAATTCAGTTTTTTTTATTTTTTTTTTTTTTTTCATATAGACATAATTATACCTCTGTAGATGGGTCACAGAACCGTATGAAAAATCATTTTGGTTGTACATGGTTATGTCTACAATTTTAAGACTGTTATTAGTTTTTCTCATTGTGTAGGAATAAGACCATAAATTGGTTCTTTTTTCCATATAAACATAATTTTCTGGGTCATTCTTGGCTGTACATGGTTAAGTTTTCAGTTGCAAAATTGTTATTATTAGTTTCTCTCACTGCACAAGAATATGAAAACTAAATCGGTTATTTTTTCCATATAGACATAATTATCTTTACAGATAGTCACTGAATCAGATGAAATATCATTCTTAGTAGTGCTTGGCTAAGTCTTCATTAAGGTTGTTATTATTGCTATATTCACACTGTTTAGGTATAAGACAAGTAAATCATCAGTTTTATTTTCCATATAGACATAATTATCCGTGGTCATTGAGTGAAAAGAAAAATCATTTTTCTTTGGACATGGCTAAGTCTGTGCTGTTAAAATGGTTATTAACTTAACTCATTGTGTAGATAGATATAAGTCCATGAATCAGTTATTTTTTCCATGTAGACATATAATTATCTATACAGACAGTCACCAAGTCAGATGAAATATCATTATTGTTGTACATGGCTAAATCTTCAGTTGTAAAACTGTCATTAGCTTATATGAATAAGACATCTAAATCATTTTTTTCTTTCTAATTAAATCTCTAACACTAAGTGGTCAGATGGTTAACATTACTGTCCAGTATAACTGTTTTAACCTGTCCACAACTCAGCCAATTGGTTAGACTGATGACAAAATCTGCGAAGAACTGTCACATTCGTTTTTCTCAGTACTGCTGCTGAATGTTATCCCAATCCAACCACTGTTCCATTCTTACATAACAAAGTTTATAATTTTTTTTTTTTTTTCTTTGCGATGCATATAAGAATTTCTACAAATAAGAAAATGTAACCAGATTTTCTAAAGACAGTGTCAAGACTGATCAGATGTTTGGCACATTTTAGCTGGTAACCGAAAATTAATCAATTTGTTCTAGCAGTGTTGTTAAACAAAACAAACGTGTTAAAACTTTCCTTATCTAAATCTAATCTAGCATAATAGAGTGTTTTCTAGTATTTCTAGAGTTGGGTGGTTTGTTTTTAATTTATAGTTTTGTTCTTTGATTTAAATTTTTAAAATCTTTTTTTTTTTTTTTTTTTTTTTTTTTAAGGAAATGGGTATTTTGTTCTGTTTGTATGTATGTGTACATGCCCATAGATTCTTGTAGATATATGTATTCTAAACATTTTGATTATTATTTTTAATAATAATATTTAAATATTTCATTAATATTAATTTTCTTTTCTTTTTTTTTAATTGCCCAAAGCTGAAAGTTTTTTTTTTTTTTTTTTGTTTAAGTCAGTCAATTTTTAAACTTACTCCCATATTTATATCCAATTAACGTATTTTACTTAATCGTACATTGCCTATACCAGAATACTATTAATGGTTATACAGGACTTGCATGGTCAGCTTTAGGCAGAGCTTGGCACAGATAGTACTGGGTCTAATGACATAACGATCAAACCAGAACAAACTACAACACTTGAGGCATTTTCCTGCATGTGGGTGTAACAATGCTTACTGAAGTCATTATTTCAGAAGTGTGGTTCCCTTCAGGAAGTCCTCATTTAGGTCAGGGTTTCATATTTCTGGTTATAAAGACACGGAGATGACACCTCCACAACTAGGAGTAGTTCTGTGTGCTAATTAATAGGTGCGAATGTGATTTAGGGTGACATGTTTAATACCCTCGCACCCAGAGTTAGAACAGTGAGGTCATTGATCTCATCTTGTTAAGAAAGTAGAAACCTACTGACCTCATAAACTGAAAGAATGTGTCTTAGTAAGAGTACAACATGTCAAAAGAATGTCTAAAATAACATGTGAAAAGACTATCCTGTTAAAGGTTACAAAATAACACACATACAAGTTAAAAGAATATCATGACATAAAAATGACAAATAATAAAAACTGTGACATTTTTCTTTCTTTTTGGAGGAATAAAAAAATTGAGTTAATGCCCTTTGAAAAAGCAAAGTCAGTGACCTTATTAATTAAAAATAAAAATAAAATGGCCATAGCTAGTTCAAAAGAAATAAAAAATCTACATATATTTAATGAGTATCTCCGTATAAATTCAAAAGACTAATCTTATTTGATAATGGACGGATTTAAAAAAAAAAAAGAACATGGATGAAAGACAATTTCAATTAATGCCCACCACACCATGATTGTAAATGACAGAAAAAACAAGTCACTGATTTTAAAAACTGAAATAATATTCCCACGTATAAAATAATAACATTAATCTGTGATATGTATTCAGATGTATATCTACATCTTATCCATCTGTCTGTCTGTCTTTCTGTCTTTCTGTCTATTTATTATTAAAATAAGTGTAGTTAACTAAATCTGTGCTAGGTACAATATCAACAAAATTTACATTATATATATAAAATACAAAGAATGAAACTGGAAACTCCATAGCAAAAAAAGATATTTTGTGCTAAAACATTTGAAAAAAAAAAAAAAAAAAATAAAATAATCCATCACATGAGCTAAAACATTGCATTGATCTTGTCATAAAGTCCTTAACAAAAACCAGGGTAATGTTGAAAGAATTTAAAAAAAAATAAAATAACAAAAAATAAAATTAAACAAAAAAGCCCCCATGCACTGATACACAAATATTAGCCTTATAGACACACAGATGTTATTAACACATTTTTCATATTTTCACTATTTTCTTTAAAAATAACCTTTCTTCAACAAGTTCTTTTTCTTTTCTTTTTCTTCCTTCAAGCTTTTTTTTTATTATTATTTTTTTGATATGTATATATAAATATGACTGGCTATTTTTGTAATTCTTCAGTTGTATTTAGACTCAGAGCATCTGGGCTTTGATTATATGGTCTTCAATCTAATTCGATACACGTTAGGTTTGATATCATTTCAGCATTATCGTATTCCATTTTGTAATTGCATAGCAAGCTCTTGTGTGTAGCCTTGATAGGATTGCCCAATTCTGCTGACTGGCCAACTTGGTCTTGCATAAGATTTCCATTGTGATGACCAATATACAATTTCAAGAGGCTCAGTCGTTGGGTTTAAGTGAAGAGTGCAGCTCCTGAGTATTACTGTCAATTTGATAGCCCAAGTAGGAAGTGAGGAATGTAGGCCATCTTGTTTAAATCTTTCAAGAAGGGTACCAGTGAATGTTGTTAATAGAGAGATAGAGAGTCTATTGTAGGGGAATGATTTAAAAAAAAAAAAAATCACTGAGTTTCTGTCCTTGTTGTCAAAATGGAAATACAGAATACATATGGAGAAACATTTTAATTGTTATTGTTGGGGTTTTTTTTTTTTTTTTTTTTGTTTATGTTTTTTTTTTTTTTTTTTTTTTTTCAATCTTTGAAGCTGTGTCCTAATTGTGAAAATGGAGATGTAGAGTACATATTGAGAATTTATTTTTTTTTTTTTTTTTTATTTTTTTGTCAAAATGAGATAAAAGAGTACATAATATTATTGGATAATTATATTTTTAATTTTGTTTTTAAAAATGTCTACTTGAATGTTGTCAGTATGGAGATAATGTATAATATTATGGGAAAACTAATTTTTAATTGTATTTTTAAATCCTGGCACAGTTTTATATTTATCAAAATGGAGATACAGAGTATATCATATTATGTTTAAATTATTTATTTTTAAATCTTTGAAGTTGTGACATAGTGAATGTTATCAGTATGGAGATAGATAAAGTGTATATATAGGGAAATTTTTTTTTTTTAATTTTAATTTTAAATCTTTAAAATAGTTATCCACTGGATGTTGTCAAAATAGAGATTTATGTATGGGGAAATTATTTTTATTTTTTTTTAATCTTTGAAACCATGTTTCAGTGAATCTTGTCAGTATAGACATACAGATTATATACTTATATTTTATTTTTAAAACCTTTTTGCTCAAAAAGTTACTTAACAACTGAAATAGGAGTTGTTAAAATAGGATACAGGGTTTTAAGAAATTTTTGTTCCATCTACAGATCTAGGGTAAATGTGAAAATGATTTTTAATTTAATAATTTTTTAAAGCTGTAAACAAATACTGAAAATAAATAAACCAAAAAAAAAAAAAAAAATCCACCCACATAAATAACTTAATTTCCAAAGCTTTGCAGTGTCATAATGTTTTTACCTTCCTGTGTCTGTAGTTAAAAGTCAAGAGTTATAAGAAAAAATTATCTTACTTTATGACTGGCAACTAAAAGGAATTCTTCAAGATGCAACATTAAATCATTGAAATACTTACACAGCTAAAAGGCTTGTTATAAAGAGTAGCTAATAGAAACAGCTGTTTGTTTTTTTTTTTCTGGTGTAAGAGACTTTGTGTTTCTTGGAGTGGAATTATGTTGCGGAATGTCAGGATTTAATGAAGTATTATTAAAAGAACTAAGGCTTCACACAGTAAGGTATATGAACATTAATTTGTTTTGGCTGCCAAATAAAAGCAGTCAGTTATTTTGGATTGTGCTCTGAGTGTTGAGTTCTTGGTTGACAAGCTGTAGGTTGGAAGTTCAGTTCCCTTGATCATTATCTGTCTATACAAACATACATATTTAGACAGACAGACAGACAGAGACATACCCACTGTTGCCTTTTTGCTATTGTTGTTGGTGTCATTGTTATAATTATGGCTATTATCTACAAAAAAAAAAATAATAACAATTTGTAGTCATGGTGTCACTTTTTTTTTTGGATTGATTCATTAGGCTATTTCTAATATCCACCACTGCACCATAAAGGCTGTGACAGTAGTTTTTCCAGTCTGTTGAAAAAAAAATCTAAAAATTAATTAAAACTTTCTTGTTGATATAAGTGAAAGTGACCCCACGATACTAGATTTTGTTTTCTCTTTCAAATAAGGCAAATATGTATTACTTATCTTCACAAATGTCCATTAAAAGAATTAAAAAAAAAAATGAAAATAGAGGTTTCATTCATTTAGTACAGGTCAGAAAAATTGTTGAGCAGAAATGAACAAATAGAATGATTATTCTTAGTGCAATTTTTGTTTTGTGCAAATTGCATTTTGTGATCAAACCAAATGATGTATGCTACTGATCAATTATGTTCTTTTATGTGATCCAACTCCGCATACACCAAAAACGATACATGCATTTAGATGACAATGTCAAGCTTAGAAATCATAGACTACCCAAATGTGTGGTTTTTTTTTTTCTTGAGTAACAGAAAGAGAAAATAAGTGTTTTTGAGGTCTACATCAATCTCTCATTTTTTTTCTTTTCTTTTCTTTTCTGTTTTAATTCTTTTTTTTCTTTTTTTTTCTTTTTTTTTTTAACTTGAAAGTCAATAGTGCAATAGATTCTGAAGCAAAAACACAGAAAACCATAACTGACTGAATAACAATTCAGGCGATTAACTTTAAAACCTAACAATATGTTTGTTTAATCGACACAGGCAGCTTCAGAGACATTACTGGGCAATATATCAGATTATAAATACACAGAACTAATTCAGATGGAATCTTTCATCTCTTCAGCATTCATTGTTTTTCTAGCAGGAATGCCTTTTTCAATGGTTTTTGTCATTTTAGTGGATAAATATGACTTGCCTATAGACAAACTCTGATTAAAGGAACTCGGCTGACCAGCTTTTTGGCACTTACTCGAATTGCCAGCCAGAGATAAGGGAATTGGTTATTGCTTTCAACAAATTTGTGCAGCTGTATGGAGCATTAGGTATTCTTATTTCCATTTAATTCTCCAAACTCTTACACAGGAATCTGATCGGGATCAGTGCTGGAAAGTCTGCCTTAGATGCTCTGCTTTGGACACATTATTTCTGGTGGGAATTCATTCCTGTTGATGCCTTAAACATTGTTTTTTTTTTTTTTTTGTTTTTTTTCATTTCATCCCTTATTTTGTTTATTTTCATGTTCCATCTGGTGGAGATTTTCTCCTGCCAACTTTCTGACATTATAATGAATGTTTAATGATATCTCACGTATTAATGGTTATTTGGCATGCATCACGTTTACATTTTATTCATGATTAATTGGCATCAGATATTTACATTTTATTCATGATTAACAGGGTTGAGACTTTTACATTTTATTCATGGTTAAATGGCATCAACTTTACATTTTATTCATGGTTATTTTGACATCATATGTCTATATTTTATTTATGGTTGTTTTTTTTTTTTTTTTTTTTTGGAGGGGGGGGATGTTTTATGGTTTCATGTATAAAAATAATTTATATTAGTTACAAGATATCCATGAAAGTAAAATGAAGAGACAGTTGCTATACATGGAAATAATTCGGACACAAGGATAGTAATTATTTGTTTCTTATTCTTTTTTTCATCTTTTTCTTTTTTTGTTTTCTTATTTTACAGTGTTTCTATTTCTTCCTCTTCTATTTCCTCCTGTTTTATTTCTTTATTCCTCTATTTTGTGTTTCATTTTTTTTTTTTTTTTTTTTTCTTTTATTCTACCTTTTCATTTTTGTCTTTCTGTATTTTCTTTACTTCTTTCTTTCAATCGTTTTTCTTAGTCTCTTTAATTTCATCCTTCTTTTTTCTTTTTTTCTTTCTTTCTTATTATTTCCTAACATTCCCCATAAATATGTATATATGCTGTTCCATAGATGTCTTCTAACTAATATATATTAAAGCAAAACTTTCTGAAATTAGTTTCCATAAAAGCCAATGGATTTCTTTGATCCAGAACTAATTATCTCCCCAAAAAAGAACTGAAAAATTAACACAAACAACTTTATACGTCGGGTTATACAAAAACTGAAAGGTTCATTAAAAAAAATTTCCAAGCTGTCTGTTCCAACAATTTCTTTCAGTATCTCACAATTTTCATCAAAGATAAGAATTTCATTAGTGTCAGACTGCTGCCATTCCATTAACTGAAAATATCATTTACAGATGACCTAATTACATTGGATCACTGACAAAGTAAGGGGAAGAGAACTCAGAAAAATAAGTATGTGTGTAACAGATATTAGTGTTGAAATATTACAGTGGTCGGATGCATAAAGCTGGTTAAAAATGCATTATAATGAAAAGGATTTAAAACATACTTATTGTTATTGTTTTTTTTTTTTATATATAATTTACAACCTCGGTTGATAGCATTTGCTTAAAACATATTATTACAAAAGTGATGTAAAAACACATTCATTTTAGTAGCTGTTTTTTTATAATTTACAATGCCTGTTCAATTATGGTTAAGATTTGACTGCTGGTATGAAGTATTTCATCTAAAGATAAAGAATGATGTTTAATGCATTATAATTTTAATATTTATTATATAACGAAACCTTTTTTCTGTTTTACAATGAATGATTATGAGATAAAGCTGAAGGCTATTTGTTATGAATTAGCAGTAAGACATTTTTCATATGCACCTTGATAGGGGGAAAAAAAAAAATCTTTATTATACCAGTTGTTGAGCAGCAAGATAATTTATTTACTGCTATATGCACATTCATACATATATGTATACATAATAAAGAAAACGCCTCTCTCCAATATTTTCATCCACACGAAATTGCCTATTAATGAACTACACATATTTATCTGCATTGGTGACATGCTGGCATGATGTTTGAATGGTAACAAGATTGATTCTGGACTGTTTTCTAACCACTGCTTTATCAGTGAATGTCATATGTTTTGTCTTGTCTTTGGGAAGGTACAAACACAAGGTTCTTTCATGCTGATTGACAAAAAGTAGTCTGTTGCATTTCAATAGTGGCCTTATCTGTGTGGTTCTTAACTGTTTACATGAAACCATTGAGCTTCAGATTAAAAATATAATGAATACATCTTTAAATAAACCATTTCTTTTTCCCTTTTTTTTTTTTTTTAATGTTTTATTCCTGTCAGTAAAAAGGAAATATCTGATGTTATGGGAAAACTGCTATAATTGAGACTAATCTCTTACAGGCAAATTTCTCGGTATTGAACTGTCTTTTTTATTCTCATTGAATTGACAGTAATCTAGAAACCATTATGCGTATTTGCATGATTTTGAAGTCATAACACAAAGTGAGTGCTGTTTACAAATCTGTGTAAACTGAAACTCGAAGAAAACATATCAATGCCAACTGATATTGTTGTGCACAGTCACATACTGTCAGTGAAGAAAAACAAATAGTGAAGCTTTATTAAACAAACATTTTCTCATTCTCGTTATGATACCATTAATTCATTCTGCACCCTCTCATTAGTTTTTCATTATACAACAGATTCTTGCTTCTGGCGCTGGGTCGCAAACTACATGGTAATGACATGCACAATTCTGTTTGTTGTCCTTAAGTAAATATACTCTTTGCTGAATGTGCCCCTTTTGACAAAAACAAAAAAATGAACAGTAAATAACATTGGGTTTTTTTTGTTTTTTTAAAATTCTGTTCATCTAGGCTTGCTAATGGAATGATAAAGTAAATTTTTTCAAAGAAAAACATTGTTATAAAAAGAAATATTTGGAAGTCAAATCACATTATCTGCATTATTTTCCATTTTGATGGAGTATAATGAACTTCCATGAAAAACATCTTAAAATCTAAGCATTGTTATAAAGGCATGCATCTGAATCTATTAAAATACAGTACACAATGCTACTGATTTTCAGTATTGAAGATGTCAGAAGAATTTATACATAGGAAGATAAAGGCTGATGAAATATTAGGTTACTGTTTTGTTTTATATGCAACATGATTGTATTAATAATATATACATCTGTTGTAATTTATTCATCCCTCTTAATTTATTTTTTATTTTACTCTTCTTTCTATCTTTCTTCTTTTATCTTCCTTTCTTTGTTTTAATTTTTATTCATCTCCTTTTCGATTGTTTCTTTTTCTTTTTCTTTGTGCCTTCTTTCCTTTCATCTCTCTAGTCATTGTGTATTTCTTCCTTTCTTCTTTCTTTCCTTTCTTTCTTCCTCTATTTCTCTCCTTTCCTTCTTCCTCTATTTCTTTCTTTTATCATTCTTTCCTTATTTCATTCCTTATTCTTTCTGTTTCTTTCTTTCCTTATTCTTTCTACATTTCTTTCATTCTTTTTCCTTTCTTCTTTCTTTCCTTTCTTTCTTCCTCTATTTCTCTCCTTTCCTTCTTCCTCTATTTCTTTCTTTTATCATTCTTTCCTTATTTCATTCCTTATTCTTTCCTTATTCTTTCTTTCCTTATTCTTTCTACATTTCTTTCATTCTTTTTCCTTTCTTTTATTTTTCCATACTGTTTCTCAACAAGGGACAGATCCCATAACAGGCAATTGGGAAATTGCCTGAGGACATACATACAAGAGAAATCGTTTACACCATTAGTGTTGGTATCTGTCAACGGAGTGCTGTGTCTCACACAAATTAACACTAAATGTGTTGACTGTGCAACTTGGATGCAGGTTTTAACATTCAATTAGTTGCTTTTTACTTCCAAAAGCAACAAGATGGAATTCTAAATGGGCTTTTATTGGGTTAATGTTTTTTTTTTCCTTCTATGGTGACAGAAAAACACCACAAATTGGGCCAAGTGCTGCAAGGGAATTGGGTGAATGGGTTTTCAGTAAGATAGAGTACAGACTTTATTATGTCTAACTGTCATGCGCTTGTTGCATGCAGTAGGTGTGGGCTAAAGACCTGTGGTAGTTTTTAGTTATCGCTGGTTACTGGCTCTATCCTTTGTGGTGCTTCCATAGTCTACAATTACACTGAATTGTATTGTATTGGAACAAATGAAATTCAAAGACAACATTTAGATATTTATGCACAGATTTATTCAACCACATAATTATCTGCCATTTTGTTACATTACCACTGGTCTTTTTTGAGGCAGTTTCACGATTCCATCCTCCCAGAACAAGGCACCTTTCTGGGCGATGAACTGGTCTAAATGCTATAAATATCTGTTCCAACCTTGTTCATGTTGCTAAGGAATGATAATAAAGAATGAAGCCTCATGATGCCATGCCAGGAGCTACTAATTTTTGATTAGTAGTAAGAAATGTTCTATATGAACCTTCTGATACAGTGTAAAGGATGTTCTGTATGCAGCTTCCCACAGAGAGGAGAAAGCACATACTGAGTTTCTCTGACAAGTAAATCATGAGATACTGGCAGGATTGGGAAATAACCTGAAAGGGACATTGACAAAGTTTGATCATGTGTACAAGATCACTCCACCACTAAAATAGCGGTCTGCCTTGCAGAATGTATTCTGCATGTACTGTACAGTCAAATGGTCATGTTGATTTAAGTATAGGAGAAAAGTTCTTTATCCTGTGACCCAAATACAATGAGACATAAACATGTATAAGAGACGGCTGACATTTTGCTAACATTTGTACACAGTATGACACCAGACAATAACACACAAAAAAACATGAAAAAATAATAATAATTTTTACAAAAAAAAAAGAAGAAAAAATAGGTCTTTTTGCCTCTAGAAGTGTATGACATTCTCACTTAAGACTTTTAAGCTGTGATAATTAAAAAAGTTTTGGACGTCAGAGTCGTTATGATGTTTTGTAAAGTGTTGATGGCTCGGCTTGTCACATTCGCGTGCGAGTGTACATTATTGGATGATCTACGTGACTGCTTTCTGTACAAGAAATGACATTTCACAAGGCAGCAGAAAGTAAAGGTTATGAATTCTGACAAACTACAATTCAACTGACTTAGTTTTAATTTCATGTCAGCATCGGCTTAGAGCTTATTTCATGTCAGTGTATTAGTTTTATTTCTGTGTCAACATCATTCATAGTTTTATTACGTCAACACCTTTCATAGTTCTGTTTCATACTGTCAACACTGGCTTAGAATATATTTTTTTGTTAACATTTTTAATAATGTTATTACAGTTAATTAACACCCTTTCTTATATCAAAGAAGTAAAGTGTTTTACTAAAAAAAAAAAGCACAAAAAAACACAAAACACTAAAATATTAGTTTTCATTACAAACAAGAATCTGGACCAATCCTAAAATTAAAAAAGCAAAAAAAAAGATAATTGACTTGATATGACACAACTATTCCCAAACTGCTACATAACAGCTAAATTAGTGTCACTGATGGACATTCTGATGTAAGCTAAGTAGATTACTATTGCTTGTACTGTAACTGGCAGTTCCCTTTCAGATTTGTTGAATTGAATTCTGTATGTTTTGTAACCTCTTGAATTCAGTTCCGTACATTTTTGTTGCCACTCATTGAATTAATTTTCAGTACATTTTGTAACCACTTGTTGATTTTACTCTGCATAAATACTACAAATTCAGTTCTGTACAACATTCTTTTGTAACCAGTTGTTAAATGCTCTGTTTTGTAAGACTTTATTTTAATGTCAATGTACTTGGATCAGGAAACTGCCCAAAGAAGGCACTGAGAAGAAATGCTCCTGTCAACCACCATGCATTAAAATACTGACTGTCTATCTACTTTTATTATTATCTTTTTTTTTTTATTTTTACTTCATTTTTACTTTACTTTAATTTGTGTTTAGGTGTTTGCTATAATCAGATCATATTGCAATCAATTTTAATGTTTTTTTTTTTTTTTTTTTTTTTTTTTTTTTTTAAAATTTATTTATTTTTTAATTTTAATTTTTTTTTATCTTTTATATAAAGCTAATTATATATTTCAAAGCACCACAATGAAGCAAAACAAGACAAAAAATTTCTAGACATACTAAAAACAAAATATATTTCAGACAGACGAGACAGTGTGATATTCCATACTGATTAGAAATATGAATTTACCTTGGAGACACTGGAACTCTGTTTTTTTTTTTTTACTACTGCTATTACTACTGCAGTTGCAAACAGTTTTTTGTAGTTGTTTCTTTTTTACACTTAGTCAGTTCCCTTTTTAACATTATTATTACATACATTTGTTTTTACATGTTAGTAATTTCAATTTTAAAAATTTAGGACATAACAAAGATTAATACAGAATTTTTTTTTACATATATGTTATTATTTATATGCATCTATCAGAATGTGAAGATGTTTGTAGACAAATGGGTAATTATGCAAGAACATGCTTAGGATTTTCAGAAAGATTTTAAACATTAAATCTTTTCTTTGATGTTTCAGTTGTGTGTGTGCATTATTCTTGGTTTTGTATTATCATAAAAGTAATAAATAAATAATTATGATATTAAATAAATTCATTTATTTCTTTTCATGAGACAAAATCTGATTAAAAAAATAGATTAAAAATACTCTTCAGAACTATAATAAAAATCAAATTTCAATGCACAAATGAATTATCATTAGATTTAATTAGAAATGATAAACAAAATCAATACTTAGAAATATTGTTATTTTATAACAGTATCTATAAAGCTGATAGATTTATTATCAAATGTATTGACATCTTTCTGTTATTATCAATATTTTAAACATTTTTATTAAAAAGAAAAGGAAGGAAAAAAAAAAGCCACATAGACAGAAGACTAAATAATAAAAGTGTATAACAATCTTAAAAAGACCAGGTTAGGTATCATTGGATATTGAATCTATCCTCCATGGTGCTTCCATAGTTTACAATAACACTGAATTAAATATTTTTAATTGAAATTCAAAGACACTATTTAGATATTTATACATATTGTGCCATTTTGTTTCACCAATCTTTGCTGTCTTTGAAGAGCTACACGAGTCCAGCTTTAATTAAATAATTAAACAGTGAAAGCTTATCATGTGCTATACAGACTGTATTTTGAAGATTGAGTTTTTAGGAAATTTTAATTCATGAATCATCCATTTCTATATATATATATATATATATATTATTATTTTTTTTTTTTTCCTTCCATGATGTTTAATCTACAAGAACCATGTAAATAACCATGAATTATTTTTTTTTTTTAATAAATAATTTACTTTTTTTTAAATTTCTTTTTAATTAAAAAAAATTAAATCTATATTTTTGATTCATCAGTTGCTTCATTTAGCAAAAACGCATCAATGTTTTTATAGACCACTGTTAGAAAATATGAAACAAATAGCAAAATTTCTTTCATACTTTTTAAATTTCCTAAATTAACAAAAATGATGTTTTAAGATAAATGATTATATAGATTTTGAGAACCAACATAGATGAATAAATTGTTGGGTTTTTTTTATATGTTGTTTTGCTTTTTATTATTATTATTTTTTTTATTTTTTATTTTTAATCTATCAGAAATAACCAAAAATGATTTTTTATAAATATATAACTTACTGATTGCCTTACAGATTTGGCTATAAACATTGTTTAAGTATGCTTGTTATGGACATAATCTAAGTCTGTACCAGATATTTAATTCACCATAATCCACTTTCATATTTATATTACAAACTGCTTTTTATTACGTAACCTTGACATAATGACATACAATTACATCAGACATGAATATAATGTTGCGTGTTTAAAAATGCCTTCTGTGGGCATAACCTAAGAAGACTGTCAGATATTTAATCCAAAATAAGCCACTTTTATGTTTGTGTTATGAATTGTATGTTGCTATTACAACCTTGACATAATGACATACAACAGAAGCAGACATGACTTCTTTCTTTTCACAAGTTGTTGCTAATAAGAGTCCTGCAGACATTTGTCATCAATGAACCCAAACTGAGATTAAAACTGTATTAAAGTCACAATAAGTACATCAATATCTTAGATAACATGGCCTGCAGGCTGCCACACAGATGAAGATAAAGATGCTTTTAATCTTCAAGTTAAGAACTAACTGCCAAGATCAAAGCTCGAAGAATTTTTCAGTCACTTGTTGCTCAAGGCTTGTTTGTATTTTTTTTTTTTTTTTTTTTTTTTTTAGATTTTATTAAGTCTTTTCCATCATGTTACAAATGCTTGATGTTATTTTCATCATAGTTAAAAAGACCTGTAAAAAGATTTCATTTTATTTTTACATTTTTTATTACTTTTAGCATGTCTTTTATTTTCAGTATAAACAGTTATGACATCTACTGTGAATACAAATTTAGATCATATTCTAATACTGTCCGTTTATTATTATCTTTTAAAATTATTTCTTAGAAACAAAGTATGCCATGCCAACATCCTAAAGCATATTACTTAATATAGGCCTGTGAAGGGTTTACCATGCCTGCACATTTTTGAGGGATAAAAAAAAACTGTTTTTTTTTCCTGTTCCAGCCAGTATGCTATTATTAGCATCTCCCTGTCTAAGAGAAGGTTCTTAATATGGATAACTCCTTGCTGTATGTTTATTATATTTTCAGACAGTGTATTTGCAGTAAAGTTTTTCTGTTCATGAAATAGTGAAATGGGTTAAAATGGCATTGACAAATTATTGACCAATTTTAATTTTATCTTTTTTTTTTTTTTTTAATATCTGACTGACATTTATTGAAAATGTTCCAGACAAATATATTTCCAGAATCTGAATTAGGAGACAGTATTAATAAGATGTCAGTAAAAGGATTCAGTGCATATGTTCTTGTAATTTCTCGGTTAATCATCAAAATCTGGGAGAGAGGTACTGGTATATGTTGTTAATGTGTACCATACAAATAAAATGAATTAATGTAAATAACGTAGACACATTCCAGACACTATATATTTCCATCACTTAACTTACATCAATATACTGTAGTGCACATACAAACAATAACAAATACAGATAATAAATAACTTGCTGTATAATATACACAATAAAAATAAATATTAAATATAAAACAATGAAAATTACTGTCCTGGCTTTCACACACTGCTCACACTTTGCTTTTTAAAACCACGCAACTGTGTGACAGGAAAGGATGTAACTAAAATAGTGTCCTTTATTTGTTGCTGATATGTGTACAAAATAACACATACAGGGAAAAACACATAGCAAGGTTCTGTTTTCAGAAAATGTTCTGTATCAGAATACATACACTGTCAAATTTTTCAGAACAGTTTAATATCAACATACTTGGAACCTATGTCGTTTCAATTTAGTTACAACTTATTCCATGCCAAATTGCCCAGAACCTAATTACTATCAAATTATTCAGAATGAATTCTTTACTAAATTACTCAGAACCTACTCAGTGTCAAAGTATTTAGAACCTGGTCAGTACAGAATCTGTCCAGCATAAAAATTCTCAAAAATTCTCAGACTTTTGAACCTATTCAGTATGAAAAAAAACCCCAGCAAACTTGAGAAGGTAGTATCAAAACTTATTCATATCACAGAAAACTTATTTATATCAATGAACTGAGATGTTGTTACTCAGAACCTGTTCAGTATGAAAACACTTGCAACCTATGCAGTATCAATGTACTGAGAAATCAGATTCAAAGTGTTCAGTACCTTTTGAGTATCCATGAACTGAGGAGGTACTGTCAAAGTAATCAGTATAAAGATACAGTTCACTGTCAAGGTACAGGGAGTTGAAATGATTTGCTCTCAACACTGAATCTTATATTACAACATTATCGGTGTGAACCATAAATCTCATTACATACACACAATACAAACTAGCTATGAGGCATTTCTTACCAGCTGTATGACATTCTAAACTGCAGAGAATTTCAAATCGGTGCTTGACAAATATTGATTGGCGACAGAGATGTTTTGCAACTCGCTGGTTTGTCATAGCCAATGTTTTCCCTCATGCAGTTCGTGTAATTGAAGTTTAATCTGCTACTGCTTTATATAGCAGAAGTTATTTGCTGTATTAGTGCGACTGTGTGAATGTATGGCTTCCTTGACAAATCGTATTTACACTAATGTCATCTTGTAATGAGGCTGTATATTTTGGTTGTGGGTTTTTATTGTGAGGTTGTGTGTGTGTGAAAATGAGAAATGAATTCTTCTGGTAAGTGGATCAGATAAATTCTTAAAAACTAATAAAAAGGGAACAACAACAACAACACAATGCACTAGTTTAAGACAGATTTCAGATTTTGAGGTCTATATATACTTATGTATGTATATGTATATATATATATATATATATATATATAAAAATTCAGATGCAAATACCTATTCACACACACATGCATACACACATACATGTATACATACTCCACCCACATATCTTCACACACACACACTTACACACACACACACACACACACACACACACACACACTCATAGACAAAAACACTGAAATAATCATACTCTTTTTTAATAAATAAACCACAGATAATTTGTTATAATTGAGATATATTACATAAGTGCTGTAGTAAAGGAACAGTTACATAATACAGTTAGTTCATTCCTATCAGTTAAACTCATTATCTGTCCAAATTGCTTTATAGTATATTTCACCAGCAAGTGATTTTAAACACAAACATCACATTACTTCTAGATGGCTGTGCAATGACCATATGTACAAAGTGTTGGTTTCTAGTCAATAATGTTGTCTGGAATCTATGTAGAATTACCTAAAGATATGATTCTAAAGATATTTTTTTTTATTATTCTGTAAATACTGTATAAAATTGCCTGACTCAGTTATTTTAAAGTGAAGTTGTCTAAGCATTTTGTAGAATCTCTTACACATGATTCTAAACACATTTTATAGTGTTGTTTTCTCTAGATATTATGTAGGATTGTTTTACTGGTTATTCTAAACAGTTCTATAGGATTTTGAACAACACTGTGAATATTATATATAATTGTTGTGTGCATAATTCTAAACAAGATTTGTCATATTGTATTCTGTGGATGTTACATAGTATAAACTTACATAGGATTCAAAACAAGTTTTTTCATATTATGTTCTGTGGATATTATACAGAATTGCACTCTAAGTATAATGTATAACTGTTTTTTTTTAAATATAATTCAATACAAGTTAGATAGTATGCAAAGTGAAAACATTTATATCACACTGATTGATAAAACTGTGTAAAACTGATAGTTTGACCTGACAGAGATGAAAAGTATTTTCACAAACGTTATTTGTTTCTTAGAACTGATCCCACCCTGAGGACCAATTCTGTAGCAAGCAGTTCAATAAACCTGCCTTTGATGGTACCTCAGCATTCAGAGGTTCGGTCATTAGCTTGTTATCGGATGTTTTGCTTACACCAGTAAGAAGAAAACTGCTACTGTCCTCTGCAGACCACTTTACTGATTGTCAAAGAAATGCAGAGAAATACTCATAATGATAACAAGCAGTCAGGGATCCATTATGGACATGTTCTGAAGAACAAATGCGAAAACTGTGACTTATTATTGTCCGTTATTGAGAAGTGAGAATTGTAGGGAAACCTCTAGAGAGGTTTGAACCCATAACCATTAATGTTTCGGGGAAATAAAGTAGGACTTGGCTACATGCAGTCATAAAGCTTACACCAGTTAAGCATTCTAATATTGTTTTTGTTTTTATATCAGTATTTTATGGTTCGTATGTGTTTTAAAATCTCAGTGAATATCAAATTCTTCTTTAAAATGTTATGCAGAGATATAGTATATTATACTCATGAATTGTAATTATGAAGCTTTATCAAAACAAATAGTAATAAAATAAAAGCAATTCTGAAACAGATTTGCATTTATACTGTAAGTCACCTTAATGATTTTGTATTGAATAAACATAAAAATAAACAGTTACTCTCAGAAAAGAAAATAACAATTCATTTTCTTTCAATAAACTTTTTGTCTAATTTAATCACGTGAAGTAGATATGTCTGAAAAATGTTCATGAATACGTTTTTATTTGACCTTTCTTTAAAAAAAAAACAAAAATTATATAAACAAAACAAAAGAAAGCAAAATGTATTAAAAAAACAAACCCCTCAGTATTAATTAAAACTTTGGGAAGAAAATAATTATCTTTAAATGACTGTCTCTCACAGTTGTGTTGAATTATTTGCACTGATTAAATAAATCTTTTATTCTTTCTCTGAGACTGCTCTGAAATTATTAGCCTCACCCAATGAGACCATTAAGCAATGGTCATAAAATAGTGATCTCCATTCTTGTTTGATTTGGGAAAAACAGATAAAATAAATTAATTCACATTCCTTGATGCACTTACAGATAAAATTACCAGCATTTAGTTAACCACCAAAACATTTTGAAAGAACCTGTCCATTGACAATTCCTGTTTCTGAAAGAACTTGCAGGTAACAATTTTTAACTACATGGATTCCATTACTCACCAATTTACCTGGATTCTCTTACCACCAAACTTACCTGGATTCACAAAATTACACAAATATCTTGTATTCCAGAAAAAGCTTGCCCACCCAAACTACCTTGAATCAGAGATGCAGTCCTTTAGTATTTCTGGATAGAGTCACCTTAAAAATGATTGTACATTCCTGAACAAACTTGTGTTCTGTAACACCTGGGTTAACTTCCCTGTCAGAATTTCTTGTACTCATAGATGCAAATATTCATCAAAATATTGAGGATTCCTTAATGTGTGATTACATACAAATTATCTTACATGCTCATTACCATGAAATTACCTTCTCCATATTAATTTGTTTACCTACCAATTTAATTTTAATTTTAATTTTTTTTTTATCTTTATCCAAAAAATTTAATCTGCATTCTTCTTCATCTTCTTTGTTGAACACTCATGCAGAGATCCCAGTACCTCAAAGAAACGCTGCTCTACATTCTCCACATGTCCAAAAAGTTTTTCCTTCAGGTTTTTGTCTGAAGGCCAAACAGCTTTCCTCTGGTTCTGTTAGGTGGGACATTGTTGCAGAATATGTTCAGTTGTCATAGGGGTGAACCACAGTGGCATGTATCAGTGTCTGCCATCGAGAAGTTTTATTACTTTTTATTTCTGAATATAATTACCCATTAAATTATCTTACATCTTCAAAATACTTTATTATACATTATCTTGGGCATCGTCTCAAGCAAACACACAAAATTATTTTTTTAATTCACATTCTTATATTCATGTATTCTTGAATGTCTGTACCTAAGAAATTATCTTAACATTTATATCAAAGTTACTTTGATTATTGAATTTGTTGCTATTTTATTGTTTTGTTTCATTTCATTTCATTTTCTTTCATCTTAGGTTTGAGGATTATTATTATTTATATATATTTTAGTGTTTTATTTCTTTAAAAAAAAAAAAAAAAAAAAAAAATTAATGCAACTTTTTTCTCTATCAATATTTAGTCTGCATTTGTTTTAATTCCATTTCAATATTGAGCCATTAAGATTATGATCATATTTGCAAGGTAAATCTGCTTGGTATGTGTAAGCAGCTATTAATGATGATATATTTGCTGGTATGTTTACATCTTTTGCTAATGGTGTATTTGTAGAAGTCTTTAGTGTTGAATCAGTTTTATTATTTGGTTCAAATTCCTGTAGACATATTAAACAAGGGCTGTATCCAATGTTTGTCTTTTTTATTCTGTTTCTTTATTCTTCCTCATCCATTATTACTTCATTAGCCTAAATCAATATCAACTGATTTGTGTTTGTTAGAATCTGAACTCATATCACATTTTATATTATGAATAATTAAATAGCCTCTCAGTTATCTACTGAGATAGGTAAATATGGTATTTTTTTATTTTTATACATCTTTTGTTTTATCTTCTTTTATTTTATTTAGTTACTTTATTATTATTTTTTTATTATTATTATTATCATTGTTGTTATTATTGTCAGTATTTTTATTTATTGTTATCAATATTATTATCATTGTTATTTCTTTTTCTTCTTTTTTTTATATTTGTTTTTTACTTTTTTTATGAATTACTGATTTGACACTATTTTTTTTTTCATCAGTTATCTAGTTTGTAAGTAGCAATACAAATATTAATGCATAATCAGCACAGAACAATTTCTTTTTATTTCTCTGACATATGTTAATATTTCATCAGCAAGGTTCAAAATAACAACTGGATTATAGTTATCAATAATAAATCATCATTTGTCTCAATAAATATTTTATCCCACGCTACCACACACGCACATGTGCACACACACACACACACACACACACACACACACACACACACACACACACACACACACACACACACATACATGCACATGCATATACACATTATTTCTGGTTGTCTTTGCTTTACAGTAGAAATGTAAACATCACATATTTTTCCACATAAAGTTCGGCTTTTTTTTTTTTTTGCTTTTCTATTTTACTGATAACCCATCTTTGTGTAAGATATTTTATTTCTTATGGCAAAAACTAGATTCAGAAGAAAGATTTTGCTTCAGTTTCTTAACAGGACTATGTAGTAACAGAATGACAACATCAGAAGAAGCTCATCTTTTTAATATCCCAATCTGAATGATGCGGCATTCCACTGAAATTATCACCTCGGTACAAACACACATCACTTTGGTTGTAATCATCATTATAATATACTTGAGTGATAATTAAATTAAGCAGCGGTCATGGCAAAGTGATGGTCAGATGATAAATAATGGACATCTCGTGATTGATAGCTTATACGTATATCTACGTGTTTTCCAACACCAAAGTGTTGTTTTCAGAATATTGCTGGGAAATATTTGGCTGAGTGAGAGTGAGTGATTGTGTGAATATGGGACTGTGGAAATGTGTGAGTGTGTGAATGTGTATATGATTTGATGTAATGTATATATATATGCTGGTACATGTTTGTGTGTGTGTGTGTGTGTGTGTGTGTGTGTGTGTGTGTGTGTGCATTTTCTTGTACATATGTAAGTGTGTCTATAGAAAATATGTATTTGTTTTTTTAATAAACAGTATATTAAAGTTCTGCATTTTGTTTTTGTGTCTGGGTGTATGTATGTATGTATGTACTATTTTATTATTATTATTATTATTAGCAGCAGTAGTAGTAGTAGTAGTAGTGGAGTAACAGCAACAGCAGCAGCAGCAGTATTTATGCATATTAGATAACATTTACTTTAAAAAAGGTGAGGGGGATTACTTGAACATTTTTCACTGAGTAGCATACCGTGTTAATATTATCAGATTATTTATTCTGGATTTTATTTAAAAATAAATAATTAATTACTGACATTTAAACGGATAAATATCTTTTATTTTTTATTTTCAAACCAAATGATTTCAGAAGTGAAAAGAAATTGTTCTGTCATTGTCATCCTTTACTGCACATGCAAATTCATATCACAACAACTCCGTAAAAGATAATTAATATTTTACCACTCACCTTTTTTGCACTTGAAATGAACTTACAGAATAATGAAAGTACATTATTACATATGGAAATTTTCATTTGTCACTGCTTTAACTGTTGTTGGGTTTTTTTTGGGGGGGTGGTTTGGAGGGTTGGATTTTGTTTTGTTTTGTTTTCTTAATGAATGGTAAAAGCATAAAACAAAACTGGAATTTTCTGTTAAATCTTTTTTTTATTGTTTTTTCATCTTTCATCAAAGGCGGTGGGACACAGACCAGAACACAGAGACAATTTTTTAATTTGTTATCTTTTTATTTTTATTCTTTCGTTCTTTATTTATTTATTTATTTATTTATTTATTATTATTATTATTTTTTTTTTTGGTCTTGTTTATTTTTTAATTATTATTATTATTATTATTATTGCACTTACAACAATCTTTTTCTTCCTTCATTTAAAAAAAAAAAAAAAAACCTGAAAGAAAAAAATAAACGTTTGAACAGAACTGAAGAACATGCAATAAGCAGTGAAAAGTCAGGAAGGAAAACTTGAGGTCTTCTAATCAATGGTGCTGAAAGTACCCGAGAAGAATGTCAACTGTGAAGAAGGAAGATCCTTTTGTTATTTTCACTGACTAATTAGATGTATGTGTCCTTAATTTAATCTTCATGCTTGCCAAACTTGAATGGGCTCACCTCACAGGGAAATTGAGAAAAGTTGTCAGCAGAACTGCTTCTTCAAATGCTGGTTTATTATTTTGGATTTTCATTCAGAGTGCAGTTAATTTTATTTTTATTTGACTGTAGAGACATCTGTCCCACTGTACTGGACTGTTAATAAACCTGATGTCAAATTTTGGGTTGTTGGGGTTGTGAACTCTGTATGTTTTTGATCTGAAGTTAGAGAAAGATTATGAAAAGTCTCCAAGCAGATTTGTGTATGGTGATAGTAATGGAAGTTTGGTGCGAAAGAATGAAGAGTTATATTTTATGTGTGCTATATTACTGACAAATTGTCCTTTTATTTCTGTCTGACACATACACACACATATATGACATATTTGGACATATGTATATAACTCTTATTTTTATTTCTCTAATGTGCCATTATCTTAGAACATCCACCTCACAATTTCTTGCCAATTGCAGAAGTAGCACATTTGACATTCTTACTATGACAGTATCATTCTCTTCAGATTTCTTGAAATGGCAAAAGCAGAAAAATTACTCGTCTGTACAGAAACCATAATTACACATCTTCTTCAGTCTGGATGTATGTGAGATCTTCAGTGTCTTAAGATAGATTTTTTTCTCTTTTTTTTCTTCTGTTCTTGTTTTTTGGCATTGTTTTTTTTTTTTTTTTTTTTTTTTTTTTTTTTTCTTTGGTTTTTTGGGGGTTAAAGAAAAAGTCTCTTATAAAAAAAGGCATATTTAGTTACATGTTTGATAACTTTTGAAAAACAAAGAACAAAAAGATTAATAATTGAAATAAACTATTATTAATAATGGGGTTTTTTTTAAGTTCATAATAGCTGTTTTAAAAAATAGCATTCAATGAAGAAGAATAAATATATATTTTTTTTAAATGTTGTTACTAAGTTAGAAAATAAGTAAGTCAGAATTAAAAAAACTGATGCATAATGTTTTAAAATCAGTCTTAATCAACTGTTTTGTTACTAAGAAAAAACAGAACTAAATACAGCTAATAATAATTATATCAAAAGCAAAAAAAAAAATAATAATAAGAAGAAAACAAACCACTAGTAATAACAATACTCCTACACTAAGCTTTAATAAAAGAAAAAAACCAGCATCTCAATGAAATCTGCAAACCAAGTGTCTTTTTTTTTTTAAATTTTTTTTTTATTTTTATTTTTTTTTTTTATTGTGATCTTTTTAAATCACATTAATAATCAATATGTCCGAGTTTTCCTTCTTCAATGAATAAACTTCCTGATCAATAAAATAAAAACTTCATCTTTTCTCTCATCAACACACAACTCCGTGAACAGCAATAACACACTGATTCAAACTGACTTATTATATCGATTGGAAAACAATGATAAAAAAGTAATAGGAATAATAAGGCCCAAGAAAACACTATATATTATAATACATGACCTCAGTGGCTTGTTGTTGTTTTTTTTGTTGGTTTTTATTTTTTATTTTTTTTTGGTTGTTTTTGCCCTTGAGATTTGTTTTTCTGCAGACCTTACTGAAATAAAAATATAAAAAAGTTATTCAGTAACATGTTGGCCCACATGGAATTTATGATTCTAATTTTGATAAATGATTCCTTATGTTAGAAATGTCTTCTATTAGAAATTGTAATCATTTTTGGTTAACGTTTCCAAATATTAGAAACTGAATTTGTAAATTATAATTGTGTAAATGGAAAATCAGCATTTTAAAATAAGAGAGCAAAACCTTATTGCCAGGTCATGTGTTTATATAAAAATAGGGCGCTAATGGATAAATATAGTCCTGCAGTGGATTATCTTGTGATATAATAATTATAAAAGAAATGAATTCATGGAGTTCTTGCTGTGTGTTGAAACAAATAATGAGTGGCATTTTGAATGGACAAAAAGCAGAGTGTAAGCAGTGCATGAACTCCATGACTGTAATTCTCAATGGTTTTTTTAAATGAATATTTATTGTTATTGTTTATATTGTACTGTAAGATTTTTTATTACATTTATTATTGTTTGCAAATATGTTAGTTAAATGGTGAGAATATGCATAATTTTTTTGTTTTTTGTTTATCATGTTCTAATGGTAGACACTGATGATATATTCTGAGGACCTCATACTATTAAAAACATTATTTTCAAAACAAAGAGACCACACAATTTAGAAAAAAAGAAGAAACCTTTGATATAACTTAAATGTTAAATAATTTTATACTTTCAAAATAAAAATGAAAACAAAAATGTAGCAGTAAACGTTAAAAAGAATCTAACTATTGCTTCCATATTGCAAAGAGTGATTATTAAGGAGATCATAAATATTTTTATGGAGTTATTTTTGTATTATTTATTGTCAGATTGTTTCAGTTTTTATTAAAAATTTTATTATTTTTTATTTGATTTCATGAGGGGGATTTGTTTCTTTTCTTACTTTTTTCAAAATGTCATGTCCATTATTTTATTATTTATGTTCCAGAATATTACTTTGAAACTTTTACTGGAAATCTTTTCCTGCTGTTTTAATTTTTGGGTCCAGTAATCTTCAACTTTATATATGTCCATAGCACCATCTTTAATAATGAATGATCAGTGTCTTATAAATGTTTAGGCATTTTTTAGGAATTTACGATATTAAAAACAATTTTACAATTTTAGGAGATAACGGTATTAAAACTAATAAAAGGGTTGAAAATTTCTATGTAAAACAGTATTAACCTTAAAAACACTCTATTGTTACTGTTGTCAAAAATTATAAAAGTTCTTCAGAATATCTGATTTTTTAAACAATATTTTATTTATTTTCCACCTCTTAGCTGTAACCTTTTTGTCAGTGGATATTCTTTCACAAAGTCATCATTTTTGAAGTTGTGAAGAAAAGATAAAAAAAAACCACCTTTCTCTTTTGATAACGAATTTTAATTCTTTCTTTGAAGTGGAATAAATGTAGCTATTTTATTCTTGTCTATATAAAAGTAGATAAATAAACAACATCATTTTCTAAAAGCATCAATTATCTTTAAGTGCTTCTTGTATTGTTGTAAATAAACCATTTTATTCCACAAAACTGCTAAAATAAGAAGAAGAAGAAGAAAATTTTATGAGAAAATAAACACTGTTTCAAAACTCTGAAAAGTAAAGTTGTGGCAAACAACGTTAGTTTGAAGTACAAAGTTTTTGGCTAAAAAGTATTAGCCAAGCCCATTATTTACTTTAATTATATTAATGTAGCCACAGGCACAATGAATACACAGCTTTTTGTGAATAGGAAATAAATGAAATTAGTGACGGTTAAAATATCCTACAGCTCATCATTTCTTTTTTCTCTCTCCAAAGGTAAATTTAAATGTAATTCTGTTGAGCTGTACTCTTTTTTCTTTATCTTTCTTTTACTTTTTTGCTTTTTACTTTTTAAAAAAAAAAAAAAATGGTTTTTATACATTTCATTTCATCATCGTTATTGCTATAAGCACTGTTGTTTTATTATATTCAATATATTTTTCTTTGTTCTTTTATTATTATTATTTACTCAAAATCAAAACAAGCTACAAATATAGTTTTTACGATTTTTATATTTAATTTTTTTATTATTCTTGTTTTTCATATTGTTTAATTTTTATTTAATTTAAATTTCTTATTGAACTTTAGCTTTTTTTTTCCTTCTTTTTTTTTTTATACTGGTAAAACAAAAATGAACCAAGAGAAAAAAAAACATGGCTGTAGTTAAAACATATTTAATTAAAATAAATATCTTTTTTAAAGACATGTAATTTCTTTCTATTATCCTCGAAAGACTACCATATTTTAAACATTTCATTATTTCGTCTTTAAACCGAAATAGCCATTGGTCATATCTTTTAACCTTAAGAACAAAAGGGTTAAAAGTATTGGAGTAATTATCAGAAAAGTTTTTGATGAGTGCGAACAAAAGAAAAACAGAAAATTGAATTCTTTTATCATTTTGTTTGATAGTCTGCAAGTGTATATATACACTGATGATGTTTCCAAACAGTTCTATACATTGTTTTGAGACTACATTATTTTATTATATTAATATAGTATTATGTTGTTGTTGTCTTTTGTGGCTTTTTTTAATCATATCATCATTTGTAAGAACATTTCTAACATTCTGAATACCTCAGCTATTTAATCAACTGTAATGTGTTCTTTGTATGTGGTTTATGTCTTATATTTACTTTGTACTGTTTCTTTCTGAATGCTGGTATATAATTAATATCATGATATAAAGTATCTATAAATTTTGTAGACATAAAATCATGATATGATGTGGTGTGTGTATGTGTGGTACTAATAACAAAACAACCCCTGACATTAATATACAGAGAGAGAGAGAGAGAGAGAGAGAGAGAGAGAGAGAGAGAGAGAGAGAGAGAGAGAGAGAGAGACAGACAGACAGACAGACATAATGAATCATGAGAGGTCAGTCTCTGCTAACACTCCATAAGTTAATGTTATTGGCTCATATTAAGGGATTTGTTTTATTATTATTTATTTATTTTTTTGGTATGAACAACAATCTACAAAACACACATAACCCAGCACAATGCAACATCATCATGGGAAAAGAGCTGAAATATCACACTGGTCGAGATTATCCAACACAGAACAAGTACCATAACCACTGAACTACAGTTTGCTCAGGAGAACTCTTGTAGATTGAATTATCTTTAGAAAACTTCCTGGCAGATTAAGGGCATGTGTACTAATATGTACTTGTCTTTCTTTCTTGTCATGTTCTGTATTGACATTATATGACAAGATATTTATTTAATCTTCCATTGCTTTTACACTAATTGCATCTATTTAACAGTGTACATGTTGTAATGGCAGACCTTTCAAATCTGTTTTTATTCCAAAAATAATCTGTAAGTATTTTATCATATATTTATTTTTGTCAGATATAAAAATGAAGGTAGTGACTTTTTTTTTTTTTTTCGTGTGTATTTACTTTTTTTTATTATTATTAATATTGTTAGATTTTGTTTATTTGGTACTGAATTGATCAGACATTTTCATCAACTGAAATAATTTCCTGTTAATATTCATAAAATGAAATCTTCAGAATTTCTTAGAACCAGAAATTATGAAAAAAAATCTATATTGAATAGTTTTTTTCTTGTCTTTCGTTACATTTTATTATTATTATTGTTTTGTTTTTTGCAACTTGTTTTTTTTTTTTTTTTTTTTTTAATGTTATGGTTAGTGAAGAACAGTTTTGTTTGAAAAAGTTATTTGTGACACTTTATTTATGAAATATTTGTTTTATTTTTTCACAATTTACCTAAAGCTATATTTTTAACAATGACCACAAAATATTTTATCAGAAACAAAATTGGATATTTTGTTAATAAAATATTCATCCAAATGCCAAATACCACATTTTATAAATACACAAAAGCAAAATGTTTATAATAAATTTTCAGTATATTGTAATTTGAAATTTTTACCTCAAGGCTTATAAGTCAAGAACTAAAAATTCATTAAATATAAAATTAGTCAAAATTTTAATAATACTAGTGTTTATTATTGCTCCTGCTACTACTACTGTTACTATTATTTTGATCTGCACTGCTACTATTGCTACTACTGCTGCTGCTACAACTACTACTACTATTAGTACAACATCTCCTGTCACTACTACTGCTGTGAATACTGATAATGGGTTCTTTAATTAGAGAAAATATAATTAAAATATAAATAATAATCATGAAAGGACAACTCTCCATGCTTTCGGAAATTGAGAAGAATGTGGATTAAACAAAGTCATCTGAAAGTGAAGCTTACATTGTTTTATTCACTTTTCCTTACCTACATCATAATAAGTCAGTATAATGTGTTTTGTCCAAAGATCTTTTTTATATGACTTATGCTGTCACTGAATTTATTGAAATTGTCTTTGTTTTTTTGTATAGTTATCAGAGAGAGAGAAAGAGAGAGAATGAATGAATGAATGAATGAATGAATGAATGAATGGTTTTCTTGAGTGCTGCATTCATAACATGAATCTATTCCAAAATACACATCACATTAACTTCATTTACGGCATCATGGTAGGCAATGACAAATTTTACATTCTCTCACAAACCCATTGCAAGATATTGGAAAAAAAAAAAACAATCTGTTTATTATTTTTGCTTATAGTTCATACAGTTTCTTTTGGCCCATGAGTACATTTGATATCAATTATGTCATCTCTGTCTCCCCTTGAAACTCAGTGTACTCTGGTAAGGCTGTCAATCAGAAAGAGAGAGAGAGAAGAAGAACGGAATTCTCAAGTGTTGAATTAGTAACAGGAATCCATTCCATACCGGCACTTCAAGTTAACTTCATTCACAAAGTCTTGTAGCCGGTGACAGTTTTTCACTATTATGCCCACACCAGAGAAGCTTGACCGAAATCAAGCCTGTGTAAGGATATTGGATTACCTATGAGTATATGTTTTTTTTTTAGTTATAATTTTTTTTCTACGTTATGGTCATAAAAAAAAAAAAAAAAAAAAATAACTTGTTTGGTTGAAAAAATTGAACTAGTGAACCAGAATAATGATGCAGAATTTGATGGCTTCTTTTGGCAGATTGAGATACAGTTTCTCAGAAAAAAAAATAGATCATCGTATAAAAAGACAGAGAAGTATGGTGTCAGTGATAGTATAGTCCTGATTACTTGTTCTGTATAAAAATTTCATATGAAGTACACATATCACAACAGGGGACTTAGATTTTTTTTTTTTTTTTTTTTTTTTTTGCATTTCCTTGTTGTTGGGTGTTTTTAAAGACATTTTTTAATAAAAATTTTGGATTTTTTAAACAAATATTTTTAGATTTTTATATATTAAGAAGTAAAATCTTTACAATATTCAAATTTTATCGTTACGTTTTGCTGTCAGTGGTACCAGTTTACAATAATATTTTCTTCTTCTTCTTCTTTAAATCTGTTGTCTTCCTGAGGTTGGTTTGTGATAACACAAGAAACACTGTAAAACACTTCTCCGATAAAAGAGAAATTATCCACAAAGTATCAAAGAACTTAGAAGTTTCTGACACTATCGAGTAACAATCAGTGCACTGGTTTCCCCCATTTAACAACAAATTGATATCTCTTTACACCCGATTAACAAGATATTAACCTTAACTTTTCCTTATAATTAATAGATATTTAACTCTAATTTTACCACAGTTAATAATTAATTAACCTTACTTTTCCTGTAATTAAAAATGTATTAACCCTACTTTTCCCCCCCCCTCACCACCACCACCCAGTCAAAAATGTCAGGCTGCCATTTTTATAACAAGTCTGCAAGAATGACATAGCCATCTTCTTTAGCTTTTGTTTAAATCCCTTCCCATCATTAATAGAAAGACATCTGTTGAAGTATTTCCAAGTGGAACAACATTGACATCTTTCATCTTTACCATGCAACAATAATTAGATTGTCTTTCATACTTCACAAAGACTAAATTATAAATAAAATACCATCACTGACGATAGAGTGCAGATAACCTTTTTTTATACTTACATTCTATTGTTTTGCTGTTTAGGTGTTTTAGTGCATTAGTTTTGTCTTGTTTTTATACTGCTTACAATTGTTGTTATTTTTAATGTGTTACTGAGTGTTGTACTGTATTTATTATTGTTATTATTGTTTGTTGTTACTATTTTAATTTGTAGTTGTGCTGTTGTTATTCTTCTGTTATTTTTATTTTATTATTATTTGTTGTATCTATCACTGTTATTATCATTCTTATCATCAGCATCATCATCATTATCATTATTATCCTAATTATTATTATTAATATTATTATTAGTTGTTGTTGTGTTGTTTTTATTATATAATTTTTTCTGTTGTTGTTATTACTAGTACTATTTATATTATTAACTTATTTTTAATACTTTATATCAAACAGCATGGAACAACAACAACAACAACAATAATAATAATTTCCACAATAATTATCACCATAAACATTATGATCAAATGGTATTCAAAATGATAATTGAAATCTGTAAGGTTCTATTCATATTTCCCCATCCTGAAGTGATAGGAATAAATTAATACCTAAATAGATATTTATTACTGGTATCTAGGCAAACTATTACAAATGAATGAATTAACAAATATTAAAATAGTTATTACTATTATTTTGTTTTAAATGATAAAACTTGGGGCTATTATTCTTAAGGCTACTTTTACATATTAATAATCTTGAGACTACTGCCCTACATATATATATATATATATGTATATATGAATTTACCATTAATTAGTGTGATATTGTTAGCTTCAGGTGTGAACTAATAAAATTTTAATATTCTTGTTTTATTACTTCTACCTGGTTTTATTTCATTGGTTCATTCATACAGTGTAGTTAGTTAAGTAACATTTTCATTTTTAGTGTCTATGTGATAGACAGGATTTCTTCCAAGAGGATAAACAAAATTTCAAATTGGTGTAGTGCAGTGGTAGGTTGTGTATTGTGGCTTTGATAATTTTTTTTTCTTTTTTTTTTTTTCTCTGAATCTTCACTTAAAAGTGAAAATATATATACTGTTAAATAATAAGAGTGGTTAGGATTTGGTAATATTAACATATGTTTTTACATTCCTCAAATAACATATGCCTTTATTAACACTGGAGTGATGCGTCTATAGTTTAATGGTACAGCATTTGCTTGGGTTGTAGGATCAATTTATTGGTTTATTGGATTGTTTTCCCATTCGTCCCTTTTCTTTAAACTGGTGTTTCAAAGACTAAGGTATGTGTTTTTGCATCTTTTGCCAAAATTACTCATTGGTAATTAATACAAAATTAAAACTGAGATTTTGTAACCATTAATTATTATTTGAAAATGTGTGGAAGTATTTTTAAACAAATATATTTTCATTGGTTTAGTCACTTTTGTACAGTTATCACAGAAGACCTGTAGAGTCTTAACCTCAGATGTATTTGGTTACAAGATCAATTCTACTTTGTTCCTCTATTTGAATATTTCTCATATTACATCATAATTCATTTAATAAAAACTGTGGTATGTGCTGTGCTGTATAATAGAAAATGTATTTAAAGATACTGGGTGATAATTGATAAAAATATATGACATATGTTGCAATGCTGTAAATTAGAAGTTACATGTTTAAATTCTTGGCTGCAAACTGATAAAAATAAGTAATAATTTAGTTTTAAAAGGCCAAGGCATATTTTGTGCTGTTTATTTGAAAATGTTTTAAAGAAAGTTAATTGATAAACTTATATCATAACCTGGTTATTAAATGACAACATATGTGCTGTGCTGTATCTTAGAAACTGTTAATACAGATCCCTAGTATTGAATTAACCAACTTAAAGACCAAGAGATGTGATGTGCTCTATCTGTCTTTAAAGATCCCTGGTATCTAACTGACAATTGGTTACTAAAGTCCAGGGTATGTGCTGTGCTGTACTCTATCAGACTGAACTGATAGTTGGTCATTAAAGTCCATCTTAATAACTGATTTCAAATATCCCAGATTTGTATACTGATTATTAAATGCCAGGGAATGTACTGCAATATATCTTAGAAACCATTTTTAAAGATCACTAGTATTAAACTGTTAATTAATTATTAGAGAAAAAGGTATATGTTCTGATATATCTTAGAAATATGTGTTTTTAAAGGTCCCTAATATAAAATTGTTAATTGGTTATTAAATACCAGTGTATGTGCTTTGATGTATATAAGAAACTATTTTTGTTTTATGGATCCCTAATATGAAATTAGTTATTAAATGCCAGAGAATGTTCCGACTTGTATCTTAGAAACTTTTTAACTTTCTTGGCTGCTAACTGATAAAGGAACTCAGAGTACTGTGGCACTGGGTTTCCTGTCGTGTATAATCACATCAAAAAAAAATTTGTTTGATGTCTAATAATTGTTAATAATAAAAAAATATGCTTAGATATCACTTAACATTGATTTGTTCCTGCCATTATTAATCTTTGGACGCCACTCTTCACACATTTGTTTCATAGCAGACGTGAAGTAATTTTCATATTCCAGTCTAATGTTTTAACGCACTGTCTGCTGTTACAGTCACGCCATAATGCCTGTACAATATTTTATTTATATCTCCTTAGTGTGATACATTTAAATATCATCACCATAGTGTCTGATACCGCTTTTATCTTACATCTTAAAAGCTGTGATGAAATCTTTGGTATTTTCTCACCAACAAAAGATTTCCTGTTTCATTGTTAAAAGCATAAATGCAACCTCTGTTTCTTTTTTTTTTTCTTCACATTATTTGCAATTTATAGTCTTGCAGCTATGATACATAATATTTCAAGATGCACTGAATCTAAGACATTTTTTTTTAACTTTTATTTTTATATTCAAAAGATCTGTAGCAGAAAAACATTTTTGTTTGTTTAAAAAAAAAAAATATAGAGAAAAGGTTTTCAATAACCATCCACTTATTAATATATGTTTTCAATGCTTATAATTTTTGCTGACACTATCATTTTTCCTTGTTTCAGTATATTGTTTCAAAAGCTTTGACATCTACCTCATAATGAAAGTAGAACTGTATACCAGATTCTGAACATTATTTTTTTCTTTTAAATTTTTCATTTTCTGTGATGATGAGATTTTCAGAAATACCTTTTGCTTCTCTCTTAATCTTTAACTTTTCTAATTTTAGCATCCATCATTATTCACTGTGACAGTTTTATTAAAGGCCATTGTTTGTATTTTTTCTTATGATTTAACATGAAACATTCTGTGAAACGTTTGTCTGTAACTTCTACTAATCCTGTTTTAATTCTTTTTTAAAATGTTGAGTCTGTATACAAGGTCCCAGTTCCTGGTTGTTTTTTTTCCTTAAAATGTAACCTGAAATATTGTATGAAATATTTGTCAGTATCCTATTTTTTATTCCTTAAGAATTCTTTCAAGTTTTGCAAACAAGGATTCATTTCCTAGTTTTAATTTCATTGCAATTTAAAACACTGTGTGAAAATGTTGTCTGTTAGATCTGTTATAATTCTTTAATAATTTTATAAAGCTTGCATACAGTTTTTATTTCCTAATTTCATTTCCTTATGTTTTAACATGAAAAATTATATTAATATTTTGCTAGAATAAAGGTCTTGGTATACAGTTTTATTTCCTTAACAACAGTATGAAGTTTTGTCTGCAAATTATTTTAATATCTTTAACATGCAAAATTCACTGTTCTTATTTTAGTATCTTTAACATACAAATTTACACTTCATATTTTAGTATATTTAACCTACAAATTTACCATTTTCATTTTATTATTCTTATCATGCAAATTTATGGTTCTTTTTTTTAATATCTTTTAATCTTCAAACTTACCTCCTTATTTTAATATCTTTTAATCTTCAAACTTACCTCCTTATTTTAATATTTTTAACTTACAAATTTACTATTCTTATTTATAGTATCTTTAACATTGATATTTTACCTTTCTTATTTTAATATCTTTGACAATACAAATTTACTATTCTTATTCTAATATCTTTAACATACAAATTTACTGTTTTTAACCTACAAATTTCTGTGGTGGTCAGTTTCATTAAAATACTGTTGATGTTGAGGACAGCACAAACTGCGTAGGCTGAGAGAGTGTAAATGTCTTGAAAGGTGTTCTGCTAGGAATGTTTATTAGATTTTGTTTAATGAAGTGAAATTCATCAGAGTGAAGGTTGGTGTCAAACAGAATTAGGTGAGTACCCTTATTCTGTAATTCGACTAGCAAATATAGATATATATATATTTGTCTATTTATAATACTCTCTCGTTTTAGAGGTCATTAGCTAACTGATGTTAGTTACTCTATTATTTTTGTCGTCATAATTATCATCTTCATCATCATCATCTTTGTTATTATTTTTTTATTTGTCTCTCTGTCTACCTATGTATTTTTGTATCTATTTATCTATTTAAATTATTTATTTATTTATGCATTTATGCATTCATTTAAAAAAACAATACGTTTTTCTCTTTTTTTTTAGATTTTCTGTCATTTTTCTTTTTATTATTATTATTTACATCAATTCTTTGATAAGAAAATTTGAAAGGTTTTCAGTATTAAATGATCTAATAATAAGATATATGGTTTTTTCTTCAAATTTTATTTTTATTTTTTAATTATGTAGGGTGCAAACAGAGACCACATACATTTTTATTTTCATTTGCATCTGTACATTAACTACTATCTGAGAGTTTGTGTGTACAATTTGACTAAAGTCTACACTGAACAAGAACAGTCAAAATGATTATGACTGTATTTTATTGTCTGTGCAGTAACATGAAATTCTTCATGTTGATATAATCTTCTGTAAGCAATATATAAAAGTTTGTGAAGTTTTCGAATGTGTTTTTAAAAGACACAAAATGACCAGTAATGTTTGGAAGAATCAACAGTCATAGAGAGTTTGTTTGTTGTCTTTCATTTGAATGATTGTTTTCATTAATTTCAAAACAAATGAAAAATATTTCTTTTTCATTTGGTGCAGTTACATGATAGTGTCAACATTCAACTAAGTGGAACATTTTCATTTTATTTCCAAACCTAAATGTTCTGACTGTAATAAAAAAAAAAAAAAGAAGAAGAAAAAAAAGCAAGTTAGGAAATGAAAGAGTAAGAAATTGATATCTGAAATTACTTCAGTGAGTAATCACAATTTTATGGCTCATTCTGTTGATGGGAAAAACAATTGAATCTTTTTAAAGAGTTTTCTACATGCAGACAATATCAATTGTCTGAGTGAGTTTTTTGCCTTAAGCCTAACAGTTTCTGAGATCAGAACATGGTATTGGCTCCTTTCAGAACTAACTGGAGAAGTGCGAGAGAACTAGATTTTTTATTTCTCTCTACAGTATCTTCTAACATACTAACTCTAATGGTTTAGTACAGGTAACATAAATTCCTGGATTGTGTTACCAAGATGTGTGTGCTTGAACCATAGTTGATGTAAGCCCATTTTATATGGTCAACCAGTTGATAGAGGAAGATAACTAAAATTAATTTGGTTTGTTGTTGTTTGTTTGGTTTTTGGTTTTTTTGTTGTTTTTGAATTTACTTTATTGCAGATATCCTGGTTCTTTGTAGCCTGTTATTACTGTCTGTGACATTCATTTATTTTTTTTGTATTAATTTAAAGAAGTGATTTGTTTTCATCAATAGATGTATGAATGAAAATTTTGATTAACAGTAGTTTTATATTAAAAGAGATCCAATAAGGTTTATTATCATTAGCATTAACAGTTACGGCTTTCAAAATAGATGAATATGAGAGAGAAAATTCTACCATCAGAATGTTACTTTTATTAAGATAAGAAAATACATATATTTATTTTCTTTGTCCAATTTAATGGTTCAAGCATATTCATCATAGTCAATAAACAGTCGATGGTGTACTAGTCCAATTATGTTTAAGTTTCTTTTTGTGTCTTATAATATTAATAAACAGAAACAATAATAATGTGATTATTCTAAAAAATATAAAAAAAGAATTTTTTAAAGAGTTTTAGATTATGCATTATTTTGTAGTATAATTTCAAGGTAAAAAAAAAGTTATTTTGATTTTGTAATTATCTATAAGACTGGTTTGTTGGGTTTTTTTAATTTTATTTATTTTTTTTTTTTGTGTCTGGAACTCAAGACAGATATATATTTGAACTTTTATCAGACAAAACGGAAATCAACATGAAGAAATTGTAGGTTAAAGAAGAATAAATTTGTAATTGCTGGAAGTCACAGTAGATATTTATTGACCATTCATTAGAAAATGAATAAGAAGTAAATAAATGGAGAAAAAGCAAGAAAAAAAATTATAATTCTGAGAATAAACATGACTTGATCTAAACAAAAACTTTTTAATTTATTTATTTATTTATTTTTTATTTTGTTGAGGAGATAAGGCATCATCGAAACAAAATTAATTTTAAAATATTTCTTTCCCTCTTTCTAAATAATTTTTTAAATACCAAATCATTTTCAATCTTTATTTTTTCTATTTCTCCTTTTTTTTTTTTTTTTCTTCTGAATCTTCATTAGCAACAAATTGATTGAGATGGATTTTATTCCCCGTCTTCTTTAGTGGTTTTAAATTTTTAAACCTCTTTTTCAAAACCTTTTTTTCTCATCTTATCTTTTTTTTTTTAACCTTTTTTTTTTCTTACCTTTTTTCTATTTTCTCCATTTCACTCTAATTTTTTTTGTTTAAGTCTATTTCTCATATCACCAGGCACCAATTAACATTAGCCTGGTGTCAAGATGTTTTTCATAGGCTTCGTTGTTTGCAGTGTTTACTCAACTGGAGACCTATTCATGTCACACTAACCTTGGGGCTATGTAATGGCACCCATATGACAAGGACGATGTGCGATGAAAAATCGACAAAAACACCAGTGCGTGAAAAACATTGTAAATACAGATGTAACATGTTGGAATGACAGACCAGTACTGAAACATCGTGCAGCACCAGTCTTTATGTCACATATCTGTTTTTGTGTGTTTTATTTTTTATTTTTTTTATTTTTTCATCTCTTTCTATTCTCCCATTTTCCTGTATGTTTGAAGTTTAGCTTTTTTTTTTTTTTTTTTTTTTTTTTTTTTTTTACCCCTCTCTTCTTTCTTCTCCTGATTTCATTTCTTTTTTATTTTTTTTTTCTATTTCTCTTATTTTGGCATCCATTTTTCTCTTCTTTCTTCTGTTGTTTTTTGTTGGGTTTTTTTCAGTTTATATTCTTTTTTCTACACCTTTTTTTGTATATTTTCTTCCATTGTTCTCTTATTTTCTTCTCTCTCTCTAATTTTTCTGGGTCTTCTAAGGTTTTGGGTATCAATCACACAAATAACCATGAAGAAGAAAATCATTTTCTAAGTGATCCATTTGTTTGAACAACTGTTTGGATTATCCTTACTTTTTTTTCTTGTTTTTTTTTCTTTTTTAAAGATTGAAATATTTTTGTTCTGTTTGGCAGTTCATGATGTACTTTGTGGCTATTTGCAGATTTTATTTAAAAATAAAAAAAATAATACAATTTGTTTTTTGCTTTTTCCAAATCTATTTAAGATATTGCATTGGGAAATGAAACCAATATTAAACATTAGTTTCTTTCTTCTTAATTTTTTCTTTCTTTCTTTAATTTTTTTCTTCTTTTATTTTTACATAATTACATTGTTTGAATCTATTTTTATTTTATTTTATTTATTAATTTATCTGTCTGTCTATCTGTCTCTCAATTTATTTATTTATTTATTACTGTTGTTTTTTAAAGATGTTATAATTTCCTTTCTTTTTTTTTTTTTTTTTTTTTTTTAAACTAAACTGGGTTTGTTGGTTTTGGGTTTTTTTTTAATTCCTTATAAGCAGACTTTATCTTTTAACTATAAATATCTCAGAATTATGCAAAATCCACCCCAATCTCCATCATAAAATTACTTAATAGTAATCAGATATGCTCTAATAGGGCCAATAAATGAAACAAACGTAAAACTTTAACTATTTATGTGTTTAATCACTGTTGATTCAGATGAAGACTGTGAATAATGAACTTTATCATTATGACATATTGTCTAAATCTGTGATGGGCTGTAGACACAAGCATTATAGAGAGCAGACTTAATATGACAGCTTAATGCATACAAGTATGTTATGTGGGAGAGAATGAAGCAGGTTTACCTGTGTCTGTTTAAAGGTCACTTTGATACAGATAACCAAGAGGTGTCTTTTGAGATGATAATAATAAAAAATGTAAAATTTTTAAAAATCAATGTTTATTAGGTAATTAATTGTTAATATTTGGCTAAATCTGTTTGAAATAACAGAAAGATTACCAATTTGATACGGCTTTGCATATGTGAGTTCGTGTATGTGTGAATTTTGTGTGTGTGTTTGTATTTTACATATGAAATATGTTTTATGTATCAACAGGTGTGTGTGTGTGTGTGTGTGTGTGTGTGTGTGTGTGTGTGTGTGTGTGTTTTATATATTAATATAACCTTGTTCATGTATGTATCTATGTGTGTGTTTGTGTGTGTGTGTGTTTTATGTGTGTTTTATGTGTGAATGTATGTTTGGACATTTGTGTGTGTATATTTTATGTGTAAAGTGTTTCTGTGCATCTATGTGTGAGAGTGTACTTGGTATTACATAAGTTTGTTTGTCTTGTAATTAAGAGTGTATGTTTGTATGTCTGTGTGATACATATACATCTACATATAATTCTTCTATATACATTTATCCATACAAATGATACCAAAAATTAACATATTTAATTCATAATGGATTGTTTTCAATTTCACTTTAATTGTTATAGAAGGTGAACTGAATAACACTCGCTAGTATTATTAAAGCAACAGAATTTTATGATTTAGTTTTTTCTGACAAAATGACAAACACAGACAGTGACTGTTATCATGTGTCATCATAATTATCTTCTTTTAAAAAAAAATTAAAAGTTAAGTTTATATATTTACTTACTTACATCTAGTATTCCAGTTTACAGTGTTAAAGAATAAATTACTGTGGTTGTAATCTCCTCTAAAAAGATTAAAGAATCTATAGTATACATATTCACATTCATATATTTAGTTTTTTGTTGTAAAATACATAGACAATTAATTACAAGTTCTTTATTATATTTATTATTATTATTATTATTATTGTTATTATTATTATTATTATTTATTATTGTCATTATTATTATGTATCTTCTAAAGTATTTGAATATCATATTTTAGATTTTTTTTTTTTTCCAGTGGATTTATTGTATAAAACATAAAACACAATAATATTGATTTTTTTTTTTTTTTTCTTCTTACAATCTCTTCATATTGAAAACATATTATAAATGTAATTTCAGCTTACAGCATTTTGACATCAATCGCTGCACACAAAAAGAAAGAACAACAACCAGATGAAGGGATGGAAAAATAAAAATACAGTGTTAATAATCTACTTATGATGACCCTGATGGTGGACATTTTTCATTGATTAATTTGCCAATACCTTGTCCATTCACAGAGTGTTGACGCGATTTCGAATTGTCCGTAGGATCTTGGCTGATCTGAACTGCAGCGTTTCTAGATTTGGTGACAGCCAACTGTAGTGGACATGTAATGCTGGGAAACTTAAACCACCAGGGGGCAGTTTGAGTCGGAGATATCAGAAAGTAATTAAATACCTTCGTGTGTTGCGGATTACAACTTAGCCTGTTTGGGAGGCTTCATCTCATTTTCTGATGTTTCTGAACTAATGTTTGTTTTATCAGCTTGTTCCTCTCCACAAGAATAAGTAAACATACACACTGAAAGTTTCTTTGGTCAGTAGGGAAGAATGTTTTAATAGTGTTTTAATGAAGCTGGTGATCTCTTTTATTGATGTGCTGTTTTCTGTTAATGTCAAACATTATTAAGGAATTGTTAAAACGCTTCTTTGTACACAAAATGAGATAAAAATGGCTAGACAAAACGTGCAGATCTGTTTCATCTTGACAAAAAAACTTGGATTTAACGAGTTAGCTGCAAGATAAGTAGACAGTCAGAATGTTTAATATGTGATTAACTTACACATTAAGAAAGAGATCAATACATGTGGATTGGAAAAAAATTAGTGTTTATGTGAAAAAGAATAGTGCAACCAGCATACACCTGATATGACTTTAACAATGCAGTGTGCGCTGATTTGAACATAATGTGAATTCAAACTGTTTTTTATTTCTGATGACAGAGAGCAACTTGCAAAAAGCTGTTGCCACCAGCCCTATATTATTAAAAAAAAAATGTCAGAAATAACAAAAAGATATTTGCAGAAGTCATTGTTTGAAATAAAATAAGTGTTTCAATGTTGTGTGGAAACTGAGAAAAAAGAAAGAAGAGAAAACGATAAAAAGAAAGATACGAAATCTTAGAAGTGATTATAAATTCTCACGTGTGCCATGGTGCTTTTTAACATTTCTGCAATGAATATGTCGGAGCTGTACGACAACCTCACAAACTCCACGCATGAACGAGCAGGCCCATCGGCGACAGCGCTGCACGTCGGAGCCACGGTCATGTTGTTTGCCCTCATGTGGGGTGTCTTCGCCAACGTTCTCACCATGATCGTCATCCTCACCGAACGGGACTTGAAAAACATCACCAACATCTTCATCGTCAGCCTGTGCATCAACGACATCCTCAACCTGGGCATCAACAATCTTCTGGTGCTCGTCTCCTACTTCATGATGACGTGGGCCACAGGGTCGGTGGTGTGCGAGATGGTCACTCACTTGTCCGTTCTGCTCATGGGGTCGTCTCTGTGGCACACCGGACTAGTAGCCATACACCGGCTCATTGTGGTGGTTTTCAATCCTTTTTACAAGAAAATCTCCAAGAATGCCTACACAGTGTTTGTCTTGGTGTTCGCCCGCGTCGTACCGCTTCTCTTTTTAATTCAACCATCTCTCGGCTACATGTCCCATTACGAACCAAAACTACTTCGCTGCATAATCAAAAAAGGTTTTGGACTCTACACGATGTTCGTCAGTGTTGCCCTAATGATGCTGCCTTCGTTAATTTTAATAGTCTGCTACATCGCCATCTTCGTCAAAGTTCACCACTCTTCAAGTGCTTTCCGCACGAGTCGAAAAAGAGAATGGCTTCGACGGGAAATTCAAATAACCAAAATGTTTGGGATGGTATTTTTGTTAATCATTATTGGTTATTTACCTTACGGAATTGTCCGTAGCATAGACAAAGGACTGGATTTCAGTGCAGACTTTTATGTTGCCATAACAGTGTTTTTTGCTGTAGCAAACAGTTGTAATCCAATCATATATGGGGTAATGGATCGCAAGATTCGGAGAGCCTGTTTCCGAGCTCTGGGACTTGAAGAACGGTGTATGACAGCTGAAGAGAAGACGAAGATGAGAAAATGTTCTCTGAAATCAAATGGCGAAAGCCAGGCAGTGAGTGAAGCCAGGACTGAAGCTGTGCCTCTAAATTCTCAGAGCACAAAAAAATAGTTATAATAACTGATACAGCTGTGACTGAAACTGTGCCTCTCACTCAATCTTTTCTCTGACATTTAAAACTTGGGTACAAGAGAAGCCCATGTGGTTATTTTCAGAATTTGAAACTCTGGTGATTTTCAGATTTTGAAACTCTGGTGATTTTCAGAATTTGAAACTCTAGTGATTTTCAGATTATGGAACTATGGTAATTCTCACAGAATAGAAATACAATAATTTTCAGAGAATGGAACTCTGGTGATTTTCAGATTATGGAACTATGGTAATCTTCAGACAATGGGACTATGGTGATTTTCATATTGAGGAACTATGATGATTTTCAAACAGTGGAACAAGGGTGACTTCAAAATTAGAAAGTTACGATGATCTTCAGAAAATGGAACTATGGTGGTTTCCAGATTTGAAACTGTTGAGGTGAATCTTTGGCTTTAGGAAAATTTAAATTTTAGTTTTTGGAACTATGTACTTAATTTGTAGGTAATGAAATTGGTTTTGGGAAATTTAGCTTTAGAAACCATGTTGTGAATTTCAGTTCGTGGAACTGCAGAAATTTTTAAATTATAGAATACTGTAGAAAGTAGTTGATTTCCACTGCTGAATTTCAGTTATCTTCTGTATTTGTTAGGATAGATGCCTAAGGAATATTTAAGATTTCTATATTTCATGGAATATTGAAAAAAAAAAAAACTTAATACAAATATAAAAATATTTGATATTTAAAGATATTTATACCCCTAAAGAACTTGTTAATTATTCTTAATGGACTGATGTTATTTGGAAACTGCAAACATTTAGTATTCTTGAAACATACAAAAATGTAAAACACAAATTTGAACTAAAGCCAAAAATTGTCCTGAAGGAAAATAGTCTGAAATGATAGGAATGAACACAGTCAATAACATAGTAAGGAAATAGAAAGCTGGCAGAAATTTCACCAAGTCAGAGTGAAGAATAAAACAAATGGTACAGAATGAAGATAGGATAGTAAAGCAGCAGTGAAATTATCTTAAATTAAGAATTTTAAATAATGATACAAGAACAGTGTTGATTACAGAAAGGGAAAAAGACAGGAATAGGATGTCTGTTAAATCTTTTACAAAATATAACAGAGTGCCATTACTAGAAATAACACTTGATTTAAACTGTTCTGAAATGGATTAGGAATATGACCAAGAAAGCAAGAAAATAGAATGAACTATTCTGAAGTCAACTGAAGCTGGCTTAGAAGTTTTCATTCTCTGTGTTTTTTACAGGATTAAAACACAAACTAAATATGAAAGTGGCAGAGGTTTCATATTTTTCATATTATTGAAAACGTGATGCACTGGGCCAAAACAGAAATAATAATACAGCTTTAATTGTTCTAAACGAAATCAGTTATGAGCTGAAGTTAGATCTTTTTTTTTTCTAAAATACCCTGAAATAAAAGAAAAGAGGATTATTGATGCATGCAGTAGAAAATGAAGCCAGGACTGAAGCTATAATTGTTCAGAAAATGATAAGAATGAAATCAGCGTTATAGTTGGCTCCAAAATAGAAACTGAAATTCTTAGCATATGCAGCAAGAACTGATTATAATTAAAGCTAAGTGAGGTAAAGAAAACTGCAGTGGTATAGACACTGGAATTAAAGTTTATATTCTGATACTGCAGCAATGAAAGATTATTGCTAAATTGAATTACTTGAACTGAAGGTGAAAGATGGTTATTATTATTAAAAGTAAGTAAGCAAAACAAACTTGAGTTCTGTAGATACAAACTCACAGAGGAATTGAAGTTTAAATTCTGTTTCTACAGCAGTGAATGATTATTTTAATGTGAATTACTGAAAATAAAGGAGAAAGATTGTTATTGAAATTAAGTTGTAAGAAATAGTTTGGAATATTTTATTTCAATAAAAAAAAAATTAAAATCAAAGATAAAAGTTAAAAAAAACAAAAACAGCATGGAAACAAAATATTATGTTTTCTTCATGAGCAGTGATATGTAAGATAAATTGAAAAGAAAGTTCTTTTTTTATATTTATCTATATATATCACTTAAAGTAATTTGTCTTGGAGATTGATGAGTTATGGTTATGAAGTGAAGATACTGAAAAACATTAAATTTTATAAATAAAAATTGAAATGTATTATTGCTGCTTGGGGATAAAAAAATATATTTTTGTTTATTTTAATTAAGTATAAAGAGTGTTTTTGTTGTTTTTCATTTTTTTTTTGGGTTTTTGTTTTTGTTTTGTTTTTTTAAAAAGAAATGGATTATTTATTCATCAATTAATATAAACAGGAGCTGATTTTCACACAGACATTTAAGATTAATATTTATATATATAATATATATATATATTTTTTAAATATCCAATTAAATAATTTTAACAAACAAGTAAAAAAACAAAGCAACTACATTACATATAATAAAGTTACACTAAATGCCACATTAATGATTCACATAAAGAGCTTTTACTAACAACCAGTTCCTGAAAATAATACTTTTCAAACATCTGCGAAAAAACAGTACCCTACAAACTATTTGAATATATTAAATCCTACTATCTGTTTGGAAATTATTACTGTAAAGGTAAGATCAGTTTGCATGCAAAACACTAAGTTAAAATGGTCTCATTCTGTCAGACCGTAATTATACAGTCAATGCAAACATGTAACCACAAGCACCGACATCAGGAAGTGACACATTCGTGTTGTTCCTGTTCTTAGCTTATCAAATGTACAGGGGCACACAACTGAGATACTGCTTTTGGCACCCAATATACAAAGCACCAGACCTGCATACACAGTTAAGTAAAATCACTGAAGGTATTTCGACTGGGTTTGTCGAAATGTTGTTTTGTCATTGTTAACAATGTTACAGAAATAATAACAGTCAGTGACTGTTTGTGTATGTAACTGTGATACATTCATGTCTGTGCTTAATTATGTTGAAATAAATAATAAAATATTTATCATTCTGTTCAGTATTTATTTATCCGTTTGTTTGTTTGTTTTGTGCGATGGGGACCTGAGTTTGGGGTTGTTCTTTTTTTTGTGTTGTGCCAGAAGGCAAATAATTTATTATTATTATTAGCCAGGATTGACAGAACAATCATTTTGAAATTTATTAAAATGTATTTATGCTATTTAATCATCCTACAGCTATAGTTTAATAAGGAACAAATACTGTTTTCAAACCATATATTATTTTATTATAACATGTGTTACATATTACCACTGAATTATAAATGTTATTCTAATTTTGATTATTCTTTTCTAAGGAAAAAAGCATTTATAAAATAAATAAACAATCATTTTGGAAAAATAACTAATAAATAAAAATGAATAATAAAATAAAATGGATATTAGACCCTAAGGCATAATGTGGGAAATATGAAATTATTTTATTTTATTTTATTTTTACTTCTATTTTTTAACTATCAAGCTTGTTGCTTTGTTCATGTTTGAGGCCTTTCATTTTATTTCTTATTAATGTTGTTTCTTGTGTTTTACTCGATGTTTTTTTTTTTTTTTTTTAAATGTTGATTTATTCAGTTTCACATTTTATTCTATGTTATTATCTGGTTATTATTTTTGTTCTTTTAATTTTGAAGTTTATACACGTCACTTACAAATGTTATGAATTGGCTGTTTTTATTTTGCACTTAAAATGTGCTTGGTGCTTTTGTTCTTTTGATTTTGATTTTTGATTTTCACCATAAATAAATACTGTTATAGTATTTATTTTTTCTTCTGTTTTACACTTTAATCTTTGTTAGAGATACATCAGTGTTCAGTATTTTAAGGGTTTTTTTTTTGTTTTTAATGTTGTTGTTTTTTGTTGTATTTTTATGATTGTTTTCTTTCTTTCTGTTTTGAAAGTTATGAAAAATGTATTTGTTTGCACTCTATTTTGCTGTTTTAAAGAATGAGGTTGGCACAAGACTTTGACAAAAAACACAACTATATTTTTAGGTTATAAAAACTAACATTGAATTAAACATTATGGAACACTGAGATACCTTCAAGTTTCAGCAAGTTGAGTAATTTAATGATATTTCTTACATCACTGCTTGTTATGTGTTTAATATTTTTATGTGTTAAGGTGTATGTGTTTAAATTGTTGGTTTTTTTTGTTTTTTTCTTTACTAATTTCTTTTTATTATTATTTTTTTTTTTTTTTTTGTAATAATTTGGTTGGCATTATAATATTTTATTAAATAATTTACTATTATCTGTTTATTTTATATTTCTTAATTTCTTTTTCTTGTTCTTTCTTTTTTAAAACAACAAAAACAAACTAAAAAATAAATAAATAAATAAATAAACAAAAAAAGCAAAAACAAATAATATAGTTAAAAATGATTCAAGTTATATTTTTTTTGTTAGCAAGCAGGGTAAAAATGTAAAACAGTTTAGGATTGCTTCTCCTCATTTGCCCAGTTGGGACATTTCCCATTCTAGACAAAGCTCAGTGAATGATTTATGAAGGTCAATAGAGTTGTTTGTTATTGTCTTTAGTCTTCTTTATTTGTTTCATTTTATTTTATTGTTTTTTTTTATATTTATTATTATTGTTTTTTTTTATCATTATTATTGCTAAATTTGATTAAGTTTTGGTATTTAATGGTTGGTTTTTATTTAATTTTTTTTTTTCTTGTATTCATATTTAAATTTGAGAAAAACTTTATTTATTTTTTTGTAATCATTATTTTTATTATTATTGGGTTTTTTTAATTATTATTATTGTATTATTATTTTTATTTTAGTTTATTTTATTTATTTATTTATTAATTTTTATTTATTTATTTATTTTATTTTTTGTAAGGGATAGATTTTTTTTTCAATTGTTTATTACAGATATTGGAATAGTTTTCCAGCTGATTTAATTACATAAGCAAAAATTGACTCTAAATGAAATTTAAATTTCCAATACTGTTCAAAGCTGAACGTATTATTCCAGAAGAAAAAAAATGAATGTATATTTAATTAGCTTACAAAATTCTAAAATCTTGTTGAAAAATTTTCAAATTTTATTACCCTTTCCCAAAAGGATATCTGATGATGTTAGAACTGAACAATTATTTGTTTGGGGATTGTAAGATAAAATAAAAAATAAATGAAAACCATTTTAAAGCCTGAAAAAAAAGACATTTACTAAGCACGGATTTAAATATAATTATACTTTTATTAGTTACAGCAACTTATTTTCCAGCCATCAGTTGAGAGCTAAAATATGTGTTTTCCTGTTTATGGGAATGTGCACATAAAATATCCCTTACGGCTGATCACAAAAGAGCAGTTCATAAGATAGCAGCAACAGGCTGCCATGCATTGTTTATGTTATCTTTGATGTTATGTACAATGCCCTAGATACAAAATTTAATAAAGTCTTACAATATTTCTGTGTTTCTTCCCCAAAGATATTTTGACTAAATCTCGATAAATCTAAAATGTGTTGAAATGCCATTAAACAAACATCATGAACAAACCCCATAATGTGATTAACGACAGGAGCTGACCTATCATATCTGCTTCACATAAAACTGCCTGTGAAACATATGTGATTATAAAATTCCATCTACATCTGATGATACGTTTCTTCTCGTGGGGCTTTTGTTTCTAGTGCTTCAACCAGTTTGATGATGATCACTGTGACTGAAACTCAAAGTAATTTGACAAGGGAATGGTATTATTCGCTTGATCAATTCATATAACTCCTCGGAGAATTACAGCTGCAGAAATCTCACTTTTCTCAAACGTGGTAGACAAAGTTTCTTCTTTCTTACATCCCTCCTTGGATGAAAGAGTCATTCAAATGAGATTATTTGTAATTTGCTTTCCATTGTGATGGTAAGAAAAATGGCCAGCTTATCAAAGGTAATGTTTCTGAGGAAATCTGTTAATCTAACAGTCGTCTAATTGCAGCTTTCCAATTACTTCTGAATTGCCAGGAATCAGTTGTATCATCCAGAATGTTGAAGGAAATACTCCTGACATATTCATTTCAATCTGTGTGTATATCTGTCTCTCTTTATTTGGAGCAGGCTGAGAGGAGAAATGAATTGTCTAATGAAGACCTATGAGAAAGAGATTGCCAAAGAAACAGGTCACTTGGTGCAAGTGCCACACAATATTAATGAGTCTGTCTGACTTGTAAATTGTTCCCCTCACTTCTCAACCTTTTGTCATTTTTTTCCTAAATCTCAGTCTGCCTTCATTTCTTTCTTCTCTCTCTGTTTTCCTCTTTTTCCTGATTTTTTTTCTTTCATTCTTAGTCTTGCCTTCTCTTCCTGTTTCTTCTTGTTTGTAATCTGTTAACTTTTTGCCCTCACTTCTCGACATTTTGATTTTTTCCTTTGTCTTTTTATCTCAGTCTCATCCTGCCTTCATTACTTTCCCTTTCTCTTTTCTTTTTCCTATCTTTTTCTTTCATTCTTGGTTTTGCCTTTTCTTTTTTTTATGTTTCTTTCTCTGGCATTCTTTTTGTTTCTACCAACTTTGTTTCATTTTCTTTGTCTCTGTCATTCTGTCCTCTCTCTTCCTCTATCTCTAAATCTTAATAACTATCTTTCTATCAGTTTAATCTGTAGCCTTTTCATAAGTTTTATTAACATTACCATATTTCTGGCAACAAAAATGTTATAATTTAAGAAGGTGTTTTGGGGCCACAGCATAAGGAGAAGAGTAATTATTATAACTCAGATGGGAGGAGAGATGTGTAAGCATCAAAATCCTAAAAGATTTGAAAAAAATCAATTCATCAATAAATCAATCAACCATTTGAAATGCACTTAGACATTTCTGGAATATGTGTTTTCTGAGCAAAATAGTCTTATTATAGAGTGTTTATTAGATCACTGTGTGTGTGCGTGTGTCTGTGTGTGTGTGTGTGTGTGTGTGTGTGTGTGTGTGTGTGTGTACACGTCATTCCACATATATGTGTAACTGTTTGCATGTGTATGTAGTGTATTTTATTGTGCATATGTATGAGTGTTTGTGAGTGTGTGTGTACATCACTGAATGTTTATGTTGTGTATATTTGTGTGTATATGGGTATGTTTTTGTTTGTATGTGTACCTGTGTGAATCATGGTTGTATTTTATATATATATATATATATATATAAGTATGTTAGTGGCTGTAGATTTCCACACTACCATTACACAGGAGTTGGTGCTCATACACATTCCCAGTTCCTCACAGCCTTAATGCTGGTTATTTCATCACTACTCGGCCAAGACTGGTTTAAATTTTGAGCCCTCGGACTTAGAGCAGCAGAACTAATTCCAGTCTAGGCAAAGAGGTTTGTATGACTATTTCAACAGCTCTTCTTCGACAAAAACTAAATTTTATAACCAAACACTGTGAAAAATGGGCGACCATTGTCCCTGGATGGTTTGCTCGGGAGAGAATATTTGAACATTTCATGAATATAAATGTGATAATATCTTGAACTTGACTTGACCTAATGAAATCAGAGTGTGTGCTAGAATATTTATCAGAGTCTGATTTTGTTACCTAATTCGGGCAGAATAATAGTATGTGAGCATGTTTGTTTGTGTGTGTGTGTGTGTGTGTGTGTAAGAGAGATAGAGAGAAAGTGTGTGTGTGTGTGTGTGTGTGCGCGTGTGCATGCAAGAATATATTTCAGACTCTGTTTTTCTTACCTAATTTCTAGAAAAATCTATTTTTAATAATCTGCTATAGAAACTCTTAGCATTAAAAGACAGAAAATAATATCTGTTTAATAACAACTCCTACTGAAACTTCATATTATTAATCAATTTTCAAATGAAAATGGATAGTTTACATTTTTGATAAAGTAACAACAGAAAGGGGTAAGGTAACCTTCACTTGGCTTGTACAATGTAGAAATGTGGCTCCAGCATGTATTAGCCTTGTGGTTCAGTCTGACTACAGTGTTTTGTTATATTAATGCTATTTAGTTAGCTTGAAGAATAACAGAAAATCTCTGCTGCATTAGAATTCTTCATGTGATGAGAAACATGACTGAATATTTGCTTAATAACACATCAATCTTTTCGTATTATTGTTAATGCTTTTTAAATACCATAGTTACATGTTGCTTTTTAATATGATAGAGCATGTGTTTTGGTATATGTAAAAAAAAAAAAAAAAAAGAAACTCATTGGTACTGATACATACATAGGTTATTTTTCCAATCAACAGCAGTGGATCTTTTATTTAGGTTTTCCCACAGAGAAGACAGCACATACCACGACCTTAGATAAAGCTGATCTGGAGTTCAGATTGGAATGGGAAATAGCTCAGTCTGTGAACTAATGAGCAGAGGAGGACATGGGCTACCGTTTCTACTTTCTATTAAAAATGATAGCAGATACACAGTTAGTCTATCACCAAAATTTGTATATGTGTTTGTGTGTATGTGCATGCATGCATGTATACATGTGTTTATATCTTGTGGACTGGATTGTAATTAGATGAGCATGAGTTTCATTAAATAGTATCTGCAATGATAAAAATATATTTAAAATGTTAAATTCAACATTAAAGAAACCAAAAGCCACTAAACCCTCTGCCTAAAGTACTTATGCCATGACAATGTGTTTCTTTGAACTTGAAAAAAAACTTAAAACTAAAGTACAGAAAGAATTTAAAATAACACCTTACCCAGCTGAAATAAACTAATAGGTACTAGATATGGATCTTTTAAGCATAGCACTTTACTGTTACTATTATTTTTGTTATTATTATTTTTAAAAAAAGCTACAAGCATGCCTGCAATGGGCTGACCCTCTGAGAATTCTCAGCAGGTGCAGTATAAAAAGAATTTGTCACTTATCAAAGGTGAAGGATACTTAACAGTCAGACGTTTGAAGTTACATCACAAATCAGTGATTTGATCCCACTCAATTAACACCAGAGTATTGATTATCACCTCCATACCCATGAATCACTTTGAGGAATTAATCCCCAATGTACACTGCCTTTAGAACGAAAACCCCAAAATGTCAAATTAACCGAATGTCTATACATCTCTCTCCTTTTATCTGTGCGCCTTTCCTCTGTTATTTGTCTATCTCTTTGTTTTTGTCTCTCTTGTTTGTTTGTTCTGTGTCCCAGTGGGTGTGTCTGCTTTCTCCTGTGATAAATATTTGTCTGATATCTTTTAGTCTGTCTGACTCCTTTTTGGCGTCTCCGATTTTATTTTATTTACTTTTATTGTTATTATTGTTATCATTTATTTTATTTTTTTTATGGTCCTGTAGATCTGTATCTGCCTCCCTTCTTTATATGTCTGCCTTTTTATCTTTTTCTCTCTTTGATACTTTTTATGGGTTTTTTCTTTCATAAAATATTCAGAGACGTGTGTTTAAAAAACATACAGTTGGAGAATTATGAAAGAAAATTATATTGAAGTGTCTGTTTCCATCTTATTTCTGTTTTATAGCTTGTATTGGCTTATTCCATTTTCCTGTTTCTTTATTTCTCAGTATCTGTAATTTACTCTATTTTCTCTTGCTTTTTCTCAGTCTCTTTATCCATTTCTTTATCTCTCTTCTTTCTCCCTGTTTCCCTCTTTCTGTCTGCCTTTCTTTTTCTCTTGCTTTGACTTTTTCACTCTCTTTCTTGGTCTTTCTTTTTCTTTCTCTTACTTTTTAATATAATAACTACATCATCTATATGTTCTTTCCCAATGTAAATATTTTGAAAAAAACACCAAAAAACTTATTTTCCTATGTTGTTTATATAGTACCACAAACAAAATATTTCTCTTCTTTTACCTCAATATTAAAATACCTCAGCATTATTGTGGTATGTATTTTCTGCATTCAAATCACATGAAAATTGTGTAGTCTTCCTTTCACCTTTCATTTGGTCATGATAAAAACTGAAAACTACAGGCAGGGTGGTGTTCAATATAAAAATAAGAAAAAAGTAATTAAACTTGTTATTTTGGATTAAAAGAAAAAAAAAAAAGAAAAACAATAATAAAGAGAGAAAAAAGCAATTAAAACTTGGTGTGTGCTTGTAATGGATTCCGCTGCACATTACCTAAGGGAAGGCGTCCAGAATTGCTTTGTCCACACAAACAAACTGTCTTGACCAGATCAATTAATCCGAGACTTATCCTGAGCAGCTGTTACAACTAATTGTGAGAGAGAGAGAGAGAGGGGGTGGCTAATTATCACAGAGAGAACGAAGGTGGCTAATGGTCAGAGATGGATGGGTAACGGTCAGAAAGAGGGAGGGAGTGGTTAATAATCTGAAAAATAGAGAGGGGCGGCTAATAATGAGAAAGAGAGACAGGGTGACTAATTGTCCTGAAAAAAGTGGGATGGCTAATGATCAGTAAGAGAGACAGTGGCTAATAATGAGAAAAAGAGACAGGGTGGCTAATAATGAGACAGGGTGACTAATTGTCCTGAAGAAAGTGGGATGGCTAATAATGAGAAAGAGAGACAGGGTGGCTAATTGTCCTGAAGAAAGTGGGATGGCTAATGATCAGTAAGAGAGACAGTGGCTAATAATGAGAAAAAGAGACAGGTGGCTAATAATGAGAAAGAGAGACAGGATAGCTAATTGTCCTGAAGAAAGTGGGATGGCTAATGATCAGTAAGAGAGACAGTGGCTAATAATGAGAAAAAGAGACAGGTGGCTAATAATGAGAAAGAGAGACAGGGTGACTAATTGTCCTGAAGAAAGTAGGATGGCTAATGATCAGCAAGAGAGACAGTGGCTAATAATGAGAAAAAGAGACAGGTGGCTAATAATGAGAAAGAGAGACAGGGTGACTAATTGTCCTGAAGAAAGTAGGATGGCTAATGATCAGCAAGAGAGACAGTGACTAATGATCAGAAAGAGAGACAGTGACTAATGATCAGAAAGAGAGACAGTGACTAATGATCAGAAAGAGAGACAGTGGCTAATGATCAGAAAGAGAGGGTGGCTAATGGTGAATGAGAGAGGGAGGTTCTTGCATTTTTTACTAAACTTCATTCTGTACATCAGTTATCATTCAACAGTATCTGTGTGTAAAACATTCGTCTCCTCAGATTAAAGGCTGGGGGATGAGGCCTAATGTTGAAATTGAGACTGGGGATTGATTCTCTTTTTATACTGAGCTATGTACAAATATTATTTCTTGCTTATATTGACATCATTTGTATGGTCACTGATTTCTGGACTGGAGGACTGAAAGTCAGAATGATATCCAGTAAAGATAATGCAGCTGATAAATATTGTGAGAAAATCTACAACCGCAGCAAAAATTCTTTAATATTCACTTTTCCTTATGTCCTACAAAAGATAGCAAAAATGTCATTGCCATTTCTACACCAGTCTCAGAATTCTTTTAGCCACAGTAAGAAAACACATATTATGGATTTGGCACGATATGCCATTTTTATTTGTCCATAAATCTCAAACCACTTACAGCGAAAGTAAGAGTTCTTTGGCAAGAAAATATATATATATATATATAAAAGAGAAGACAGTGCATACCATTATCTTTGATAAACTAAATTCAGAACACTGGCTGGAATTAGACATTGCTCATGGATAGAATAAAGACAATAGATCATTGAACCTATTACTCTTTAAATAAGTGTTTTGCAACAAAACCACTGCTTGTTCCTGACTGTGGAGAGGTCAACACCCTCTTTTACTAAGCTCTATACTGAGAACAGAAGCTATGAATCTTCTATCAGAATTAGGTTAGGCTTGCATTGATATTAATGTCAATAAATCAGCATTGCTTATAAGATCCAGAGATTGGACATTTTTCATACATCTTTTCTTCCCAAGAGTATTACTTTTTTGGTACCATCCATCATTTATTGTAGAATTTTTGGGGGGTTTTTTGTTTAATAAATTTGAACATTGTTATTTTAATACTTTTAAAAGTATTAAAGTTGTCTTGCTTTGATTTATTATTGTCTGGGTTTCCTTTGTGAAAAGGGATGATGTAGCATGTAGGTACAAAACAACAAGAGGATGGTTAGAAGCCAACAATCTTTTGTGCTTATGGGATTTTGTATTTGTGGTTTTTAATAGAAGAATCGTGATAAATAAGCTTATTTTTTTTTTGCTATTATTCTGTTTATTAGGTTAAATATTTGTAATTTTTATTTAGTTTATGTGGAGTTATTGTTTGAAGTTTTTCACAACAAAAAGATTAGAAACTAAATATTTTGTTTGTTCTCATTCAATATTCATTTTCCTTGGCTACTAGATTTTATTGTCTTGATTTAACAAATGCTGCTTATTTAAAATTTATTACTTTTTGCATTATTGTTATATTATTATTATTATTATTATCATTATTGACATTATTATCATCATCATCATCATCATCTTGATTACTTTCATCATTGTTTTTATTACAAGCTATTGTCAGTCTGCTATTATCAACAATATATCTTAGATATGCACCTTCCCATGAATATGAAAAAACACATGATGGTTTCTAATATTTATTTTATAGGACAGTGAAAACAAGACTAACTGTTTTGTCTCATTAATTAAAAAATAACAGTTAATGTGGTTTGTATTTCATCACTTCAGAATTCATTCAGCTGTTTCTAAACTCTTATTCTTCATTTATTAAAAAGACTCTCTAATGTTTCTATGTTTCTTGACATAAAATACTATTTAAAATACTATAAAATACTATTATTACACCACAGGCAAGCACTCTAACCAATGGGCCACATACTGTTTGCCTTTCCCTCATCCTGGACCGGGTCATAACAAATTAAACATAATTAACTTTACTTTATTTCCATTTCTGATTATTCTCATATACAAGCCGAGTAAATACATTTTTCAAGCAGAATCCTTTTGCCAAAGTGAAGTAACTGAATTGATAGACTGTGTGTGTGTGTGTGTTTGACACTGAACAGGGTATTGGAAGCTTCATTTAAATTACTGTCATCTCACCAGAAGAAACTGTTAAGACTGTCCAGCAGTGTTTATTCAGAGAAGGATGTCAGATCTACCACCTCTGTGTCTCAGAAATGATTCAGACAATACCAAGCTTTTGTTTCTTTGAGGATGAAAGTACAAATCAAACAGGATAAATTAGTTTGTCTTGTAAAGAATTTGGTATCAAAGCTCTCTCTCTCTCTCTCTCTCTCTCTCTCTCTCTCTCTCTCTCTCTCTCTCTCTCTCTCTCTCTCTCTATGTCCAGGTGAGAGTGAGTGAGTGTGTGTGTATATGTATACATGTAATCTAGGTATGTGTGTGTCTTATGTAATGTAGGTATGTGTACTGCTTTATTTTTATTTTTTTTTTAATGTTTTTTTTAAAAAGCTTATCCTTGATTTTGTTTTGTTTGTTTGCTTGTTTGGGTTTTTTCATTGTCTTCTGGTTTGCTACATGTTTGCCTTCCTTTATTAAATATTTAGGTTTTTCGATTTTTCGGTATCAGTCCTTGAATGGAATTCCCTTCTGGGGATTTATTTCATAAAATTAAATTAAATTTAACAACTCAAAGTTAATGTAAAAATTTCAGTGAAATGTAATGCATTAAAGAGAAACTGTCAAAAATTATTTTTGCCTTCTGTTCTTATTAACACCTGCTTACAGGTTTTTATTACATTTTTAATTCTATTGTTATTTTTATTTATTTTTTATTTTTTATTTTTTTATGTTATAAAGTAACCCAGAATTTTCATTTTCTTTTTCTTTTTTACTTTTTTTTCTTTTCTTTGTTGTTGTTAAGTTATATGGTTTGTCAGCCATGATTGTTTTAATTTGATTTTCTCTTTTCATTTGTCTGAAGCAGTTATTTTCAAATTTAAGGTGGGAAGAAAAAAAAAGAAAAGAAAAAAAGAATTTTGATTTAATTGCATATTTCAGAACACAAAATTTTTGTTGCCTATTATACTTTTATACAAGATTGATTTTTTAAATAATGAAAAGAAAAAAGTAGAGAGTAAATCTGACTTTTTTGGCCTATAAATTTGTTAGGATAAATAATTAAATAAATAATTTTATCTTTAATTAACTGGATATTCATTCGTGTCAATTCAGTCTGATTATTTTCATAGTTGATAACTGAAACAATGTATTATGAAAATTCTCTTACAGACAATTTCTTATATATTTTAACAAAATGAAATCCACTGAATTGACAAAACAAAATCTTGGTCACTTGAAAGCAAATGACAAATTAAATTTGAATGTTATGTACATTGTCACAGTGTGACAACAGCACACTGATTAAATTGTGTTGTGAGACCCAGAACTTAGTGTCACATTTCAAATCAAATTTTATTATACTTCCCACTTAAAGATTAACCCTGCTTCCTTGCAGGCCAGTTGGTCAGTTCATTTATTGCTATGTGACTGAGCAATGTATCAGCTTGTAAAAGGTCTCAGACCACAGTTCTAAAAGATGCTGATGCAGCAAATATAGAAAGTAGAAACCGTAGTTAAAATTATCTACAAAAAGTTTCAGGATAAAGTTTTACTACAGTTTTTCCAAAATTAGTCATAGCATTTAAAAAATTGTTGTGTGTGTGTGTGTGTGTGTGTGTGTGTGTGTGTGTGTGTATTTTCATTTCTCTGTGGGAAGGTTCACATAAACAGTCCATTTTGCTAATTCAGAAAGAGTAGCCCATTGTATGGCAGCATTAGTTTTACATTTTTCTTATCCATATGAATGGTATCTTGCAACCATACATATAGTGTATGAGCATTACATTAAATAAAATACTTCTTCTTCTTCATTTTCTTGGAGTAGTATATAGTTCAATCAAGGTGTTCTTGTTTCACTGTTTTATGTATGATAGTATACAGGATCAGTTCTCCTTAGTTCACACCTTGGCATATCTTTCCATTCCAGCCAAATATTCCCAAAATGGTGTATCAGAGACATGCTGCTTACTAAGCTTTGTATGAAATTGCATATCAGCCATTTTCATAGCAAGAAAATGTGTGAGAAAGTGATTTTCTGTCTGTCTGTCTGTTTGTGTTGTATTCTTATTTGATGGGTGGGGTGGCCCTGCAACCTAAGAAGAACTCCTAAAAGGGCCACTGCCAATAAAAAAAAAAAGAGAGAGAGAAAAAGGTTGAAAATGGCTGGTGTGCAGAAACGATCTGTCGGTGCTAATCAATAAGTAATACATAGTCATATCAGGTTTCCTCTCTAATATCATCATTACACAAAAAACACATTTCCAACATCTAATCACCATTAACACTAATACATAATATTCAGTTGTCATTAAACAAATATTAAATCATTCATTGAAAATGCATTAGCTGTTGAAATTGTCAGTCTGAAAGAATTATTTACTCTGCCTCTGCTAAAATGCCCATTAGTTAGTTAAACATAGCCTCCAGATAAACTTGTGTATTTTCCTTAATCTGATCTCAATGTAAGAAAATGAAAATCTATAAAATCTGTTGATACGGAGAGATGGATAAAGAGAACATTTACACTTACACAGAGATAGAGCAAACACTGGTAGTGAGACAGACATATGTATGTGTGACTAGGCGTTAATGTAGATAATGGATGAGGTATTATCTCATACATTAATAATTATAGTAATAGTAATATTAAAATAGAAGATTTAAAAAAAAAAAAAAAATAGAGGGTAGTTATTGTTGTTCAAAGGTATTTGTGGAAAAAGTTTATTATAGGATTGGTAACATGTATTAGGATAAGTAATAATTATGTATGTATATATGTATATATATGTGGAGGGATGGATGCTTTTATATACCTATCTATTTAAGCAGATATCTATTTGTGTGCGTGTTAAAATTCTTTTAAAAGAAACTTAACATGTTCACATTATTTATAAAATATTTAAAATCAGTACATCAGTGAATTGTAAATATTAGCCAATTCTTTTAAAGACTTCTGCTGGTTATAACAGAAATCATTAAAATTCCATTCACACAGATTTTTTTTTCTCTTTTGTGGTTTCTTTTTCTTTCATCCAATTCATTTCAGTTGTCACAATAAAGATCATATTAATACATATTTTGTTATGCAAAATAAAACAAGTAACCATAAGGTATACAGAAGCTGATACTAAATGTAAAGCAGAAGAAGTAATGTGTGAATGAATTATAAAAGTTATGTTGGTTGTTTGGCCCATGAATGAAATGTTGGTTTAATGAAACATGTTACATTATTAACAACTTTTTAAGTCTAAAAATCTACAGTTTATGAATAATGGCTATCTTATCAGAGAGATGAAATGAAATATCACCTCTCATGGGATATTCGAATGAACTACTAGAAAGAGTATATTTATATAAAGCTTTCTGAAAAAGATTAAAAAAAAATCCTATTGTGGTCTTATTGTCAACAATGAATTTGCAGATAACTCTATCATGTATATTCAGTTTATGAAAATGATGACATCAGAAATAGGAAAGGAAAAGTTCACACTATTCATGGGATGTAGAAGTTAATTGCCAGAAATGGTTTATTCTGGTCATACAAAAATACATATCACTTCTGTTAATACATGTAATTGGGTATAATAGAAAATGAGCTGGTTGTGACTCTAAACAGGATTGATCTAGTGAACCAGTGATCTTAAAACAAGACTTTTCAAAGGATTTTAATAATTATTAATTATTTTGTAATTTAATGAAGAAAACATCATTTTTATGTAAGTGTTTAGAGTTTAAACATGTCCAAATTTACGAATATCTGTATATCATAATAAGCTTATTTACCTTTTTTTTTTTTTTTTTTTTTTTTTTTTAATTTAAATTTACAAAACTCACTTTTAGTAAGAAATTCATAGACTAATTTTTCCTCTATCTGTGTACCACATGAAGCTTGTTTTCTTCTTTATCTTCCTTAATATCATTCTCCCTCTGCCAAAAAAAAAAAAAAAAAAAAAGAAATTTCTGTAATAAATTTACCCATCTTAAAGATTTACTGTCTGACACTATCATCTAATGAAGTTAATTATTCGAATACTGACTGAAACATCTGAAGAAAATGGCAACAAAAGATATTGGAAAATTTCGGTAAAACTCTTGCTTTCATTTCCACATCTAGGAAAAATGCTAATTTGTCAGTGAGAGGAAGCTGTTCTTTTGATGTGCTCATTTGCTGGTTCAATTAGCTTGTTAGTTTTACTGTTTCGTGTCATCCAAATCTTCAAAAGATTTTCACTTTATCATTTCAGTATTTCTACATATTTTCTGAAGAAAGATGGTCAGGAAAATGTTGCTGATAAAATTAGTTCAGGTTACATTACATACATATATTAAATTATTAGGTTACATTAAACGAATATTGCTAACTTGTATACATAACTTCAGATAACAATAAAATACTGTTGTCCTGTGTATACAATTTCAGGTTATATTAACTATATATAAATATATATGAATGTATGAAAGATTATTTTGCTTAATATAATTTCAACAATGGGTTAGTCCTTAATCCTGATTGGTTAGTGAAATTTAGAAACCCACTCTAGTCTGATGACTGGCAAATTTCTGAACAATTTTTAATACTTGGATCAATACATTTTATTACTGGAGATAATTAGGTGTCAGACATATTGGTTTTGTCCAGTGGTGTTGTGAGAAGAGAGGAAACCCACTGTTATGCATACTTGTACTGACTAGCAGCAAAGAATCTTTTATGTTGCACTATCCCATAGACAGGAAAATTCATACAAAGACTTTGATAAACCATTTGTTAAGTCTGGGTGGAATATGAAAAGATCCAATGACCACTGTCTGTTTGTTTGTTTTGTTTTGTGTTTTCAATTTCATTTTTTTTTTTTTTTTTTAATAAATTAATTAATTAATTTATTTATTTTGTAATTCCTTTGTAATGTTGTATTCTAAGCAAAAATTAGACTAACGATAGCAAATATTAAAAGATAATGAAAATCATTCTGACCAACAAAGGAATATTTAATTAATGGGGAATAAATATTTCTGCAGTAGTTGAATATATGTGAATGTTGATTGTTGAGTGTGTGTGTGTGTGTGCATGTGTGTGTGTATGCATGTGTGTGTGTTAGTACGTAAGTGAGTTAGTGAGAATAAAGAAGTAAATGGAAAGCCTAACATAAAGAAACTCACTCATATACAACCACAGTCACTGATTCCCACAGTTATCAACAGTAATCTCCATTACTAAAAAAACACACAAAAAACCAACAAAAACTCCTAAACAGAATAATTAATTTTAATTATTGAAATCATTGCTTCTGACAAATTCTCAGATGGGAAATAAACAGTTCAAAATTTGTCATTACAAAGAAAAAAAATAATAACAACAAAGCAAATTGAAGCAGTAATAAAGTTAAGTAAAAGTTTTATAAATGTCAAAGTGACAGCCATTATGATTAATGACATCACATGAGAGAGTTAATAAAAAGAAAAAAAAAAGAAAATGCACAAGACTAATGGATAAACTGTAATGCAGTGGTTAGAATGTATGGCATGACACATGATATGTTGTGTGTTCAAATCTACTCATGTGCCCTTTGGGCTTTCTTTCTCATCTTGTATCTAGTTTATCTATATAAAAGATGATTTATCTAACAGATATTTTGCTGCACATTCTGATAGGTGGGAAACTTAATACACCGTTGTCTTTGATAAAATACTCATGAGCCCCTGGCTGGAACTGGAGAAAAATATGTTTTAAAACAGAAATTCAATTGAGAGATGGAAAGATATATGTAAAAAATTTATAAAAGTATAATGAAAAATCTGCAGGAAAATAAACAATATAAATTATGTTTCTTAATTTTATATTATTTTTGAATTTTTTTTTAGGAAAACTGCTTATTCTGGTTGGTTTTTTTTTAATTTTGTTTAATATAAAATATATATATATATTTTTTATTATTATTTTTTTTTTTTTTGAAAAGTCAGTTTTAATTCAAATCAAGTTATTCAATACCCACAATTCCGTGTAGAATATCATTACATTTTGTTTTGTTGATTTTTATTGGTCAGTGCTTTCCACTGTGGTTTAAATGCAGGTCTCATCTGGTATCTTTCACTTCCAGCTGTAGAGTGGAATCGACTCTTAAAAATATCGAGAGAAAAGCATGTCTACAAAATGTCAAATGAAATTTACACCAAATCAACCTTTCCTGACATCTGTGTGTTTTTTAAATTTACTTAATTTGAACTTCAGAAGTTTGACTCACTCACTGGAGTATATTGATCTGGCAAATCAAATTGTCAGACATTTTGGTTTAAACTTTTTTGTAATTAAATTTTAATTTCTTGTACAGAGCTTGGATGTGGAAATGTGAAACAGAAGAAATCTCGTACGTCTAATAACAGTGTTGTATGTCACATTCTGTCATTTGCTTCTGAGACCTATACTCCAAAAAAACAACAACGAAAACAATTGGTTAAAATATTTATAAACTGAGTTGTACAGAAAAATCTATTGTTATGTGATATATGTGGCATCGGTGCTTTGAATTTGCTTAAAAGAGTGAAGTTATATTTTTTCTTTGATAGTTAAGTGTTAGTTAAAATGACTTAATTCTGACTTCACATTTTCACTTAATGAGTCTGTGTGTGTGTGTGTGTGTGTTTGTGTGTGTGAAATTTATTGCTAATTTTCTTATTATTATTTATAACCTCAAAAAATTATGTATTAGAAATTCAGTTTATTTATTATATTACTATTATTTATATTTTAATATATATGTATATATATATATATATATATATATATATATTAACCACATTAACAAAAATAATTGAAGTTTTATCAGAATTTTTTTATCTTTTGGTATATGTAAATTTTAACTTTTTAAGATCATTTTTTTAATTATTGCTATTTCTTTCATTTGTTTTACAAAATTATTTAAAATTTTCTTTAAAATATTGGACTAATTTTCTTTCTCTTACACTTATACATACAGAATGATAAATAACAAAATATATCTTCAAGTATTTTCAGAAACAATGTAAGTTTTCAATATATTTTTTTCACTTACAAATTAACAGATATATCTAATTTTATATTCATGTAATATGACATAAAATCTAGTATCTTGCATTATATAGGTAATTTATGACATCTGTTTACATTTCCAACAAAATAAATTTTCAATTTAATGTAATATATATTTCTTTTAAGTTCCATGTTAATGGCTGTCTAATGGAATTTCACAATTACACAATATGAAATAAGTTCGTAATCTAAATTGCTAATAAAATGCTCTCCATCATTTACTTAATCTATGATTTATTTTAACTAAGTTACCTTCCAACAAAATAAATTCAATTTTTTAATTATTATTTTTTTTCAATTCCGTGTTATAGCTGTCTTTAATCACAGAATATAAGATAAATATTGCCAGTAACATGCCCTCCATCATCCACTTAATCTATCATTTATATTACCTATGTTACCTTAAGTTCGTTTCAAACAAAATAAATTAAATTTTTTGTTTTTTCAATTCCATGTTAATAGCTTTCCAATGTTATTTTATAACATAAAATCTGATAACATACTGCTAGTAGCATGCCCTCCACCAACTATTTAATCTGTGATTTCAGTTTACATTCTGATCATCAAAAAGATCTATTATACCACACACACAGTGTACATTTGTGACACTTTCGCAATCACCTAAATCTATTTGCCTCTCTTGATTTTATTACTCCTTCACAAATGTGGATGCTTACTGTTGAGGACATGGACACATTACACTCTGAAGCATGGAATTATGGGATTAAGGATTTGCTTTCAAAACCAGACTCATTTTACAGAAGTGCTTCAAAAGTCATTCGACTGTCGCTAATACGGATACCCAAATAATTCAGTCTGTATTAAATATGGAACAGTAATACCGTAAGCTTAAAGTAATTGAAATCACAAAGCTTAAAGGAATAGAGTAATTGAAATCATAAAACTTAAAGGAATACAGGAATTACAATAATAAAGCTGAAAGGAATAGAGGAACTGCAATAGAACAGTAGCACCATAAGCTTAAAGTAATTGAAATCACAAAGCTTAAAGGAATAGAGTAATTGAAATCATAAAACTTAAAGGAATACAGGAATTACAATAATAAAGCTGAAAGGAATAGAGGAACTGCAAAGAACAGAACAATGGCACCATAAGCTTAAAGTAATTGAAATCATAAAGCTTAATGGAATAGTGCAAATATTAATCTTAAAACTTAAAGGAATAGAGAACTGTAACAACAAAGCTTAATAGAATGGAGTAACTGTAATAATAAAGCTTAAAGGAATAGAGGAACTGTAATAATAAACCTTAGAAGAATAGAATATAATTGTAACAGTGGAGCTTAAAGAAACAGAGTGATTGTAATTGTAAAGTTTAAAGAAGTAGTCACTGCAATATCACACAGCTTATGCAATATTCTTTTTCAAATTAGGAACCAGATATCACTTAGATTCACTTTCCTGTAGACTGATAGATGTTTGAGAAACACAGATCTCGTGACCCATTGCATCTTGCATATGCAGTCTTTAAAATAATAAATTTGTAATAAGAGGACTTGGTGCAGTGGCTAAATATGAGATTTAAACTGGAATGTCCTGGGATCAGATCCTGGTATTGATGTCAGGACTAATTTGGGATGCCAAAAAAAACCAAGATACCATCAGTTTTATATAACTTATGTTCTAGAAAACCGAGACTAAAAGGTTGTTTTTTTGTATCGCAAATAGTATTTTTTATTTGGTATAATTGTCTATAGCCAAATGGTAAAAAATAAATCCCTACTGGATTTCATGTCCTAGATAAACTTACTTAGATTATCATTAGATATGAGCTTATGTCATACAGTTAAGTGATGAATGATGCACTGTCACACAGATGAATAGAAACTGAATCATCTGGGAAAATTCAGTTTATTAATCTGTGATGTTTTTTATTCCATAAATCGATTATTAATATGGATACTGAGATCTGTAGCTCAAATTCTTGCACCAGACAGGAAAAGTTTTATTGTCCATTTAATTGCTTATTTTGATTTTGTTTTATTTTCAAACTGCTATGAGTTGAGCCCAAGTCGTGAGTCTGCATGTAATCAAGAGATTACAGAAGTCTTTCAATATTGAAATATGTTTTTACACAGTTGGCTTAGATTTTGTATGCTAATGACAGACAGACAGACAGAAAGTAGACCAGGTTATTACCTAACCAGACTTTTAAATGTCTTGTATGACAAACCTGTGACTAGTCAAATGATCTGGGAATTAAGTTCAGTCTTCAGACCTTTTGCAGAAAACATTGTGCTCTGATTTTTATTGAAAATGTAATAGAAAATCTTCACTTTGGATTTTTGTAATTAACAGTCAGACTGTTTGCAGGAACATACCATTTCATTTCTGTTAAAAATAAAACTCAAATAAGGATAAAAAAAAGTTTAGGATTTATTTTTAATAATACATTTTTTAATTCTGGAAGTGTCTAGGGCTAATGTTTTGTCTAGCAAAATGCCACTTAATGACTGCATTACACATAAAATTCTGTCAGATGTAAACTTATGATTTCATCAATTAACTCAGTGGAGAATGTCAGTAAAAAACGAATTTTTATAAATGACGCCAGAATTTCTGAAAAGTAATATGAGCCAAACACACCAAGTATGACACTTCTAGGGTTAAAATTCCACCATTTTAAAATGCAGCTTGGTTTCTGTTTCAATAAATTATAATGAAATAATTTTGGATTTTAAATAAGGTGATTATAAAGATTTTAGTTAAATTAAATAATTTTAACTATGTACTTTTATACTGGCGACTGAAAGTATACGCAATCAATTCTTGTCGTAATTTATTAAATAAATCAGACACATTCAATTTATTTTTGTATCTTTTATTCATTTTATAGATTTTATTTCATTTTAAGTAATATATTTCTAATTCAAATATTCTAACATTATCTGATTGTGACTGAGTTATGGAAATTTGGAATGATCTTCATCTTGCTGTGAATATCTACCATCCTTTGCCTTAAATTCAAGAGTTAGAACATAAACAATTACTGAGTTTATTTGTAAACAAAATATGTTCAGTAAAACTTGTAATGTACAAATTAAATTATGTGATGCAATATGTAAACAAAAAACAACAACAAAATAATAATCTAAAAAAAAAGAAATTGCAAATAAAATGGCAAACTGGTTTTCAATAAAACTATTAATAAATATAGCCTATCTATAAGATATACATTGTGATTCTTTACATTTAAGTGAAAATAAACAAATAAATAAATAAAGATTCTGACTATATTGGGTAATGGATTGTTAATGTCCATCTCTTAATCAAATCTGTTCACAATCATAAATCCTTCAAATTTAAAATTTATGATTCAAGCAAGTGATTTTGGACATCAGTATTATCTTTTAATCACAATATCTGCTAGTTTAAATATGCAAATCATCCATTATCTATTACATTGTTTTTTTGTAAGCTTTTTGGTACATGCATTAACCATTAAGCAAATGTATAATGTATTCGATTTTTTTTAAAGATTTAAAATGTAATTCATTCCTCGGTCAAACGTGAAAAACTGACATTCACCATCTGTAGACCTACAGAACTGCATGTTTAACTGAAACTTGGATGATTTATTTTCCATTAACTCATTCAAACTTTAAAGATGTAAATTCATATATAATATTGCTAAACATTTTAATAAACATTAATGATTATTTTTATTTGTAGAGAAACTTTTCAATTTTAAACATTGACAGGTCAACCATTTTGCACTTAAAATTGCATGTGTGTGTGTGTGTGTGTGTGTGTGTGTGTGTGTGTGTGTGTGTTTGTAAAGAGATGCTCCACGTTCCATATGGATTCAGGAGATTTCATCATCATTTTGAATTACTAAGTTTTTTCAGGTATTGACTCGGATTGTTTAACACAGATCAATTTTACTAGATTTTTCAATTTACACTAACATTCTTATAGATCAGAACTGCTAGATCTCTTATTTTTAAAACACCGGAAGTTTAACATGGCATTTCTTCTTTTATATGAATCATTACATCATAGAAGTATTTTTGAGTATACATGCACCTATATACCACAGAAATATTACACAATGGTAATGGAAAATTACAACAACAACAACAACAACAACAAAAATACAAATAAAAGAATCCTTTCAAAAGATTAAACTGTGCCTGTCTGGGATTTTGTTTTTGTTTTATAGACTTCTGATGGTAAGAAAAGGAGTAAACCTGATTTGTGTTCGATATCAGACCAACACAGGTTGATGAAAATCATTCTAGAGGTTTTTTTTAAATGAAGTATCCTATTTCAGTAAGCAAGATTGCAAACTGTCAACACTGATTAACACTAGACAAGGTACAGACATTTTTACAGGGGATTGATTCTTACTAAATATTTACCATAATCAAAACGTACAAAACATTGAGACTAAGGAGTAGGTGTAACTCAGCCTTTGATGAATAGGCCTGTGATTTATATATTATACATATTTTTTTACAGAACTAACAGATAATTGTTTCATGTACTTATTGGCACTAAAAAAAAAAAAAAAATGAAAAATGAAATGAAAATAGTCGTGAGCAGGATTCCAGAGTCTGAGTGCAGTTTGTTGTCTGTTTTTCTTAAATTCCAGTTACAGTCCAAGTACACCTTTAGTTCACAGATTTTTTTTTTTTTTTTTATTATTAAGATATTCACAATGAACTTTATTTTTGTATCAAAATCTGTACCCCCTGCAGAGACTTATAACAATTACACTTTCTCTTGCTTCGTTTTTTTTTTGTTTCATATTTCCTTTCTTTCTTCCACAATAAATATATTTTCTTAGTCATTTCCTTTTTATTATTATAAATACATTCGCACTCGTTGCTCCCATTGTAATCTGCAACTACATCACACAAACTCCAATCACTTCAACATCACAGTTTTATTGTGCAGATTATCATCATCATTATCATCACCATCATCATCATCATCATCGGCTCTTAAAAGAATTAGAAATATTAATGATGGATAATACAGGAAATTGATTTCACATTTTTTTTTCTTTTCTATTGTATATCTAGTCGAGGAGGTCTGGGTTCTTGCAGGAAATAAATGGCTGTTTAAAGATAATTGATTTTTTGATCAAATCATTTGATGTACTGTGTATCTCTCTGCCAGGTTAATTGTCAAATGTGAATGGACGTTAGATGGATACTGAGCGTGAAAAGCGGTATCAGATATTAATCCGGAAAACCATTTAGATAAGTACTGATACTGGTTATTATTGTTCACGGTTGTCTTTAACGATGCAGATTAACCAGAATGGTCAACCGTAATGTGCTTTCTCACCTCAGTTAATCAGTGCATTTGTCGGTATTAAACTCTATATATGGTCATGTACATGCTAATATGCCCGTTTTTAAACTTTTAGTGCTATCTCCCCGCATTCGTCATTATTGTCAATTTGTATAAATCTGTTAAAACTCTTTGTTGAAGTTGATACATGAAAAGTGTTAATTTAAGTAACAGCTCCCATATGTGTTGTTATTTGCATAATTTGTGAAAACTCCTTGTTTGCATTAACATCTATGGATATTAAATTTAACTAGCAGCTCCAACCAACATGTGTGATTATTACCTGATTGTTGCTTTTAAACACTTAACTCCCATTTTCATGTAAATTGAGATCTGTGAGTGTTTATTCAAAATGCCAGTCCCTTATGCATTATTAATAGTTACCAGTAGCTTCAAAAAGGTATATAAATTCCAATGTAGTAGAGAACATTTTTATGAATATTAATTTTAACTTATAACACTCATGTGTATCTGTATTACATGGTTGTCGCTTTTGAAGTTTTAACTTCTGTGTACATACAAATTAAGATCTGTGTTCACACACACACACACATGCATATATAACTACATGCACTTAACCTAACATCATTAAAAACAAGATCATCTAAAAAAAAAAAATAATCAGGTCATTTAAAAATAAAAAAGACAATAATTTCCTAAGAAAACATCTAATTTTTTTTTTTTTTTTTTTTTTTTTTTTTTCTGTCAGAAGTTATGTCTGGTTTTTGTTTCACCTGTAGAAATGTATAACACATAGTAGTGGCAGTGAGTAATATATAGTGTCTTGTCAAACATGATTTTTTTTTTTTTTTTTTTTTTTTTTAAATGTCCACCATTTCTGTACTGCATGGTGTCAGGTGGTGTGGTTTGTTTTTAATGATGTTGATGTTCAGATCAAGAGCTCATTTAATATCAATGATTTTACACATCACGTTTGCAGAAGAGAATAACAATTACATATATCACAGCTTGTGAAAATGTATTTGTTGTTTTGGTTTTTTTAGATGAACAAGCAAAATGTAAAAAATAAAAAATGAAAAACAAAATAAAAAATGAAAAAAAAATGAAAAATTGTTATAAGCAATAGTGTTTTACTTATAATTTAATAACTTAAATATGATTTTATATCATCCAAATAGTAAAAATCACCATAATAATAACAACAGCAACAACATCAACAACAACAAGTAAAAGTAATAATAATTATAATAATAAAATAATAAGTAAATAAATATTAAACAATAGCAAAAAGAACCAAGAAAACAGTAAAATGTACATAAATATTTTAATATTTAAATCATTAATACATCAGTCTTTTGTGTTTACCAGTTTAGACAACTACAGACTGAAATGTTCATGTGGCTTTTAGTTAAAAACATAAATAAACTTAATTATGTATTCTAATATTTATGTTTATGGTTTTGCTATTAGCAACAGCTATAAATTATACATAAATATTTTATTAAATTTCTGAACTGACATGTGAAAGATATAAATTACTGCAAGATTCAGAAAATTGTGTTAATGTGTGGTTTTTTTGTGTTGTTTTTTCTATAAAACAAGACCACTACAACATATTGTCAATTCTTATTTTTTTTTTTTTTTTTTTTTTTTGTCACTTCTATTTAAACTATAATAAAAACCTTTTAAATTACTTTTTTTTCCATTTTTCTTTTTCACTTCTGTTTTAATCAATCTTTTGATCGACTAGTGCCATTCCATCAGTTTTTGTTCTGAAAACACTTTATCATTTAAAACTCCAAATTGGTTAAATGTGGTTGGGAAAAAAATAACCAAACCCACACACTCACACGTACAAAAATAATAATAATAATGATAATAAAAAATAATTATTTAGTCATAATAAATAATTAATTACTGGCCAGCTCTGTTCCATTTGTGAGTCCTAGAACAAAGAGACACCATTGACAATGCACCAGTGTTAAAAACACCACATTTAAAACAAACAATCAGTGAGAATTGGTCTCTCTGATAAATAGAACTCTATATTCCTGATGTCCATCACGTATCATGAACTGTTTTATTTAAGTAATTCACTGGCAAAAATAGATGATAATGTTTCAGCCTAAAATGTGTCTCTTTTCACACACACACAAAAAAAAAAAAAAAAAAAAAAATGAAGAAAAAACTGTATCACGTAAGGTATCCAAATTACTTTTTTCAGATCACTGCATTTAGATCAGATATTTGAATCCATCACTTGATTGCAAGATCTAATAATTAGTTACATGGTGCAAATGAACATTGTAATCAGAGCCTTACTATGATCAAGAGGTTACAGGAATAATATGGCTATATTAATTAGATGATTAAAGAGATCACAGAGAACAGTAGAGCATTTTGATGGTTAAATAATTCAGAATGCACCCATGTTGACCATATGAATACAAAAACAAGATGGTTACAGAAACCAAACAGTTCGATAGATAGGTTATGTACTCCAGATAGTTACAAACCAGATAGTAACATAGACCAGTCATATACTTATACCAGACAGTTACATAGGCCAGATAGTTACACATATCTAATAATTACAGAGACCAGACATTTACAAAAACCAGACAGTTAGACAGATCAATTACATAGACCACATTTCAGCATAAATCAGGCAATAACACAGACAAGATAGATACATAGACCAAAGTTACACAGACGAGACAGTTACACAGAACAGACAATTAGATAGACCAGACAACTACTCAGGTCAGACAGTTACATAAGACCAAACAGTTGCATAAATCAGATAGTTACACAGACCAGAAAATTACACAAGTCAGAGAGTTACGTAAATCACTTAGATACCAAACATTACATAAACCAGACAGTTACACAGGCCAGATTGTTACATATGTAAAGTTCATTAGATACCAAACAGTTACATGAACCAGATTGTTACATATACCAGACAGTTACACGGGTCAGATTGTTACATATGCCAGACAGTTATACGGGCAAGATTGTTACATATACCAGACAGTTACATCAAGCAGATGCACACTGAGGTGGATCAGTTGTCAAAGAAGCTTGTGAATGAAGTGAATAATCATCAGATGATAATTACTGACATGTGTGTGACATGTATTTTAACTACCAGGTTCAGTACACCACCACTTCAATTATAGACACTTTTCTCATACTAATTCTATCTCTCTAATACCTTTTTGATTACTTTCTTGTCACTGGAAACAGCTGAGCCATAAATCTCCACAGAGGCTTTCAAATGGAGCATTGGTCTCAGTACACAGATGACATCTTGCTATGCTGTCAAATAACAGTTGAGTTGTTTCAATTAATGACATATGAAGACTAGTTCCTAAGTATGAGATTCCGATGAATTTTGATATTTGGTGTAAAGTATAGTGAAATGATGATGATGATGATGTTCATGATATTGATGATGTTGATGATGATGATGATACTGATGATGATCTTAATGATAACAATGATGATGATGTTGATGAAACAATGATGATGTTAATGATAAAGATGATGATATTAATGATACTGATGATGATATTAATGATACTGATGATGATGTTAATGATATTGATGATGATGGTGGTGATGATGATAATTATAATAAAAATAATCAAGATAAACAACAACAAGATGATAATGAAAAAGAAGAACAATAACAGCAATCATAATGATAATAGTAATCATAACATTCAAAATAATTCCAGTTATAAAGAAATGATAAATCTCTTCATTTATTTTTTATTTTTTTTAATTGTTGTTTATTCTTTTATCTGTTTATTTCAGATTCTGATAAAATGATAGTAAATTTATTTTTGGTATACTGTAACTGAAATAAAACAACCATTTTTTTTGCCTTTCTGTAATAAAAATCATTAAAGGCAAGAGGACATTGAGTTACTATTTTGGTTTATTACACATCATTTCTTGTCTTAGGTTATAAGGAATGGTTAGTTCTTCTTGATAAACCCTCAGGGCTATTTCATCTTTCTGCCAGTGATCTTAAGTCATGGTAGGTTTTATCTAAATGTGTGGGAGGATATATATATAACTATTTATATGTATATGTATATATATATATAAAATCACACATACACACAAATTTATTTATACACATAAAGGCATACATACATAGATGCATTCATACAAACATACATACACACTCACACATGCACACACACGCACACACACACACACATGTATATATAAACACACATTCATACATATACAATAAATTATAATTTAAATAAACTGTGAAACCTTTTGCACAGCTCTTTACACAGAGTTTTGACTAATTTTAATTTTGAATTTCTATAAAGAAAATATCCACCATTTTGTTATATTTAACTTTATTTGACACTCACTAGCTGTTATATTTTGTGTGCTGGGGTGTGGTTAAACATTCATTCATTCCTTCATACATACATTATATGCACACACATACATACATATGTAGATATATGCAGACACACACACATCAGTAAAAAAATGCATTTGCAATGATGACAATGGATTTCATTTCTCATACACCACAAAATAAATCATGTGTGTTTGATATTTAATAATACTGGAGATTAAAATGCATTGTGGTTTCATTAAACAAATATTAAACACAGATAGTTAAATAAGCCGCACAATAACTGAAAACTTGATTCCCATTATTTGATTGACTTGTCAACAAATGATGGCAACGCAGTAATATTTCTTCCGTTTGCTTCATTAAAATATATAAATATAACACCATAACAGGCAAATATTACAACGTGGAACTTTTGCTTATTTCTTTGTTTCCATCATGTTCCTTCTTCAATTTATTTCATTTTAATTAAGTTCGATTTTCATTTCATCATGCTTTGCAAATTGACATTTCTTGCCAAACAATTGAACAGTGGTGACAAACAAGAAAATGAGCGTTTCTGCCGGAAATTGCGTTAATGAGACACATGGCAAAAACCTGTTAATAGACTTATATATGTATGCATGTATGTGTTCACAGCTGCATGTTATCGTGTGCTTAATAATGTTTATTTTGCTATCTGACAATGGGCTGGGAAATCAGACTGATTTATGACATATGGGGCATTGCCAGATTCCCACCAGAACAACAACCTCAAATGTTTATTTTTTTTTTTTTTTTTTTGTGTGTTTTTATTAATGTTTTTGCATTTCATTTTAAAACTTTTTACATTTTCATTCTAATCTTGTATGGATTTATTTAATTTTTTTTTAAATACTTCTGGGAATATAGTTTTGTCTGGAACATTAATTGAGTAGACGCCGGTTACCAGGACTTTGACATGAAGGAGTGGGCTGCAGCTCAGTTTTTCAGCTCTCATCTCAGATGTAACTTGTCACAGGATCAATTCTCTTAAATGCTGCCATTAGGCTATTTCCCAATCCAGCCACTGCTCTGAAATGTTTTATTATAAGCCTTGGTCATAGGCTTTTCTGTCAAATTTTAAAATATTTCCAATTCCAACCACTTCTTAAAGCTGCTGCATTATAACATCAGCTATTAAAAAACTCTGTGAACTTTTCTTCCAACCCAGTAAAAGATAATAACAGTCCACTTCAGTTTGGTCTCTTTTTTTTTTTTTTTTATCATAAATCTTGTCTTCTATATTTGTATATATTTCATATTGTGATCCCCAGCAAGTCGCTTTACATTAATCTTTCACAAGAGTTTTCAATAATTTTGTCTGTTCATGTATTTTGTATTAATCATTTTGAGTCATTCAGCAAAAAGCAGAAGACAACATTCATAGATACGCAAGTACCAAGAACAAAAATTCAAATGTACAGGATATTTGATTGGTTTTTTAAAATCCTTAGATTTTTTCCCCATTTTTGCAACAAGTTTCATTAATCACTGTGTATTCTTGCTACAAATCCTCCACATCTCTTATTTTGCTTTAAATACATAATCTCCCCCCTTTTCCCCCTCCCCCTCCCCCCTCCCCAACTAGGCACACGTACTTTATTGATGACCCTTTTCTGTTCTTGGAACTTTCATTAAGAAAGTGTCTGGTAAAGATTTTTTTCTAATTCGTTTAACAATCGTCAATAGCCCAGTGTTGAAATCATCTATTTTCATACCTACTCAATTCGAAGTATTGAATGGAGAAACAAGATTAATTTTCAAAACGAAAACATATTTTTAAATTTGGCCTTGTAACTTAGGTAAATAGAGCATTCTAAATACGGACAAATAATTTTTTTTTATTTTGTTGCTGTTGTAGTAAAGTATGGAGTGGATTTGTCAGTCTGTGTGTTTGTCTGTGTTTATCAGTGTGTGTGTGTGTGTGTGTGTGTGTGTGAGAGAGAGAGAGAGAGAGAGAGAGAGAGAGAGAGAGAGAGAGAGATACAGATAGAAACAGAGATATATATAGAGAGAGAAAGAGAGAGTGTGTGGGTGAATATGATTGTGTGAAAGAGAGTGTGTGTTTATGTGTATGTTTGTGTGTTAATGTGTCTGTGAATGTGTGAGTGTGTCTGTGTGTGTGTGTTGTCTGTGTTTGTGTGAGTGTTTGTGTTACAGAGAGAAAGAAAACAGTGAAGAAGGGAAAAGAATGGGAGTAAAATAATGAAATAAAGGTTGAACAGAACGAAAGTAGGCTGAGAGAGACAAAGACAGAAAAAGAGAAATAGAATCTTACAGAAATGTCCTCTTGCAGAGAGGGAAACAGGTGGAAAGAAGAAGACAAAGATACAGACAATCACATAGTTAAAAAGTGTTTATTTCCACTTTTAATTAAAATTTCAATGTACAAAGTATAATTTACATGGCTTTTCACAGTTCTTAGTAATAATACCCTGAGGGGTTTCAAGTTATGAAAACAATTATGCCGTTTTATACAAGTATCCTTGACATCCATATGTTTTTGCCCCTCCATGGGGAGTCATGGAACCTTATATCTGCAGATAAATTAGCCCATCTCTATATGGATTTGAATAAAGACTAAAAAATCATAATTGTTTCTTCATGTTATATTTGTAAATATTTGTGAGGCAAATCTCTTTCTAAAAATAATTCTTTCTTTATGTCAATACTGTTGACTTTTTTTCTGGCAGCAAATCTCTTTAAAAAAAAAACCCAAAAACAATCTTTCTTCATGTCACTGCCATTGACATTTTTTTCTGATGACAAACCTTCTTTCTACAAACAGTGTCGAATCTTTAGCCAAATTGTTCCTCAGATTTCAAGACAGTTACAAATTATGGTACAAATTTAATCAGGTTCTAGGTTTTCTTTATTTATTTAAAAGGAAATGCTTGTAATAACCTTTGTCTGTTTTTTTCATTTATCAAGCCTACACTTTGAACAGAACAATCAAGCTAGTTTTTTTCACATTCTTCTTCAGTAACACATTTTAGGGTTTATTCATTATTAACTTGATGTTATTAATTAATTAGTTTACTTTTCTGATATAAAATTAAGAATAATTGTTTTTAATAAAAAAAATAATAGTAATAAAAAAAGAATTAACAAAAATTACAAATATTACTTCAAAAACATACTACTTCTTCAATTTGTTAAAAACATTAAAAAACAAACAAAAAACCCCAATAAAACCTGAAAAAAAACAAGCTTAAAGCAAACTTTATTTTATAACATCTATGATGTTTTTTGGGTGTGTTTTTTCAAACCTACAAAAAAAAAAAAAAAAAAAAATCTATTTCGTCTCTTTAACCAAAGTTATTAATCAGTTGGCTGTTGTTTGATATTTCTGTGTCAACTATTAAATTATTTGCTGAAGTTCCCCTCCAGTGAGAAACCATCAACACATAATATAATGACAGTTTGAGGCTAAAACTTTTTCTTTAGTTCTGGATGAACTCAAAGTTTTTAATATTTAGAAATAACTTGAGCACTGAGATAAGGGTGAGTGGGTGTGTAGTTTTAATATTATGTGGGTTAAACATGTCTGTTAGGGAGTGGAAGTGGTGTGTATTTAAAATATTAATATTAGCTCAGTAATTATACAGAGGAGTGGAGGCCATTTTTAATATAATATGCAGATTAAGTAAGTATTTGGACATTAAGGGAGTGTTTTGGGTTTTTTTTTTAATATTATATGCATTAAATAAGTATTTTTTCATTAAAGAGATAAGGGAATGGAGGGTATCAACAACATTACATATGGGATAAATAAATAGTTGTTTTATAATTAGGGGATTGGTGGGTATTAGGACATTAATGAGGTAGGGGATATTAAGGATTTAATATTATATATTGGATAAATAAATATTAGGTCAATAATTAGACAAAAGGGAGTGGGAGATATTAATATTAACATGATATCAAAAGGGTCATCTTGAAATTAGATCACAATCTGGACAATGATTTGGGGATGGGAAATATTTTCGTTATAATATACATATTAGATGCATATTTTAGTTAGCTGCACAAAGTTCATAGTTGTATTGAGTTAAGTGTGATATTCAGATAATTGTATTTCGTAGAAATTTAGCAGGTGTTTTTTTTAGAAATTAGTTCACTGGGTGAGTGAAACTATGGCTGTTATTTCTAATAGATAATATATGATATAAAAGGGTCCTTTAGGTATTAGGGTCATGATTCTGGCTGAATTGGGATAATGGTAAAATTACTTATAAGATAATTCTGGCAGAATGAAGATAATGGTTCATTGTTTATGACATCATAAACAAGTCGCATTGTCCTTAACACTTGTTTTATGCGATAGTCTCTTGATGATTTGTTTATGTCAGCAGCATGAAAGAGAGGTAACACAGGGAATGATAAACTACACCAAGACATCAAATTCTGATATTAAGCTTTTGAAAAGATTTCATGCAGAAACACATTTTGGTTTAAGAAAACCACTGGAGTACAAATGTTTCACTTTTTAAGCTTCAGATATTGTAATTTGGCAATTCTAACATGAAGTCTTTGGAGGAAACATGCTTTGTTGTCCCATTAGTAGCAAGAATGTTTTTTTGTTTTTTTATAAGGATATTGTACTATTATATGGCTTTCTGTGGACCACCATAGAGAACTGGTTAGAACAAGAAAAATTACATTTTGCCTGTAACAGGAATTACTCCTTGCAGCTAATGGAATAAAATGAATGAAGTGTGATTGGTCATAGGATCAGTTCTACTCAAAGGTACTTCTGGAATGTTTCTAATTCCAACCATTGCTAAATACATTTTTTTTTATTTATCAATAATGTCTACCTCTGAGAAGAAGATACATATCAAAAACAAAAAAAATACACTGCAGCTAGGTGATAAGAGTACTGCTGAAATGGAGTTACTCTCACATCGTTGATATAATTTTAAAATATTTATGTATCAAGGCTTATACTTTTTTTATGTCTGAATGTCTTGAGGCGATGTTATTAAAGATATAGAGCAGAGAGGGATAGAGAAACAGATAGAAACAGAAGGAAAAGAGAGAGAGAGAGAGAGAGTCCAAGAGAGATAAATATCCATTTATTTAACACAACAGTTAGCATTACCTTTCACAAATCAACTGTGATGCATCGTTTCAGGATGAGGAAAGTGCCGTCATTAGAGGTCCATCTTAAAGTAGCACACATCATGAAAATAGATATACATATATTTTTTTTTTTTTTTTTGTCACTGATTTACAACACACCCCCTCTTCAGGGTGAATGTTCTAGTTCACAGAGTTATCAGTCCTTGTCAATCTGATTATCACAGCCTCCGTATTGTTTTACAAGATATTTTCAAAAAGCTACTGTTTTGGACAAATCGAATTAATACTTAGAAGCCTTTCATTACACATGAAACAGAATCGAGCCTATGTTTTATGAAGCAGCGACAACCATATGGTTTAAAGCAAAATTTGTCACTAACAAGGTACATTAAAAATACATAGCCAAGCCAGAAATGTTAACAAGTGGAATCTAAAATCGGGTTCCGTATTTTGGAAAGAGTGTTAAAAAATTAATCTAATTCAGTGGTAAAAGGCTGCTTTAATTTACATCTTTCGAGGATGGTTGTAAAAGATGTGATTTGGTTATGGGCAAACCAAGCTTAGCTGGGTTTTTTGTTTTTGTTTTTTTTTTTTTAAAAAGAAGAAAAAGAAGAAAAATGTAAAAAAAAAAAAAAATAATAATAATAAAATTAAAAATAAAATTAAAAAGAAGAAAAACATAAGTTTTTATATTATTTTACCTTGAGGCTTTTTAATTTGAAACATCAGCTTCTATCATACTAACTAAACTGCTTTTTGCATAGCCACTGAAAAATTGCAAAATAAACTACCTAATTTTACAAATTATATAAAGAAACAACTTCATGGTTTCATCTTGTGAAGATAATAGAGAAGGAACTTTTTTTTTTTTTTTTTTTTTTTTTATGTGGGCAATTTCTGTAATAGTATTTTATATAAGAGTGGTTTCAGTAGAAAATTTCTAAATTTTGACAAAATGGATCCCAGGATCTGTTTAACTTTATTGACCAAATGGGGAACAATTGAGTACTGGAAGCAGTCAACTGAAATCAATTCATTTAAGGGAAAATGTCAAGTGATGCACTTATCTCTTGTGTATGGTGTGCTGTGTATGTGTGTGGGTTACACTGTGTTTTGAGAGAGAAACAGAAAGTGACAGAGAAACTGGTAGAAATGGAATGAAAGAGAGAGAGAGACAGGCAGAGAATTCAAGAAAGACACAGTGAGAGAGGGACAGAGAGAAACTGACAGAAATATCATGAAAGACAGACAGAGTCTAGGAGAAAAAAAAAAGAGAGTGATAGAAAAACTGATAAAAATGGAAGGAAAAGGAAACAAGGAAGGGAGTATGAGAGAGCCATATGCAGAGAAAGAGAGACAGACAGACAGACAGACAGAGAGAATGAATAAAAGAAACAATGAAAGGCTGAGGGAAGAAAATACAAAAGTAATTAGCAAGAAAATATAACAAGTACTGAGAAACTGAAAGATGGAAGTTTTATTTATATATTTCCACTGTTATGTAACATCATACATTTAGTTAATTACCATACAGATAAAGAGAAAAATGAAACCATTTCCATTCTGTGATAGGCCATTCTATATCCATAAGATGCAAGAGAGAAAGACAGGTGGAAACAGCAGAAAGAATGCACTCTCCAATATATTCAGGAAAACTCAAACTTTTAATATAGCATTTATGAAATAAAGGCTAGACCAGGAAGCAGCCTTTAACAGACTGAGAAAAGAATAGATCCTTTATTGCTAAGGTTTGTATATTCTTTATTTATCTTGGTATCAAACAACTGTTAATCAATCTTTTTTTCTTTTTTTTTAAAAAAGAATTTAATTACTGACAGGTTAGATGAGGAAGTTCAGCTGATTTATGAAGCTACACAAAACTAACTAATCTGATGAGTAGAAAATAAGTCGGTCACTACCTCATTGTGTAAACAAGGCCAGAACACAGTGATAGTTACATGTTGTTTTGTGAGAAAAAAAAAAGCAAAACATCTCCATAAGCAGCAGCCTGCCAGGATAACATCCATGTCTCCTGCCAGGATTACATCATCTCCTACAAGCATAACATCATCTCCTGCCAGGATTGCCCTTTATATTCTGCCAGGATTACATCCATCTCAAGCCAAGGAAAATGTTCTACGTGCTGGTTAGATAAGCTCTTCTGAAGCAGATTTCATTTGGTTTCCAACAGCGTTTGACCAAATTGTCTGCTCCATAGACGTGGAGCTGACAAAGCCACAAACAGACTAAAAATCTAAGAGGTTGTTTTGTTGTTGTTTTTTTTTTTCCTCTAAAGTATTAGGTTAATATGACAGTAGACAGGATTAGAAAATAACAGTGCATGGTTACATAATATCAGGTCTTTGAACTTTTTTAGCCAGTTTTTTTTTCTAAAATATTAGATTAATGTACCAGCAAAATGGATTGAAAGTAATAGTGCAGACAATATCAGGTCATTGAACTTTCTGCGTTAGCTTTGGTTAGGTAATACCAGTTCTTTGAACTCATACAGATAGCTTTGATTGATATATATGTACATATATATATATATATATATATATATATACACACACACACATATAGGTTAATGTGATATTATAACAGATGGAAAGTAGCAGAATATGGTTACATAATATGAAGTCTTTTTAACTTCTTTAGTTTTAGCTTTGGTTAAATGTAGAAATGTGCTGTAACATAACCAACATTGTTAATTTTTCAGTGAATCCATTCTCATAGATGCTATAACTTCATTATCTCCCTTTCCAGTTATTTCCCAGAATGCAGGAAAATGCATCTGCTGCCATCTAGATTTAAACCAATTTCAAGTGAAGCAGGAGGCATGTCCCTAGACCCTGCTGGCAACTACAGCCCTTTGGGCCACTGATTACACATATAAATTTCTGCATTTGGGTCTGTAATATCAGATCTCGGATGTCTTCAGTTGACTTTGAATCAAATACGTTACCATGGTATCAGCATTTGTGATGTTTAATAAAGCATGTACTGACACGTTTTTCTGTATTATTACCAACATAAGATTTCAAAATATTTATTTCTGAAGTTTACTGATGTATTGTTTATTGGTTTGGATTTCCAGTGTCATTAATATGTTGTGTTTTCATACTGAAGTCCAGTGAACAGAATTTATAAATTTAAATTCCCAGCATTATTACCACCTGATTTCAATATATTAATTCTCAGATCTACTGAAGTATTATTTGCTTCTTTGTATACCATGATATCATTTCAGTAGATTTGGTTTTGAAGTCTATTTACTAGCTAAATGTTCAGTTATTACTACTACTACTACTACTATTACTATTATTATTACTGTTGCTATTATTATTGTTGTTGTTGTTGTTGTTGTTATTATTATTATTATTATTATTATTATTATTATTATTATTTCAACAGATTTAGTTTTTAAATCTCTTTAACAGCTAGATTTTCAAGCATCATTATTGTCATATGATTTCAGTATAGGTGATTCTTAGTTAAAATGAAGCACTATTAATTGTTTTTATGACACGTTTATGTTCGTTAAGCAATAAATAAATATCTGAGACTATTAGAGTGTCCTGTTCTCCTAATTTTAACATTTATAACATCTCATTATTGTTTGAACAAACATTAACCTGTGACCTGTAATCATACTTCAATCAGAAAATAATGAATTAATTAACATTACCAACTCAGGGTTAAATAAGATTCATATATATTATTATTAATTACTTAACAGTATCAACTTGTGGTTAAGTAAAATTTGTATGTATACATATTAATTAACTAACACTGATAACCTTGGGCTACAGTCAAGAAATGTTAATTTGTTAGTCTAGTTATGTTCTTCTGAAAGTAATCAAAAGCTCTAAACTGTGAATATTAACTTTTGATTTTACTTTAATTAATAAAGTTTAGTAGAAAAACAAAAAAAGAACAGCAGTTAAACAAAACAAATAATAATAATAATAACAATAGCAATAATAATGTGGATATTAAAACTACTGATACTTCTTCATACATATTTTACATACATCTGTAAAAAGACCTCAGGGATATTTTAAAGTAAATTCCCATTCCAACCAGCATTCCCCAACTGGAATACCAAATTTTTGTTTTTCTTGATGCTGGAATGGCAATATAATATACTGGGTAAACAAATTTTTTGTTGAAAATTACAAGCTTAGCCAATATTATTGATAGTTTCAGGCTTCTTATTTTTCCCATTAACTGTGGGAAAGAGTAGTTAAAAGATTCTAATTGCCAATCAGTAACAGTAACCCCCATGCAAATATTATTTATCTATTCGTTCTCTCTGGATATGTTTATAAGTGTGTGTGTTTGTTTCTTTGATTGTTAGCTTGTTACTTTATTTGTTTGCTTGTTTCTTTAATTGTTTATTTTGAAGTCTAGTTATACTGCATCACATAACATATCCCAGAACGTTTTCTTAATTCTTTAATCTGAAGGGATTGTCTTTTAGAAGCAGTGTCCCTCAGACATAGATATCCCCCATGATAAACATATTTACATTGGTTCATTTAACTGAGTGCAGATATCATCAAGTTTAGTACACATGTACCAGTAAGGATTCCAAGGAGAAATCTTACAAGTATCAGCAAGTCAGTCATTAAATAAACACTGGATTTCCACGATGTCGCTTTGTTCAAAGTTAAATTTTCCCAGTAGTAATATGATGTCTGAATTATACAACTGATTAGTTAATAGAAATTTTAGACAATTTTCATCATCTAATACATTACCAAAAATAAAGAAAATAAAAGAAGAAAAAAAAAAAAAAAAAAAAAAAAAAAAAAAAAAGATTTGTAGGAAACTTAACAATAAATTGTGATTGAAATAAAGATATTAAGTTTAATTGAATAAAAATTTTAAAATGTTTATTTATTATTTCAGATTTAGAATTCAAGTTCTAAATAATTTTTTTTTTTTTTTTTCAAGAGTTTCATTTCAGTTTAAGAATTCACTAAGAACTAAGAAATCAAAACTCAAATTCTATTTTGTAACTTTTGGTTGGTTTTAAGTTAATTATTTATTAACTGTGTATATAATTAAAAGTGTACAATTCACAATTGTTTGCTTAACTTTTGCACAACTCCAATATAAGCTCACAACAGTTTATATGATTTGCACAACTCCAATATAAGCTCACAACAGTTTATATGATTCAAAGTTTGTTTTTTGTTTTTAAACACCAATTTAATTAAGTTCTTATGGCTCCATATTGAATTCAAAATGATTAATTTATTATTTTATATAGTCAACATTCAAACTCAAAACTTTTTAAATATCATAATTTATTTTTCAGATTATTTAAATTGCAGATCATAGCAATTTATGCATCTGTCTAAAGAAAATCAAATTTTATTTAATTCACAACTATTTTATTTCTGAATAACTGAAATTTCAATTCACCATTTTTCAGGTTACTAAAATTTCAGATGACAATAATGTATACACTTTTAGAAAAATATCAAATTTTAATTTTAGACATTTTGTTTTATTTTATCATAACATCCAATTTTAATTCACAATTATTTTAATAAACTTTTCATACTGCACAAATTCAAGCTCACAGCAGTTAACAATATTCATCTTGGATCAAATTTCAACTCATAACAACCACAGTTCTGAATTCTGTTTTTCTCCAGAACTAAAATTAATGAGAAGGAGCAAATGAACTATCAGGAAATCATTTTGCAAATTATTTTTCTTTTGATTCCCATCATGGCTGCACTTTGACAGATTTACTTATCCACCTGACTTCCAGGTCGCCATAGTAATCATCATCCCACTTCACTTCAGAGGGAACTAGTTAATCCAACAGCGAATAACACTGGCACTTTCCTGATTTTAAATCAAGCAAAATGTGTCCTTGAGATTTTGATTTCCTCTGATGTACAAGGTTTTGTTGTTTTGTGGATTATTTTTAATATGCTCTAAAGGATAAACAAACACAAACACACACATGTGCACACATACACACAAATATATATAGAGATATGTTTCTCTTTGTGTCTGTAAGTATGTATATTTGTGTCTCTCTTTCTCATTATATATCTATATATTTTAATTTTTTTATATATATATATATATATGCCATAAGATATTATGTAAATCAAGCTTCTCTTTTTATTAGCATTATTATTTTCATAATCTAAAAAAGCTGATGATTCTATTTCAGTATAATGTCTTTTAGGACCATCTTCTTCATACAGAAGGCTCCTTTTTAGTCCTTTTTAAAAAAAAAAAATGTTTTTTTTTAATGTTTTAATGTCCTATTAGACCAAAATAGCCTTGCATTAAAACCAAAAACCAAAATTTACGTAAGGTAAATTTAGATCTAGCTGACGTTGCAAAATGTAATTAAGTTCATAAATTTTCATCTTTATCAGTTCTGATGTTGTCATAATCAATTAATTCTGTGATGTTAATAATGTTTCCCCATCTATAAATATTAGTTATTTTATGTGTGTGTGTGTGTGTGTGTGTGTGTGTGTTATAATGAAATATATATATATGCACATACACACATATATTTTATTTTATTTTATTTTATTTTTTTTATTTATTTATGTTTTAAGCCATAGCATCTAATTCAGTGTTTGATATTCTTTACTGAATTATTTGCTGTTCTAGACACTTTATCAAAATTGGGAATCAGAAGATATGGTATGTGATGTTCTGTCTCAGAGAAAAATTTAATATTAATTCATTAAATTACATATAATTATAACAGAGAACAATCCTTAATATATACAAAATATTAATCCTTTCTATTGCATATAATTAAGACAGTGAATATTCTTTTATATGAAGAACAGAATATTAATTATGAGGGTGAATAATATTTAATATGAAGTACAAAATATTAGTTATTTCAGTAAAATATGTAATTAAGACTGTGAATAATCTTTAATATGAAGTACAAAAAATATTAATCCATTCATTACTAGTGAAACAACTCAATGACCACTGCCTGGCTCGTTGAGATTAACTAAATAAAATATGTCCCCCAGCAAGGACCATTATCTCACATTTCTGCTAACAACAATGTGAATGACCTGAAACAAGACTTTCTTAATACCTGTACTGGCGGCAAAGAACCTTAAATAACCAATCTTCAGTCTTAAAATACCCTAAATTTGGAATGCTCTTCTTTTTATCTATATTAAGTGGTGTGTTGTTGTTATTTTAATTATTATTATTATTTATTAATTAATTATTATTGCTGGTATTGTTACTAGTGTTAAAATTATTATTATTATTAATTATTATTGGTATTATTACTGTTCTGTTATTACTGTTATTATTTTTTATACTTTTACTTTATTATTGTTGTTGTTCTTCATTTTATTTGTATTTTTATTTTTATCACTATTTAACCTTTTCACACCAGATTCATGTTGTTAGTGTTATTAGTGTTATTTTTAATAATATTATTGTTGATATTGTATTGATCTTCTTCTTATTCCATTATTATCTTCCTTTTCTTCTTATTATTACTAATCCGCTTTAAATACTACAATCACCAAACATTCCAATAACCAAACAATTCAAGACATGTAAAAAAAAAATAATAATAATAAAAAAAATAAAAAATAACATACTTTTAAACCATTGTTCTTTTAATTTTAAAGAAAAAAAAAAGGACAAAATTAATGGCATCAATTTTGGGGTAACCTATTACAAAATAAATAACCCCTTTGTCCCACTATATTTATTGCCATTATTATCTTACACATCCAACTTACTCTGTCTGTTCATTTGATCGCAGACCTCAATTATTTTCCTTATGTTTTTCCTCCAAGCCTTGAGGCATTTTATGGGGACCTGTTGGCTATTTATTCTGTAACTGTGTGCGTGAGCTAGACAGTTAATCCTGATTTAAAAATTGCAGCTACAAAGTGTTCTGCCAACACAGATATTTCAGTTATAAATCACCAACTGATGTATTTTGGTATGTCCATCAGTCAGATGGTCATTTATTGGTCAATCAGATAGCTTTGAAGTGATGGACAGTAATTCTTAATAGATTGGGGTTTTTATTTATGAAGCAGAAATTTGGTACGAATAAATGAAAATGGCGTTTGTGAGTCTTGAAGTGTTGTAAGAAATAATAGTGATAAACTGTGTGTTTGTGTGTGTCTGTGTGTGTGTGTGTGTGTGTGTGTGTGTGAGTGTGTGTGTGGGTGGGTAAGGGTAGGTTTGGCTGTGGTTTTATGTCTGTGTGTTGCTATGTGTGTATCTCTGTGTGTGTATGTGTGTGTGTTTCTGCGTGTTAATGGAAGGTATATATATCTATCTGTGTATCTGTGTGTCAGAGTGTATTTGTCACAAACATTTCCCTTCTGTGTATATATGTAAATGTGTTTGCATGTGTTTGTGTATGTGTGTGTCTATTTCTGTGCATGTTTATGGAAGATATAAATCTCTCTGTGTGTGTGTGTCTGTATGCAGTGAGTGTGTCTGTCACAGATCCTTCCCTTCTAGGTGTCTGTCTGTATGTATGTCTAAGTGAATATTTTTATTTTTATGTGTGTATATATGTATATATGTTTGCACATGTGTGTATGTATATCTGAAAGAGAAAGGGAGAACTTTAGACATGAACACAGAAAAAGAGAAACACACAGAAATAGAGAGTCAGAAATAATATATACACACACACACACACACACATATATGTATATGTGCTTTCTTTGATGATTGACTACATCAAGCTGTGATTCAATAAACAGGTTTATTAAGGCAATACGACTTACAGGATTTTGCCCTCTGTGCCAAAACATACGTCACATGTTTATTAAAGCTTGGACTTTTCTATGGTCACAAATGTCAATATAACCTAAAATTGTCTTCTTATTAAAACAGGAGGCCATTAACCTGTCTCTGGGCTTCTTCTTTCTGTCTGCAGATTAAGCAGCAAGATTCTTGTCTTCAACACTGTCACAGAACAACCACATCATTAATACGTGTGTCCAGTACATGGGCTCACTGTGTGTGTTTAGACTACTTAACACATTTCTGGGTTGTAATCCTGGCTTTAATCTGATTGTAGATTTAGCTGGTAATTAGCATGGTGTATATGGGTGATTGAAAAAAAAAAAAAAAACTTTTTACAACTATGGTTAAATTTTTTTTAAATTCTGTGTCATTTTTTTTTTTTATATTATAATAATTGTTGTTATTGTTGTTGTTGTTGTTATTGTTTGCTATTTTATAATTATTATTTTATTTATTATTATTGTAATTTTTATTACTGTTATTTTCTTTTTTTAATTGTAATCCTTATCATTGTTCATTTTTATTATTAACTTTATTATTTGTTATTATTATTATTAGTAGTAGTAGTACTAGTAGTAGTAGTAGTAGTAGTAGTAGTAGTAGTAGTAGTAGTAATATTTATTTATGAGATAAAGTGGTTCAGTGGTTAGAGTATACAGATTAAGTACGATGGGTCATAAAACCAATCGTCCTCAGATCTTCTTTCCTGTTCCATTCAGTGTTTCCTTTCTAGTTTATCATGGTATATGCTCTCCAGCCAGTGAGAAGGTGTATATAAAATATACCTTGCTGCTGATTTAAAAAGAATAGCCCATCAAATATTTCTATTATTATTATTATTATTATTATTATTATTATTATTATTATTATTATAGTTTTGATGTTTTCATTTTCTTTTCAATCTTCATTTTTTTTTCTCTTCATTTCTTTTCTCTTTTTCTTTATTTACTTTCTCTTTTCCAACTTTAAATCTATTTTTCTTTATTTCCTTTTCATTTTAAATATTTAACTTTGGTTACAAGAACCATAAGGCAAATCCACAGAAGCAGCTGCTCTTACTTAACCCATATAAAAAAATTAACAGAACGGAATTACTAATGCTACAAATACTTTTACTACCTTCATATTATTCAAGGTTTATGAACACAACATCTGACTTGATGGATTTTAAGTAATTGCTTTATGTCTATTACCCTGTAGCCTGAGTCCACCAAACTTTTAAACAAATTGGGACTGGGTGTAGTCCCATGGTTAGAGTATTCTTTTGAGATATACAAGGTTGTAAATCTGTTCTCTTGAGAATATCAGTTACACTATTTCTAATTGCAGCCTATGCCTTATGATTTTTTTCACATCTCTGGGAAGGGTATGATTTACTTACTGCTAGTCAATAAAAAAATATTCTACTGTGTTGTAGCACAAGGTTTGTGTTTTATACCATTTTAAATAAAAGTAATGATGATGATGATGATAAATAAATAAATAAATAAATAAAAACACAATAAACAACAACAATTTTATTTTATTTAATAACTTCAGGTTCCAGACCATACGTCTTCATTGAGAAAACTGATTTTTGAAGTCTCATTATTTAAACATTTTAAATTCAATTTTGTTTTCTTCTCTTTATTGTTTATTTTGTATTTTAAATATATACTGAGTTTTGCTTCATGAAAATGGAAACTCCTGATTAACTCTAGTTCCAAGTTTTCTGGATAAATAGTCTGGTGCTTGTGGCAGTATTACAATGTATAAAATAAATATCACTTCAATTTACAAATTGTCCTGCACTGCTTTTCAATTTATATATGGGTTGCCCTGAGTCAAGTATCAAAATCAAAAGTAACCATAAGAATCACTTTAGTGCTACTAAATAATGTCATGGAAGTAACTTAGTAAAATCTAATTGTTTTAAAAAGAATTTACATTTAAATTCACACATTATATTTAATAATAAAGCACATCCTCTTTACATCTGAAAGTAGATTAAAATTTTTTCAAATTAAATTTGCTTGTAAAAAAATCAAAGTAAATAAAAGACAAAGCTAAATTAAAGTAGAAAATCAATGTTAAGAATACATTCTTAAAGATATTTAATTTAAAAACTGAACAGTGTAGTAATTAAATTAAATAGTTTTAACATTTTTTGTTCATACTAGATGTATATGATATAATAATATACATGTGTGTGTTTATATGAATTAAAACAAAAATAATTATAATAACATAGAATTAAAATTTTAAAAAACTGAATTATAATAATCCAGGAAATGTTTTGTCTTTTTATTATTTATTTAATTCTTTTTTACATTTTTAAACATTTCTTTTACTGACGTGATTTTTATATTATAAATTTAATTAATTTAAAAAAAAAACCTATCATTTTCTTAAATTTATTTAATAACTGATTATTTTTATATATTTTTATACATCTAAATTTTAAACATTTGATTAAATTTATTTTCAAATATATATATTCCACTGAGAAATATTTTGATATTTAATACCAGTTTTATTATTATTCATGATTAAAATATAATATAATATAAAAAAAGAATAAAGAAATCAATAAAGTTAATTAGATTAAGATAAATTTAAAAATAAAATAAAACAGAAATAAACAAACAAGCAAACAAAAGCAAACAAGTAAAATAAATATAAGTTAAATTAAATTAAATTAATATAATAAGGTAAAATAAATTATAAAACAAATCAGTAAAATACCCCATTCAGAAATATATTTATGTTTCATATGTGAGTAATGTTTTATTTAATGGTATTCTACAGAGAAAATAAAATAAATAAATAAATATTAAAATGAAATGAAATAAAATATAATATAATATAATATAATAATAACAAAAAAAAAAAATATATATATTGTACTGAGAAATATATCTATATTTTACAAAAGATTAAAAAAACAGTGTTTTTTTGTGTTTTGTTTTGTTTTGTTTTTGTGTTGTTGTTTGTTTGTTTTTTTTGCATTTTTTATTCTCCAGAGTACTCAAACAGCAGTCAATCAAAAAAATCATTTATTGTCTCTAAGCAGCTCATAAACAAAGTACTGAAATCTGTAAGAAATTTTCTGTTATTTCATTACAGATGTAGGTCCCAGAACACAAATATTCTTTTTTCTTTTAGTATAATTACATTTTAGCTAAGCCTGTAAATTTTGGTTAGTTTTTAATGATGTTTGTGTGTGTGTGTGTGTGTGTGTTTTTGTTGTTGTTGTTAGTGTTAGCATCAGTATACACAACTTTTATCTTTACTCAGAGTTTCACATTGGTTTCTTTATTTTTTTTATTCACAGACACAATATTTTATTTCCTAAGCACTTGAGATTTTTCACAATCTCTTTCTTTCTACAATCTTTAACCCTCTTTAACTCAAGTTTACTCCATAATTAAGTATTTTTTTCTGTATTTTTGTCAATAAAAGAAAGCTTCAGGGATCACCAGATTTCATTAAGCAATTTCATGATCAGCATCTTTAGTCCCATGAATCAATTACTGGAAATCTTTTGTACAGAAGATAAAAAAATGTATGACCATGTACATACATAATTAGGTACAAACCTTCATTAATTTTTATTTTATTTTTTATTTTTTTATTTTAATGTTTTCTTTTTCTTTTTTTTTTTTTTTTTTTTTTTTTTTTTAGGTTTTGTGGTTAAAGTCAGCAAGAAATTTATTTTATTTTATTTTATCTTTTTTTTTGTTCATTCTGTTGTATTCTCTGTGGAATAAGATTAGATATTAAACATGATTGACAATTGTTCAGTTTTTCATAGATAAATCTGAAATGCAGACAAATACATCTGCCTATCATAAGTAAAAATGGTTTTAATGTTGTTTTTTATTATTACTATTTAAATAATTTTCAACATTATTATTATTATTATTATTATTTTTTTTTTTAATAGATGCAGTTTTCATTTTTAATTATTATCTCATGGTCAGAATATAACTTAAAGTACTTGACTCATTTTAGATTGTTTCAATATGATGATGATGATAATAATGATGATGATTATGATTAATATCCAGATGATGGTGATAATGATTATGACCGATGTGATGGATTAATTATAAAGTTTTAAGAAATATATAAATAATAATAATAATAATAGCAAACAAAAGAATAAATAATAATGAAATAAATAAGTATATTGGAATCATAATTAAATAACAAAAATATATAAATCAGTAATAATAATATGAACATGAATAAATAATTTATAATTATATATATGCTGAAAGGGCAATGTCTTTAGTTTATAAATTAAAAAAAATATATATTTTTTTTTATAATTTATGTATTAACAATTTTTTATATTTTATATATTTGTCAAAAATGAAACAAATCATAAAGCTAATAATAAAAAAAATTGTTAACAGCTGAATTAAAAAAAAAAAAAAACATAAAAAAAAAAAAAAAAATTATATAAACTAAACTAGGTAAGTCATTGCCCTTTCTGTGAAGTAGGTACTCAATCAAAACAGAATTCCGCATCAAGCTAATTATTTCTATAATGTTTTGCACGTACAAATCAGCAAAGATTTACAATGTCATTGTGCAGTCACTCGTAACCTTGACATACAAAAATGTCTATATCTTGCATCACAATATATGGATTTTATGGATGAAAATGTTCCCATTTACCTCCATTAATATACACCATTTGAGAATGTGCACTGAAGATATAAATAAAACTGAAGAGGTTAAATTCATTACAGTAACAATGTTGTGAAACTACTTTATTGTTACATTCTTAGTAAATCATTGATTGTATGTGGATGAAAAGTGATATGAATCTGGGTTTAAAAATGTTTTCATTTTCAAGTTTGCATTTTGTTTTAACATTTAATTGATAGAAGTGTTATTATTATTACTGTATTATTGTTGTTATTATTGTTAGTAGTAGTTGTAGTAGTAGTAGTAGTAGTTGCAGTAGCTGTGGTAGTATCTTTTCTTTCCTTTTTTTGAAATAATTAGAGTGAAAGCAAATAAATAAAATTAAGTAGAAATGGAATTTATAAAGTTAAATTTCTTTATTCTTTTAAGCAATAAAACAGGAAAGCAAAAAAAAAAAAAATGAAATAAAATGAAATAATATAAAATAAATTAAAAAATAATTAAATAAGTAAATAAATTAAATAAATAAATACATTTTTAAAACTAACACAAAAACAACCAAAATGAAACCAGTAAAAAATGTTTTAAAAAGTAAAATGACAGTAGCTGGTGGTTAATTAAAATAATTATATAGGGAAAACAGAAAACTGATGACATTTAAAACACATTAATTCAAAATCTAAAAGCTGCAAAAACAAAAGAAAAAAAAAAAAGAAAATTAAATTAAATTAAATTAAAAAAAATAACAAAGAAAGAAAGAAAAAATCAGATAAGAGATGAGTAAAATAGCATTAGTTAGAATTGGAAAATACCCAGTGAGCCAGTTGAAATGAGTTACTCCTATAATCAATTATGTTCCTACTAAATGTCTATTGTCCGTTTAAGCAACAGCAAATGAAATTTTAAATTTGATTTCATCTGAATTTCTTTAACCATAAAACTGTAAACATCTTTTTTCATTCTCCATTTCTTTTCTTTTTTTCTTACATTATTTAGAAAATAAAGTGTTTACTTCTTTTTCTTTTTTTTTATTTCTTTACTTTATTTTATTTTCTAATATTATTTTGGAAATAAAATCTTTTTTTTTTTTTTTTTTTTTTTTTTTTAAATTATAAAATAATATTTTATTCCTAAATGTTCTGTTCCTTATGAGCATACATTATGTTTGAATTTTTTAAAATTTTATTTATTTATTTATGAGATAAAGTGGTTCAAGTGGTTAGAGTATACAGATTAAGTATGATGGTTCATGAAACCAATCCTCCTTAGATCTCATTTCCTGTTCCATCCAATGTTCCCATTCTAGTTTATCATGGAATATGCTCTCCAGCCAGTGGGAAGGTGTATATAAAATATACCTTGCTGCTGATTTAAAAAGAGTAGCCCATCAATAACAGCATCAGATTTCCTCTCTTCATCTGTGTAGTCTTTCACCATAATTTTTATTTATTTATTTATTTATTTATTTATTATTTATTTATTTATTTATTATTATTACTATTATTATTATTTTTTTTTTTTTTTTTTTTTTTTTTTTAAAGATGTTCTATTGGCCCAGAAAAAGAATAAGAATATACATGATTTCATAAAGCTTAGATTAAAAATAAAAAGCTTCCTTTACAGTTATGTTTTTCTGTAGTGAGAATGCATTTGCAGAAGAATATTATTAACCTGTTGATATGCTTGTAAATGTTTTGTGAGTCTTATTAATAAAGAAATTTAATAACAAAATTTCAAAATTATTAGTAATAACAGTACTGATTTGACACTTAACAAGATGTGCACGATTCCTAAATGAAAAGCTAAAATTTGTTTATAAGATAATTTTTGTGTTTTACTCCTTAATTCTTTTTCTATTTTGAATTTAGTAAATGTATGTAAAAATATTTTAAAATATGTTGGTAATTTTGCTGTAATGATTGCCATTATTAATCACAAAAGGAAATTTAATTAAAATTTCTAAGAATATTTCTTTATTAATAAATAATATTAGATATTGATTTAGAAGTTGATTAAAATGTTTATTTTTAGTTATTAGACAGAAATTGCCAATCTAATTTTTGAATCTATGTTTTGTTTGTTTAATTTTTATAATAAGGAAATTAAAAGCATAAATTTGATTGACCAGAATATTTAAAAATAATTTTTTTACATCATCATCATCATCATTATTATTATAGTTACCATCATCGTCAATATTTTTATTATTATTATTCTCAGTATCATCAACAATATCATTATTATCATCAACATCATCTCACCATCAGAAAGTCAAGAAAAAACAGTTCAAAAATATTTTCTATATCACTCATCCCAGATAATGAATGGAATCCATTAATTAAAAAAACAAAACAAATCTTCATTATTAAAAGGAATCCATTAAAACCAGAAATATAAAAATATTTCCCATGCCAGTTTTGACATTAACATGTTTCAAAACTGTGAATTGTTAAAAATACTGACAAAAGAAACATTAAAAATTATTACAGCCTACAGCAAGAGATAAATATATAAACAAATAAAATAAAATCACCACAAAACATTTAAAAACTAGTAATATTTTAATTAGTCTTCTATCTGTAACATTAAGAATTATTACTGTTCCTAGAATACTAGAATTCCGTTTCTGTTGCATGTTTTCTAATTACTTAAATGATGAAAATACTTTGTCTATTGAAAATTTATGCTAATATTAAAATATCAAAAGTGTGTCACCTTTGATAGATCAATGTAGGTTTAATGAAGAGATCTACTAAAATAACATAACTGGTTTTCATCTGCTGAATAAATTCAGAAGTCTTGTTTTTGTGTAACATTTGTTAAAAACTGGTTCATTATTTTAATTATCTATTTTCAGTTTATGTTTTTTTTTTTTTTTTTTTTTTGAAGGCTTCATTAATAGATAGATTTATATTTGTATCCATTGTGGTTTTTTGCTTTTATATAAAGTATTTTTTTTATTATTAATGCAAATTCTTTTATGTTTTTTTTTTTAGCTTTCCTTTTATTTATTTTTTTATAATAGACATTTTGTTGAAGGATTTATTAACAATTTTATAATTAATATTTTTTTCAAAAATAAAAATCCAAAAATAATTGTGAAGTATATTTTATTTGTCACCTAAATGAATCTGTTATATAAACTAAACATTTAAAAAATTATTTTACACAAGGAAGTATTAATTTGTTCTTTTTTTTTTTTTTTTTTTTTTTTAATTATACATATTTATTTATTTAGTCTGTTTTTCCTTTGTTTTTGTTTCCTGATTTTTATTTTTTTTTTTTTTTAATTTATAAATTCTTTTTAATCATTTTATTTTTTGTCTTCAAATTTTTATTGTCTTTATTAAATAATAGCAATCTGGATTAATTTTAATAAATCCTCAATTTGACATGAAATGTTTTCATATTTTGACAACTAATTTTTGCATTCTTTTTTTTTTTTTATTATTATTATTATTATTATTGTTATTGTTATTTATTTTCATTGCTGTTACAGTTAGTGTGGATGCTGATTTTTATTACTTTTATGTTTCCTGATGGAGAAAAAGGAGAGTTTTTATTTTTATCTGTGAAAGCTTTTTATTTTCTTCTCTTCCTTTCACAAGAACAAAATTACTTCCCTTGTTTCATGACAGGAAGCTAAAAATACCTTGTTCATGAAAACAGTGATTACCATTTCTTTTAATTTTAATAGACATAATTTGAAATAACTACATCTCTTAATATTAATTAAATATAATTTCACATAAACACATCTTTTGATATTAATTAAACATAATTTGGGATAACCACATTTTTCAATAAAAATGAAAAAATATTTTGAATTTTGACTTCTAATTTTGTTCATCACATATAAACATGTAATAGCTAGAGACTGTGTTTATTACTCAAATTAACATAATTAACATCTCTGTTCGTTCGTAATAAGCAGATTTAAGGGCTTATTTTTAAGCCATATTATGAATTTCCTTAAAGAGTTATGGAACAACAATCCGGTACATTTGTTTTGCTATATCTGAAGGATAGTTTTATTCAGTGTTTAATTATATTCATCACCGTAAGAAATATCCTTTCATCTGTTTCTCAACTTTCTGCAATGAAAAAAAACAAAACATGGCTGACTTTGGCTATTTTTCATATTCACATTATCTTACTGCTCCTTAACCATAACTATCTATGATATAATATAACCATAGATTAAACAAATATGATGAGAAAGTCATTAAATAAAACATTTTTTACATCTTTCCAATTAAAATAAACAAAGTATTCCATTATTTTTATGGGTATTTTACAAAACCAGCCATCTTTATTTTATTTTATTTTTTTAAATCCATTTCATCTTCTTTCCTCTGGCAATTTTCCCTTATCACTTTCTTTCATTACTAACTAAGAATTATGGAGCTATCTGAACAACATTAGAACCTTCCTAAAGAATCTGAGAAGATCTTCTTTAATAATCTATTTGATTATATCTGTCAATAAAAAGAGATATTACCTTAATACAAGCTATAATACCGAGCTGTAATGACGAGTACTTGATGTATTTGTACAAACTCCAGATCCATGTCAAGTGAAATTATTACAGAGCCAAAGATCCTGGTGTATTTGTGTTTTAAAGGAGTGAATGAGGATGTATTTGAGGAATAAATAGTTTTTTATATATTTTAGCTGAATGGGTAATGATTTTCATGTATATGTTCGGAACAAATGAACGCAGTTTGTTCTGTATGTGTTTACTGAATGGGTAATCCCATTTTCTCGTATTTAGGGAATACAACTGAATGAGTTTGTTTCATGTGAATTTAAGGAATAAATATGTTTCTTATGTGTTTACTGAATGGATTAACTATTTCATGTGTTTAATGAATGAATGAATGAATGGGAATTTAAGGAACAAATATGTTTCTTATGTGTTTATGGAATACGTGCCTATTTTGTGTGTATAAAGAAGTTAATTCATTATTTCTTTAATGTGTTTAATGAATGAACAGCAATTTTAAATGTCTTTAAGGAATGGTTGAATGTGCTCTGTGTGTGTTAAGAAACAAATGGGTGACTGATATGTGTTTGAGGATGATTGTTTAATAAATGTTGAAGTACTGGGTGGGTGATTTTAATACATATTTAAGGAATTTGTGGGTGACTAATATGTGTTTAAGGAATTGGTAAGTAACTGTTGAAAGTTTGTTTAAGGAATAGGTAGGTGATCTATAAGAGTAAATCATACAATGGCAACAGTTTTCTTTAATGTTATAATAATAGAAATAAGCATGTATTCTGGGGCAGGTGTTATTGTTTGAAATTAATACTATTTTTCTATTGTTTATCCTATAAAACAAATTTCATATGATTAAGCATTAATTCTTTCATTAATTTAATTTACCAATATTCATATTTTATATTAATTCCTTAAATATATATTCAAGTCCCCCACCAATTAATATATGTATCTTTATATATATATATATATATTACTTTACTTTTTGTATGTATTTTAACACACAGTTAACTTCAGTTTCACTGTTTTATGGTTTATTCAACCAACATTCACATAGCATTTCCATTTTGTTTTGTTTTTAAATTATCTCCATGCACAATACGCTGGACTTATTGCTACTGTTTCAAGTGTTACGGCTCAAAGGATGACAGCCTTTTTGTACTAACACTCATCAAAAATAATCTAAAATAATGGACAATGAACTTAACATAATAGCACTGGTTTGAAAGGCTGGCTAATGAAGTGAAATATCACAGTTCACATAGTTCTTTTCTCTGTTTTGAGAAAGCTGTGTGCGAGTGTTTGTTAATTTTTCAGCATGTGCTGTTGTTTTTTGTGCATAAAAGAGAATTGAGTGAATAGAATAACACACAACCATTTGAGAGATGATTCTTCATGAAAAATAAATTATAAGTACAGGTCCCAGCAGAGATAAAAATGCTTATTAAAAAAAAAAAAAAAAAATTTTGTTTTGGCAACTTTGGTGCATTTATGTTAGTTTGAGAAACTAATTAAAGGACATTCTGTGGAACAGACACATTTTAGTAGACAATAGTTGCTTATATGTCTGTATGTATTCATGTGACTTATCAGACTGCTCATGGAAAATATTTGAAAATGCAAAAAGAAAAAGGCTTTTTATTAATACTTTGTCACCTATTGCTTGAAATAATGACACCAAAACAAACAGTTTAATGGTGGTTTAATATATGTCTAAAATCATGGAAAATAATTGTCACAGTTCATAAAACATACTGTTCTATTTCTTATGTCAGTTTTTTTTTTTTTTAAATGTTCATATTTGTGTGTATATAACTGCGTATTTAACTATATACCTGTCTTTCTGAATGTTTAATTATGTATTATTATACTAAATATATAAATTTGAAACCAATTTTTGTTCAGTTTGTTTGTTAAGTTTTATTTATTTTTTTATTTTTTTTTAAATTCAGAAAGATTATTGAAAAAAATAGTAGTAATTTACAATATAAAAAAAAAACCTTAAAAGTACAGTTATGTCTAAGCTCAAGGAGAAAGCAATCATTACTTATTTTTTTTATTTCAAAATTATTATCATCATCATTTCTAAAAAACAAAACAAACAACAAACAAACCTTTATTCATCTGAATTCTTTTTACCATTGATACCATGGCTGTGAGATAATCAAATGTATTACATTCAAGAAAAACGTTTTTTAAAAAGAAAGAAGGAAAGGAAATGGTTTTTATGCATCTAATGAAGATGGAGCTTAGCACGGAAAACATAGCCATTGTTGAATGTATTATGAGGAATTACATCACATGCAAAGAAGTTTCTTTCCTTTTATATGCACAATTCAAAGACAAATGTCTTTGTTTTCCCAGATTTAAAAAAATAATAATAATAATTATGTTTTTTTCTTTTCATTCTTTTTACTTACTCATCTTCAGTTCTTTCTTAAAAATAGTCATTCTAAATCCATCATTTTTTTTTTTTTTTTTTTTTTTTTTTTTTTTTTTTTATGTCTGTTGTTTAGTTTTTAAACATCTTTGTTTTTGAGCATAACCACCACTGATTTTGTGTGTTTTTTTGTGTGTTTTTTTTCATTTGTTTCTTTTTCTTTTTTTTTTTCTTTCTTTTTTTTTGTTTTGGTTAAAAGTTTATGTGAGGATTATTGTGCTGTTATTTTTAAGTGTTTTAAATTAATATATTTTTTTTTTAATTATAAATGAAAGTTAGAAACTATTTTAATTCATCATATATTAAGTCAATTTCTTCTTCTTCCTCTTTTTCTATTTCTTAATTTTTTAAAATTTTAAATATTTTTTAATTTTTATTGTTTATTTATTTTTATTTATTTTTTTATTTAAAATTATTATTTTATTTTATTTTTATAAATCATTCGTGTAATTCATCAGACAGAACTGTTTGTTCTTTCTTCTATTCAGTGAGAAAAAAAGAACATGGTAAAATGGAGAAAAGTGAATGATTAAATCAATATATATTTTTATTACAACAGTAAAATGACTAAAAAAAAGAAGAAGAGAAAAAATTTTCTAAATGTGCATTTAATCACTGTTATACTATTCACATTTTTAAATTTGTATATCTTTTTTTTTATATGTTAGACTTGAAATAAAATATTATGACTTACAGATAATAACAAAATGTTTCTTAATGTTTTTCTTTTTTATGTAAAGGAACAATACAATATCTGACATACATATTATGTACTTTTGTAAACAAATAGACCATATGCAATGTTTATAAGATGTAAACATCCAGGAATATATATCTCATTGAAAATATATGTATATATATATATATATATATATATATATCCCTGAATAAAAAAGAAAACTTACACACACACACACACACACACACAAACAAACATACATACACTGTAGACATCATCACAAATCCACTCTGTACTTTAGTACAACAACAAAATAGTCTTCATTTGTCCATATTTAGAATGCTCTATTTACCTAAGTTACAAGGCCAAATTTAAAAATATGTTTATCGTTTTGAAAATTAATCTTGTTTCTCCATTCAATACTTCGAATTGAGTAGGTATGAAAATAGATAATTTCAACACTGGGCTATTGACGATTGTTAAACGAATTAGAAAAAAATCTTTACCAGACACTTTCTTAATGAAAATTACACAAACATAGACACATATATTTATTTATATATACATACATACATACATACACATACATATAAATTAATATATATATATATATATATATAAATATATGTGTGTGTATGTATATATACTAATTTATATGTATATATGTTAAACAAAAAAAAACCTGTTGAAATTAAATTTGTTTTAGTTCCTTTTTATAAATTTTTAATTTTATATTTTGTTATTGCTGCTGTTGTTGTTGTTGATATTACTATTATTATTATTTTTATCATTATATTTTTATTTATTTATTTTTACAAGGAATTCTTTTATTAGGAAATTTTCCAAATTTTCAAACCATAATAATAAAATAAACCTGAAACGTCAAATTAATATTTTAAATCAGATTTATCACCAAAATTTTCCATGAATTTTTCTAGCAGTACATTAAATCCAACCAAATGAAGAACAGCATAGTAAGAAAAAAACTTTATATGTATTAAGTGTGTATGTATGTAATGATTCTGTGATTTAAAAAGGCAACATAAACATTTTTTCAGTATGGTGTGCAATATTTGTGTTATTACATAATGAAAATCTAATTAATGCTATAAACCAAATATATTTACACAGTCTTTTAAAGAAAAGGTTTGGAAAATTGTTTAAAACTAGAAATATAACTGTGTATATCAAATCTTGGATTATGTAACAATTCTTACTTTTAATTTAGTGTTTAAAAATAATTGTCTTGTAGTTGTGATTTTTGGATTTCAACAGAAAAGGTTAAATAAATTCCTTGTCCATTGACTCTTACAGGAAACAAAATGTGAATTTATAATGTTAAACATGCTTTTTTTTTGAACATTTTAAAAACAAAACAATAAACAAGTTTCTATTTTCTTTTCTAACTCACTGTACGAAGGAAAATGGTCAATTTTTCATTGCCTTGTTCTAAGTAAACAGTAACAGTTTAGATAATGAAGTAATAAATGAAGTTTTTCATCATCTTATCTCACATTTTCCATGACAATTGTGTTCCCTGAAATAATTTCCTCTAACATGGTTTTTTCATCAGATTTAGAATTAAAGTGACCTATCGGATCAAATTTGGTTAGTTCTGAGTTTGATTTGGAATTAAAATTTGGTCATTCTGTGCCAGATATCATAGAAGTGACCACTGGTACAAGAAAATAAATTGACCTTATTGTCAATATTTCGTCTGTTTTCAGTTGTAATTCATGATAAGTGGAGTGAAAGAATCTTGATTTAATATAAAGTAATTCTTCAGAAGTCACTTGTGACCAGTTTCTATGAAAGGGACCATAAGTTACTTAAGATGATTTCTGATAAGTTTAGATTGGGTTGTAGATACTTTCGGTAATTTTGAGGATTTATTATTATTATAATTATTATTATTTTATTATTATTATTAGTAGTAGTAGTAGTATATTATTTATGATTATTTGCTTTTTTATTTACATATCATTTTTTAAATAAGAAGAGAAAAGAACTGACTTAATTTAAAAATGTTATTACATTGACTGGTATTATTTTCAGAAATGTTATGAGTGTGCATGTGTGTGTGTGTGTGTGTGTGTGTGTTTAAAGTGAGTGTGTGAAGAGTTAAAATGATATTGTCTACTATCTTATTTTCTGTCTTATTTGTGTGTGTGTGTGTAATATTTGTATGTCTGTGTGTGTGTGTGTGTGTGTGTGTGTGTGTGTATTTTCTGGTGTAAAAGAAGGCAAGAGAAAATAAAATATTCCAGCGATTAAAAGATTTGTTTAGATTGTGTACAACCATCAGGACTGTTCGACAAAGACATCATTGTCAAAGATTATCTCTCAGTAACGTCTGCTGAACTGTCAGACATAGCAGTTTGATTGAACAAACATGTCAAACAAGAAGATTTGCTTAGCGATTTTTCTCATTGACAGCACATTAACACAATATTAACACATGAGCCTAATATTACTTTGCAGTATAATATTAACATCAACACATAACATAATAAAGCTGAAACATCCAGTTAATATTTAAAACCAGATTTTCAATCAGTGTATCAAACCTAACCAAATTAGAAAGAGCAGAGTAAGAAAGCAAAAAAAAAACAAACACAATATTAACACAGCAACATAACATTAGCATATCAACACAATATTAACAAATCAATATAATGTTAAGATATCTGTACAATATTAACACATCACAATAATATTAATATATGAGTGCATTATTAAACATCAACACAGTATTAACACATCAACATAATATTAATATATCAGTACAGTATTAACACATCAGCACAATATTAACACATCAACTCACTAATACAGTATCAACACAATATTAACACATCAGTATATTAAGATATCAGTACAATATTTACTCATAAGCAATATTAATATATCAGTACATTAGAAACACATCAACACATCACCACAGTATTAACACATGCCAGTCATACATCTACTGTATTTGTGAGGACATATGAGATTACTTTGTAATGAATGTTTTAATGGAAGAGAAGCAGACAGACAGATAGATAGACAGACAGATAGATAGATAGATAGATAGATAGATAGATAGATAGATAGATAGATAGATGTAGATAGACAGAAAGAAAGATAAACAGATGGACATGTAGACAGACAGATAGACTGACAGGTAGGAAGACACATGGACAGACAGATATATATATATAGCTACAATGCTATTTAGATAAATATATAGATTTGTTGAGTTAGAGATAGAGATTTGTTGATACTTAGATAAATAGGTAGACTGATTAACTAACAACATACATACAGACAGACAGACAGGTAGATATTGACATTATAAAAGAAACCAGTTGAGATCTTTGGCTACAGATGTTTGATGTGTTGTTTATGGGAAGGTGTACAGAAAAGATTTCTTGTTGCTAATTCAAAAAGAACAGCAGATTATGATGCAGATTTCTTCTCTCCTGGTGGTTCTTAGCTATATGTAGGATGCCCGAAAGACTTTAATGAAAAATATTGTGAACATCATTAAGTAAAATATTTCTTCCTTCTTCCAATATTTAATGACATAAAATTATTTTTGTATTCTTAACTATAGATTAAATAAATAAATAAATAAATAAATAAATAAAAAAAAAATAAATTAAAAACTCTTTATTGTAGGCATTCCTTTGTTAATTGGCCAGTTTAAATATCTGTGTTGGAATGAGTTTCACCAACTTGAAACACACAGTTCCTTCATCAGCTTTTTTAACAGCTAGGTGTCTTGGGAAATGTATTCAAAATGGCTGTGGTGCATTGCAAACTGGGATAGCTAACAGACAAAATCTGTGACCTCAGTGAAAACAATCAATTTGTGTGAACACTTACAAAGTATGTCAGTTGTGACAAACAGGAGCCCTTGTAATTGAGGATGCTCATTAGAAAAACAAATTAGTGATGTGATTTTAGAGCTGCTAGACAGAACTCTGATTGATTGTAACATGCCAGTGAGAAAAAAAGTTTGTTTGAAAATATTCTCCCTGTGACACTCACTAGATCAGCCAGCTGAAAGATGACTACATTCATTAAAGGGTTCAAGCACAATTGTCTGGGTCACAGCATTCCAGAGTTTTCAAAATGTCTCGTTTTTCAGACAGAGTTTGTGTTTTAAAGGGTCTGAAGAAAAGAAATGGAGTGGTGTTTTATTTTGTTTTTTTTTTTTGAATACATCACCCAGTTAATTCTGTGTTCAAACTAGTTCTTTTAACAGTTAATCTCTTGAATTCCTTTTTTGCAGACAGTTGTCAACTTATGAACACATTCTATAGCGACCAATTGGTCGTATGTTGATTTGGACTGAATTCAGACATCTTGGATTACGGAAACCATATTACTATTTGTTTCATACTGTATGAAATCACCTTATCTCAGTCTAAAGTTATATATATTCTTTTTTAGTAAGCACTTTAAGTAGTTTAAATCAAATACAATTCACACTACTGCTACAAAAAAATACAAAAAGAGAAAATATTTATTGATCACTGGGGCTAAGAAGTGGGCAAAAGATGTTTCTTTCTTGGGGAAGCAATGCAGTTGTTTTCCTTACAAACACACTGATCTTATTCTGAATTGTTCTTTTTCCCTCTTCCTCATATATCTCATGTTAAAAATGAAATGTGTCTTGCACCAGTGTTGGCAGATAAGTATGTCTAGATTTAAACATGACACCACTGTTAAAAACACACACACACACACACACACACACACACACACACACACATTTTTTATATATATATATATATATAAATGTTTAAGTTACATAATTACAATTACACAATGGAACATGACACTCAATTTTACAACAGCTATTTGCAAACACATCCTACAGGTTTGAAAAATTTTAGTCACGAATTTTCACTTGGGAATTTATTTTCATTTTTATCCTACAGCTCTGTATTGTAATGTTTTTGTTATTATTATTATTATTTTTTTTTTTAAAACATGAAAGAAACCCTCAACCTTTCTCCAGGCATTTCATAATTTGTTGTTGCTCAGAGAGAAACAATTGAAGTGGCACAATATGGCTGCCAATGCTTCCAGCTGTTGTTTAAATAATTATTAGGTTTTGTTTGTGTTACGTCAAGGCTCATCCAGAGATTGAACTAATTATTTATAATTAGAGATTTTCTTCAGCAGTGTCAGTAGACTGACATGCTAATATCCATTTGTATGTCTTTCATTATTCATTTTGTTGATGTCGTGTTCATCAATGAATGAGTATTCAAGTAGTGCTCATCAGTATTATTGTGGTCTGTGGGTGTTTGTATGTTTGTGAGTGTGTGGATCTGTGTTTGTGAGTCATGTATGTGTTTGTGTGTGTTTGTGTGTGATATACACTGACTGGCATATGGCACACACGTACACTGACAAATGTAGCTGAATAGACAGAAGAAGAGATTAATAAATAAGTACTTATATACAGAAACAATGATATATAAACTCAAATTCATAATCAAACATGTACAGAGACAAAGCTAGACACACACACACACACACACACACTCATATACATACATACATACATACATACATACATACATATATATAATGTGGTCAAACTAGTTCTTTTAACAGTTAATCTCTTGAATTCCTTTTTTGCAGATAGTTGTCAATTTACAAACACATTCCAATCCATCCAGTTGATTTGGACTGTATTCAGACATCTTGGATTATAAAAACTATGTTATTATTTGTTTAGTACTGTGTGAAATCACCTTTTTTCAACCTAAAGTCATATTATTTCAAACAATATATATATATATGGCTTGGTAAAAACAATTAAAAAAAGAAAAAATATTTATTGATCACTAGTGCTTGGAAGTGAACAAAGGATTTTTCTTTCTTGGGGAGGCACAATGCAATTGTTTTCCTTACAAACATACTGAGCTTAGTCTGAATTGTTCTTTTTCCCTGTTCCTCAAAAATCTCACATTAAGAATGAAATGTGTATCTATATATATATATATAAATATATGTAATGGACTAACACACTGGCCTTATAAAGAAAAATGAACAAAGTGGTTAATGGGCTTACTTTTATTTTCTCTGCACAATCTCTCACACACAGACTGTGTCTGTCTGTCTGTCTATACGACATTGTTCTATGATTATGTTCTGATGGAAGAAGATGCATTTTGCCACATCAAAGAGACACACTGATTAAACAATGAAAAAATCTCAGTTGATGTTGGCTCTTATGAGAGACTTTGATGAGATCAATAAAAAAAAAAGCTTACTTCATTTCTTGGTATGATCTTTTCTTCTAGATGTGTCTGTGTGTCTCTGTGTCTGTGTTTCTGTATATTTTTTGCATATTGTATGTGTATTTTTATGTTTATGTATGTGTGTTAAGTGTGTTTGTAGATCTGTAGGTGTGTTTATTTGTGTATTATATGTATATACATGTGTATGTATGTATGGTAGTACTCTGTATGTTAGTACATATATAGGTATGTTCGTATTTATGTATGCATGTATGAATATATGTATATATGTATCTATATGTATCTGTGTGTGTGTGTGTGTGTGTTTGTGTATGTACATACATATATGTGTAGGTATGTATGTATGTGTGTGTGTGTGTATATATATTTATATGTACATTTCTGTAGGTAGTAATATTCATGTGTATTTATAGTTTTACCAAAAATACTTTTATTATGAAAAATACTACTTTAATGTCTTGTTGACATTTATAAAACTTAACATTCAGTTTCAGTTTTTAAGTTATAAACACAAGTTATATACGCAACCAAACTGTGCTTACATTTCTTATGTAATCAAACAAGAACAGTCTTATAAAATGACAAAATGAATTAAATACTTAAATAATTTGATTCTTATTTCTAAAACCTTTTGCATAAACCATTACACATTTATTAACTAATATATAAATTTGTCGATTTTTTTTTATTTTTTTATTTTTTTATTTTTTTTCAACAAAATATTTTTTTCCTACTCTCTTGCAGGATGAAATTCTTCATGCATGAGTAATTATGGTCCTAACTGAACTGTCTGAAGACGAGTGCAGTAAATATTAAAAATCTATAATTGTGACAAAAGAGTCTGGTTTTTAACACCAGTCTGTCTGAACTGTATCGATCCTCTTGTTAACGTTTATGGGTGAAACTGGAAAAAAAGAAAAAAAAAGAAAAAAGAAAAAGTTTTTAAATTGTGGGGCAATAGAAAATCTATTTTTCAGTTTGAGGTCACTGACATCATCTTTAGTGTGTTGTGTAAAATTAGAAAATCTCAAAGGAATTCAGTAGCAGTTTATGGTTCATTTGTAGACCAAAGACATCATTTGTGACAGCCTTAAGGTCAGTCATCCCAGATTCACAGATAACGTTTTTTCCCATTCATGTCAGCTCTTGATGACTGCTGTTATAAAGACTATATTGCTTCTTTACTGTCTGCAGGAAGGCAAAGGTGAAAACAATTCCTTGCTGATAATTGATTAGAGTAACCCATCTTTTTTTAAGACCCTGGTATTTTCTTTTCTCTGCAGGAAGATGTAAATAAAAGATTCTTTCCTGTAACTGAAAGGCGTAGTACATATGATGCCAGTCAGTTTCCTGTTTCTTTACCACCTGTAGGAAGGTAAAGGTGAAAGAGCACTTGCTGATAAGTGAAAAGAGTAACCCTTGTGGTAACTTAAAAGACTAGCCCATGTTGTAGAAGCAGGCTTGTTCATTTTTTACAAGACCATAAGTATTTCTTTTCTGTGTTTGGGAAGTAAAATATTCCTTCTTGTAACTGAAAAGAGTATCCTGTGTGGTAGCTGAAAAGAGTAGCCCAGGTTTCTTCATCTTTTATAAAATAATGTTATTTTCTTATTGTCTGCAGAAGGTAAAAAAGTACTTACTGATAATTGAAAAGCGATTCCCATGTGGTAACAGAAATTTTTTCATCTTCACTAAATAATAGAGGGTTTTTACTGTCTATGAGAAGGTTCAGCTAAAAGATTACATGCTGCTAATTGGAATGAATGAGTAGTAACATATTTTTCTAGCTTTATTATGACAAAACAGTTATTGGTTTATGTCTAAGAATTAGTAAAATTTAATATACTTAGAGATCATAAAAATATTTTTTTTTTTTCTATAATAAATTTTTTTATGTACCAGACTAAATATTTAGATTTCAATTTGGTGTTTTTGAAATGGACTTTAGACTTTTGAAGCTTCTATTTTGTTTTAAATTCAAGGCCATGAATTAATATTTGAATTTTTCAGAATTTTCAAATAATAATATTGTGAAGAAAATAGTGTAATTTCAGGACCTTTAAGGAGGCATGTTTTCTGCTCAATTATTATTTTTCATATTTTCCATCAGTCCTTAAAAGATACCAAAACCCCCACCAAAAAAAAACATTAATAAAATCAAATAAAATCAACACTTGAAAACATACAAGAAAAGGCAATAAAGAATAAATTAGAAATACTCCAAAATGCAATAATATTGTTTTATTGTCAATTTATTTTTTCATTTTTCTTTTATTATTTATTTTGTCATGGGGCACAGATATCATTTGCTGGACAATGATGGATGGATGGATGAATAGATGAATCAGGAACATATGGATGAATCATGAATAGATAGATGAATTAATGAATGGATCAGTGAAAAAATTAATGAAGTAATGGATGGAAAGATAAAAGGGTAACCGACAGCACAATTTGAAAAAAAAATGTGTTTAGGAAATTTTAAAACTGTTTAGTTCCAAGAGTGCAAACACCCATTTTTTATTTTTTTTTATTTTTTTTTTTTTTAAACTTTTTAAAAACTTTTTCTTTCATAATAAAATTAATCTAAAAGTAAATTTTAAAAAGGAAGATTATATTTTTTTGCAATAGATAATCCCATTATTTAATTTAAACTAAAGCTTCTTTTTCATTTGAACTAAGTCACATAAACAAATGAAGATAAATAAATTGTCTAATTTCATTTAAAGTCAACTGTTTAACTGATTTATAGATAATGAAAGTAAGTCAGTAGTAGATATTTTAGCTTCAGGATTAGTATCCTACACATAACATTTGAGGCTATTCCCATTCCAAACTGAGCTCCTTCATTTGTTGTACTTGTTTTTGTGAAATTTGATAAAAGATTCTTTGATGCAAAAGTTACTCATATATATATTCTTTTTATTTTGACCAATGATTGATATATATCTATATATTGACCAGTGATATTTTTGTTATTATAAATTTTGTCTATATTTTGAGTAGTATATGTGGGAAGGTTTTGTTTAGGGGAAAAAAACAGTTGATTATTGCCCTATATTTATATAATATGTCTGGGTAAGATTTTTCAACTAATTAAAAAGAAAATAAATTTTAAAAAGTAACACTTCAAAAATTATAAATATTATATAAGATGCATAATTTGAATTGATGAATATTTTTCAACACACAATGAAAAATTATATATATATATATATATGCGATTTCCTAATTGTAGTTTCATCAGTTACAAATTGGCAAAATAGAAGAAAACAAATGGCAGCAATTTGGAAATAGTGTTGTTTGACTCAAGTTGTATATAATTTAGACATTGACTAAATGAAATGAGCAGGTGTTATACAAACTAATTTGGCTTCAGCTCTCAAATTATTTCATTCCACTTGTGATTTGCTTAAAGGAATTGTGATGGATTTCCTCATGTATGGAAAATTTTCGGGTTTTGGGTTGTTGTTTTTATTTTTTTTGCTTTTTTATTTTTTTAAATACCAAAGGAAGTATGAGAATAGTTTTTATATTTTTTTTTAAATTCTTTATTTGAAAGTGTGTACTGTGTGTGTTTAATTTTTTTTATATGCTGTTGTCTGCAATTTTTTATGATTGTTTCTTTTTGTTGCGACTTTTGAATTGAATGTGTTTACCAGTATTAAAATCGAGTTTACTGAATTTTATGGATCTCTCTTTATGTTTATTGAATTGTATTTATATCTCTTTATGTTTACTGAATATTATTGATCTCTTTATGTTTACTGAATATTATTGATCTCTTTATGTTTACTGAATTTTACGGATCTCTCTTTATGTTTACTGAATTTTACGGATCTCTCTTTATGTTTACTGAATTTTACGGATCTCTCTTTATGTTTACTGAATTTTACAGATCTCTTTATGTTTACTGAATTTTACAGATCTCTCTTTATGTTTACTGAATTTTACGGATCTCTCTTTATGTTTACTGAATTTTACGGATCTCTCTTTATGTTTACTGAATTTTACAGATCTCTCTTTGTGTTTACTGAATTTTACTGATCTCTCTTTATGTTTACTGAATTTTACAGATCTCTCTTTATGTTTACTGAATTTTACGGATCTCTCTTTATGTTTACTGAATTTTATGGATCTCTTTATGTTTACTGAATTTTACGGATCTCTCTTTATGTTTACTGAATTTTACAGATCTCTCTTTATGTTTACTGAATTTTACAGATCTCTCTTTATGTTTACTGAATTTTACGGATCTCTCTTTATGTTTAATTAATTGTATTTATATCTCTTTATGTTTAATGAATTTTATTGATCACTGTTTATGTTTACTGAATTTTATGGATCTCCCTTTATGTTTACTGAATTTTATTGATCTCTTTATATTTAATGAATTTTGGGGATCTCTTTATGTTTAATAAATGTTATGGATATTTCTTTATGTTTTGTGAATCATGTAGATATATCTTTATGTTTTATGTACTTTATGAATATCTTTTTACATTATATGAACTTTATGGATATCGCTTCATGTCTAACATTTTCAAAAATGTTTTTAAGTAATTTGTAAACTGATAGATTTATTATTTCATACTAGTTTATTGGTTTATGTACATATCCACAGCAATCCATCCACACACACGCATACACACACACACACACACACACACACACACACACACACACACACACACACACACACACTCATTCACACACACACACTCACACACACAGACATTCACATAGTTAAACTATATGCACTAATGACTGGTGCCATTAATTTTCTGTATTCAGATGAAATCCAAAGTCACTATAATTTTAATTTTTATATTGATTTTAGCACACAGATAAACACACACAGGATTAAATTATATACACCAGTGTTTGATCAGAGGTAAGAACATGCCATTAGCTAAATATACTCAGTTGAAATTTGAAGTCAACACTATGTACTATAATTTTAAATTCTGTATTGATTTTAACATTCATAGAACACATATGCAAAATATTAAATTGCATGCACCAGTGTGAGATCAGTAATAATTTGCCATTAACTTTCTCTTCTCAGACAAAACCTGAAGGCATTACTAAATACACTACAATGTGTGTCTGTCTGTCTATCTGTCTGTCTGTGTATCCATGTGTGTTAAATAACAAATCCATCAGTTTACAAATTACTTAAAAACAACATAATAAATACCAAGTCAAAGATAAAAAGACATCCATAAAGTTCATAAAACATAAAGAGTGATCTGTAATATTCATAAAATGTACAGTTATTGCATTATATTGAAGATAGCATAAAGTTTTACAAAATATATTTAAGACCTCCATAATAATAATAATAGTAATAATAATAATAATAATAATAATAATAATAATAATAAATTCAGACATAAAGACAAGAATACATTTCTACCAGTCTAAAGACTGTTCAAGACAGTATAAAACTCATTTATGCATTGAATAAAAGTGCATAAACTTCTATAACTTAAGAGCATAAAGAAAAAACATTCCCATTAGAGTCAATTAGTCTGGATTTAGACTTCTGCTGGTGAACCAAAACACTTGAACAGTCCCAGAGCACCAAACATTTGACTCCTTGTCACGAACATGTCCAGTGTTTTAATCTCCTCATTATACCCACACACCTCAGAGAGCCATAAGTGTTTCTTACACAAATGTTTGTCTCACTTTTGTTTTCCATAATAAAATGTTACTGGCGATGGCAATGTTTTGTAACAATACAAAAATGTCTGCCGACTGTAAAGATTTTTATTTTTTTATTTTAAAGGGTCAAATTTAAGTAGTATTCACATATTTTCTATACTTTTTAAAAGAGGAAATTTAAGTCACCTTCTTTTAGTTGTTATATTATAATCTTTCTGATGTCTGATTGTCCATATGGACTAAGCTACATTTAATATATTCATTTTAGATTCATTTTTATGGGTCCTAGGCACTCGTGCATATTATTCGTGATAAATATTATTGATGTATCACTAAAAAGATGTTTGTCATCTGTCAAATATAATTTCTTATTTACCTAACATTATATATTTTTTTAATCATTTATCTATAAAAGTAATCTTTTTAATATGTATTTATAATGTTCCAGCAAAATAACCCATTCTGTTGCAATTTGTTTCCATTTTAGTTTTTTTTAACAAGTTCCTACTGTTAGTTTACTCAAATAATGGTAAAGAGCCATTTGAAGGCAGGAAAATACAAAACATAATTTTTACAGTTTACTTATATAAATAATTTAATCTAATTATTTCACAAGTGTCTCAAAGGAAGGTTTATCAGGAATGATTTTAATGATAAAATGACTTCTGCCTGTCCCTGATGATCACTTTGAGAAATCCCCATCAACAACTTTTTTCTCCTACTCCTACATAGTTGTCATAGACAGGTTTGTTTTTGTACCCGAAATAAATGACTTTTTTGTTTAATTACTTAATTATCGTGTTGGTGTTAAAAGAATTATCATCACTGCTTCTGAAATTAAACTTTTGCATCTAGAAAGGTGTACATAATATACATCTAATATTGTAACACACTTATTGCATTCCTAAAACAGGTACCATTTTTATAATATATTTTTATCATACTGTTAACACTAACAGCATCAACATGATTTGCTGTCAGTTGCCCACATACCACATACACTGTGATGGATTTGTGGCTGACACTAAATTATCTAGATAGATGATTATTTTATCCCTTCCCAGTCATTAATGGGTTTGGTATTGAGATTCGTAGTGAGAAATGGGCTACTTTCATGACATCATCCACACCACTAGCTAGCATTAACAACTATATTGGATTGTCAGGGAAAAGATTTAATGAAAACTGTATCTTTATTTAGTTTAGTGAAAAGACAATAAATTTAGTTGGAGACTTTTTGTTTTATTTTGTTGATTATTTTTAAGAAGATTTCGGTTCTCTTTAGAGATTTGTGAATTGTAAAAAGGTTTTGTTTAATTTCTTGTATCTGTAGATTTATTAAGACAGATAAAAAAAAAAATTGCCTCAGACTTTAGTGGGAGACAGTATGTAGTCTATAGAGTTTATTTGTAAGGAAAATGGTCATAAATTTTGTAACATGTACAAACTGAATTTTACTTTTTTTTTTTGTTACTTGCAAGTCATGGTTTACACATACACATAAATATTTGTTTTTTTTTGTTGTTTTTTTTTTTTTATTATTTCTTTTAAATTCTAAGATTTCACAGAATAGATTCTTATCTATTCCAGCAAAAAAACAAAAATAATAATAAAAAAAATAAAAATAAAAAAAAAAAAAAATCAATATCTATACCTGTACTCTATGTATAGATACTGAAATGAAGACTATAATACCTGGTTTGCATATATTTTATAACAACTCCATCTATATACCTATTGCCATCAATATCCTATTATTAATTTATCAAAGAGTGTTGTATGTGCATTCCTGTGTCTGGGAAGGTCTGTCTAAAGGCTTCTTTAATGCTAATAAAAAAAAAAAAAGAGTAACCCATCATATGGAGAAAGCTGGGATTTTTTTTCATTTTCTTTATCAGTGTGGTTCTTAACACTGTCATGACTATGTATAATGTTGGGTAATAGAAGATTAATCATTTTCTGAATGTTTTTATTTTCTTTGTTTCATTAACTTAATGTTGTAGTTGTTGTACATTGTTTTGTTGATTTTTTTTTGTTGTTGTTTTAAATTTTGTTTGAACACTTAATTTTATCACAAATACACAAATTTATCATTATAATATTTTATTTTTTTAATGATGTGTTTTGTTTGTTTATTTTTATTTATTTTATTTCATTTATTTTTTGTTTTTTCACTACTTATTTGACTTTTAATTAAACTAAGTGGATTGTCGTGCCAATTTTCTAAACAAAACAAAGCCCATCATTCTGCAGACTTTAAGTCTAAATCAATAGCTGTTTTATATTAATTCAATTTTTTTTTTTTTTTTTATTTTTTTTATTATTTATTCTATTTCATTATTTTTTATATTAATTATTTTTAAAATTAACTTTATTTTCTACTTATTTATTTATTTATTTTATTTATTTATTTCATTATTTATTATTTTTAAATTTATTTTTTATTTATTTATTTTTTTTATTTTTTATTATTTTTTTTTATTATTATTTAATTTTTTTTTATTTTTTATTATTATTATTTATTTTTTTTTTTTTTTGTCTGACTACTTTTGCTCAAAATTATTGATTAAATACACAAACATTTTTAAAAATGTGGTTTTTAAAAATTACAGTGGTTTTTATCTTAATGGCAGCTGTTAAAAATAAATATTTGGAATCTGCATAACATGTTTGTTTATTGCAATGACTTTTTTTTATTATTTCTTTTTCTATTATTATTAGTAGTAGTAGTAGCAGAAGTAGTAATAGTAGTAGTAGTAATGATGTAGTAGTAGTAGCAGTAATGGTAATAGTAGTAATAGTATTGGTATTGTTTTGCTGTTGTTGTTATTATTATAACATGTTACAGATTATTGTTGTTGTTGCTATTAATATTATTATTTATTCATTTATTTTATTTTATATTTTTATTTATTTATTTATTTTTATTTTTATTTTTATTTATTTATTTATTTTTATTTTTATTTTTATTTTTTTTTATTTTCATTTTTATTTTTTTTTGATCTCACGAAATACTTTTAAATAAACATTTCATTAAATGCATTTATCCGTTTATTTCAAATTTCATTATTTAACTTTACTAATTAGCCTATTATTCTTAAGAACGATTTAAACTGGTTTTAAAAGTCTGAATCTTTTATCATTTTTAAACAGTTGAAAACAGTGGCCATGAGGCAGAGATAAGATTCACAGTCATGGTTTTATATTAAGTACTAATGCACTAAGACAGACTGGTAAATAAGAATAAAATTGTCGGCTGTGTCTAATGAAGAGACAATTTAATGTGTATGTTCATTAAAATCAGTGTAAGTGAACCCTCTGAATGTCTGCATCAACAAGAACACACAGAGAGATGATGGACATTTGATTTTGTCACCTAATTTGCCAGAGGAAGAAGTATAAAGTTTGTTTTAATCAGTTCAGCTCAGTCTGTCAGGGTTTTTTGTTCATGCTTCTGATAATGCTGATACTTGTGGTTCCTGTTGTTTTATTTTGTGTTTAACATGCACGATATGCATGCTTGCATGCACACATGCATGCACACATGCACACACACACACACACACACACAGTCAAACAATAATGCTTGCAAGCATCAGACATACAAACACGCACACATTCATAATTATACACACACATACAGACACAAAACACACACACACACACATACATACATACATAAACATAAATAAATAGAGACACACATGCATAATTATGTATATATATATATATATATATATATATACATATGCATATATCCAGATATACATACATGCACATAAACACACCCACATGCATATAAACCTGCCTGTGTACTCACATATATAAATAAATAATTATGTACATATATACTTACACACATACGTACATAAACAGATAATTATGTAGATACAAATGAGAGTAACTGAAGATAAATTACTGCAGAAATTGATGTCATCATGTTTAAATTGTCAGCTTTGATGTATCATTACTTCAAGAAATAAGGAGATTTACAAAAATAGATAATACTGACATGCATGTACTAAGGAAACTTTTAACTTTGACAGTATGTCTATAGCTAAATATACATTGAGTACTAAATTACATCAATGTTGTTGTTGTTGTTTGGTTGTTATTTTTTAAGAATATTTAATAATGATTTATTATATTGTAACAGAAAGTATTTTATTACGTGTGTATAATGTATATGTATGTACGTATATATGTATGTATATGTGTGTGTGTTTTGGTATGTATGTACATTTATGTATTTATGTATATAATTGTTTATAAATGAATTTATAATACATGTGGCTGACTCACTAAATCTTTCTTGTCATTATTTTATTTAATTTTTTAATTTAATTTTTTTATTATTATTATTGTTCCCTTTTCCACTGTTTTTCAGTTTAATTTTTTTTAAAATTTTTTTAAATTTATTTATTTCAAAAAAAATTGTTATTGTCCTTGGCAGATTAATGGTGCAAATACATGATGATGAAACCTTAAAAGCTAACAAGAAATATGACACTCCCTTTTCAAAAAAAACCATTATTTAAAAAAAAAAAATGGCTGTCCTGACATTTTCTGCAGTGAGATGCATCAGTGCATTTTGTGTGTTAATTTTTAAGGCTTTTCTGTTGATAAAATGTTGAAAAATTATAACATGCAGCATGAAGTTTAAGCTTGATTTATGTTTTTGTTTTTTTTCAGGGTTTTGAATTTGAGCTGGCAACAAACCAGTCAGCAAGTGATCCACTTTTGGTGAACTCTTCTGTCACAAAGTTAGAAAAGAATGATGGGGGAGTTCTGCTAATTGAGGTAATCCACTTACTTTATTTTGTGAATGTAACTTGTGAAATCCTGTGAATTATTATCAAATGGGGAAAAAATATAGAGAAAAAGAAATAAATAAAATTGTCTTTTACCATTTTTACTTTTTTTTTTTGTTTTTGGGTCTTTTAGAAAATCTACTTCTTAATTATAAAGTCTTTACTGATATTTGTAAAATATACTTAAGGAAGAAAAAAAAGGGTTGGAAAGATGCTGTGTTTATTATTCTGGTACTAAATTCAAAGGTTGTTTATGAATGTCAGAAACTGTGTGGTTCTTTTTGCCAGAAGACAATCGTGTTTCTTTCTTTCTTTATTTATTTTTATTTACATACGTACTTACTTTCAGTAAACCATTTTTTTTTTTTTTTAAATTTATATTATATGAATTTTAACCTTCTTTTATATATGGAAAGGTATTTTTTTTTTTTTGTTTTTTTTTTTTTTTCGGTTTTATTTAGTTTTTGGATGGATGTTAATATGTATATATCTATGTGTATAACAAACACACACACACAAACACATCCAAACCCACAGCAAAAAACAAAACACACATTACAAAAAGTTTTATATTTTAAAAGACAAAAAAAAAAACACAAAGAAATGAAAAGAAAAGAAAAGTTACAAAATAAAATAATAATTCCGTACTAGAAAATAATTAACCTTCCTTGAAGCAACAACTTAACCGAAAACAAGATTTGTCTTTCATTATCCTGCCACTTTTGTCTCTCTGTAAAGAAGTTTCTCTTCATGACATCACAAGTCAAAGAGATTCTTCATGTTGTTTTCACTGGCAAGTCACGATTTCTTAAGGCTCCTCATTTGGAAGTCTCCTTAAGGCAACAGACATGTTAAAATGATGTGTCCAATGATGTTAGGAGCCAGACATCTGATAATAAACAGAGTTAGCTGAAGAATTAAAAAGGTGTATGTTGAGGATTCTTGTGTGAGGGATTTGAAAAAAAGAAAAATTTTAAATTTAATAATAATATTAAATTTCAAAAATAAAAGTTTTTGGCTGTAAGGGAATAGAAAACATATTAAGTAATTTTTAGAAATAATAAGTATTCTTTTCTGATATCTACAATCAAAGTTTTATTTCTGAATTCAGCTAGAGGAAATCTAAATATTTAGAAAAAAAGAAAGAGAAAAAAAGATTTAAGGGAAATGGGTGTATGAAGTGATGGGTAAAAAGAATACTAGTTTATTTTTGAATACTTCTATTAAACAAAAAACACAAAAGAAAATGCAAAAGAATTGGGTATTATAAGTTTAAATTTAAAGTTTGTTTTTAAAACACAAATTTAAAACTCGTAGAGAAGATCTAACATGGATGTGCAAAAATCAAAAAGAACTTATTTTAATTCAGTACAAACAAAGTTTAGTCAAAAATCAAAAACTAGTCTAAGATTAAAATGTAAAGCAAATAAAGGTCTCAGACGTTACTTTATTTTAACCTCAAGCTTTCAGTGTGATCATGAAATATCAAAGCAACATACACAACCTTTTCAAAACAACTTTAACCTTTTATATAGATACTTTTCATTCCCAGTAACATTTGGGAATCAGCAGAACTTTTTATTTGTAAAACAAATTGGAAAACCAAGGATTCTAGATAAAAGTCAAATTCTGACATTTTGAATCCCAAAAAGGAGAAAGCTTGATCTTTTAATATGATTATAAAGTTTTAAAAATTGGCTATCATGTTGTTGTTGTTTTGTTTTTGGGTGTTTTTTGTTTTTTTTTTAATTATGATTTATGAACTCAATCATGTGTAAATTCATTTATTTAATATGTCTTGATTCTGAAACTGTTGTGTGAATTTTGAATGTCAGTTACAGTATTTGATGACTGATGGGTTTAAAAAGAATATCATTTGTGCAACAAGCTTTCATTACATATATACATACGAATATACATTCATACATACCCACATACACACATAAATATATACATACTCAAACACACACACACACACACACACACACACACACAACAAACATACGCAATGACCCCAACATCACTTTGTCATCCGTCAATATGCTACACATATTATGTGTGACTCCAGTGATAAATAAAAATTATTAGAATTTTCCTGTTTAGTAAGACTCAGACATCTGCTGTAATATCAATATTACTGTATGACAAACACATAAACTGCTTATAAAGCTACTTTTATTGCATACCTGGTGGTGGAGTACTAAAAACTGTCACTGAGTCAGCAGTAAATCTGGGTTAACCCAAATCTGTGGCTGAAATATATTTATTACGTGGTCAGAGGCAGGCTGGAGAAAAGAACAGAATGAAGAGTTAACTTTGAAATAAATAAATAAATAAATAAATAAATAAATAAATAAGTCAGTAAAATAAAGATCACATTAAATAAGAATTGGATATTTTAGTCTTTTATTACTGAATGTATGTATTATATATTAACTGTTATTAAATAATTTATCAAATTTCTTTTTTACTAATTCAAAATATTAGCTTTATTTTTCATCTTCTTATTGTGACTGTCATTATTACAACAACAACAGCTACTACTACAACTACCATTAATACTACTGCTGCTGCTACTACTACTACTACTACTACTACTACTATTACTACTCTTCCTATATCACAATTGTAATTATCATTAATATTCTGTTATACCAATATTATTATCGATAGTATTTTACAATTGCTGTTACAAATACTATCACAACTACTACCATTACTACTACTACTATTACTACATTTACTACTACTAATTATTATTATTACAGCTTCAGCTATTATGACTACTGCTATAACAGCTACTTCTACTACAACAACTGCTATTACTACCACTACAACTACTTTTACTATTACTACTACAACAACTACTACAACAGTAACTACTACTATTACATATAACAGTTACAACTACTGCTGCTATTGTAATTACTACTATAATAACTGCCACTACTACTACAAATACCACTGCTACTACTACCTACTACTACTACTACAGCTACTACAACTACTACTACTACTGCTATCACTGTTTTTAATTTGCAGGCACTGAATGAAGATCACACAGATATGAAGGATTCCAGTAATTCATTCTCTCTTGTGTCATTTATGTTCACTGTCCAAGGTATAAATTTAAGTTTTATTTTATTTGATAAACCTAAAAATTCAGAAGATATTAAAAATATAACACACTAGATCAGTATGTTTCATACAGATAGTTACTTATATGTCTTACATATACTTTTATACATATATGTGTCTAGATGAGGATAAGTCTGTGTTTGTTTACACATAATTTCTGTGAGCTTTAAAACAAAGTTAAATACAAATGATTCCTAAAACATGCAAATGTTTTAATAAACAATAACAATCGCACACAAACACACATACACAGACATAAACACAGACATGCACATAAGCACACACATTTATAACTGCACTGACATATACATACACACACACTCACACACATATGTATAAACATACACATACATAAGCACACAAACATACATACACATATACATATAAAAGCACACTTATACCAGTCATACCCCGAGAAGACATTTTTCATCAGATTTTATCTTCATGTTTCCCATATAATTAACCACAAGTAAATCTTGTATATTTTCATCTATTTTGTTTTAGAAATGGACTCTCTGAATGCTCACATAGCTAAGAGATCAGAAAGACTGAAAGCTTGGCAGGAAAAGATAGACAGAGATGAAAAACAACTCAGTGAAGAAATGACTCAATATGGAGACATTGTCAGAGTAGGGGTAGTGGACATATACAGAAACTTGCCTCGAAAACTGCTACTTTTTCATCAGTGGTAGGAAAGATTTAAGTATTTAGCTCTAATTTACACTATTTGCAGAATAATGCTATAGAAAAGTATTATCTCATTGTCAGAAGATTTTTGTTAGAAACTAACATAAAAAGGCCAGCTGTCACATTTGAGTTCTGTCAGTTGATCTGCAAGAGGTATCAATAGTTGATTATCATATAAGTCCAGTCAGTGTTTTACTTGATATTTCTGATGATATTAGTTTGTTCAATGTCATTAAAAACTTTTTATCTATCTATATATTACATGCATACATATATACATACATATGCATATATACATATGTTTTAGCTGCAGCTGTTTTTTTGATGTCAGACATAATCATGCTTGTATAATATTGATATTTAATATTTCTTATACTTAACATCATTAGGTTGAAAGTAATAAAAAAAAAGATTAATGAAAGTGTTTGAACTTAATTCTTAAAAAGAAATTTTAAAATTAAATAAATAATGAACATTATATTTATAACATTTAAAGTCTAAAATAACAAACATATTGAAGAAAAACAAAACAAGCAAAAAAAAAAAAAATAATAATAATAATAATAATAATAAGTGAACTTTATTTATAAAAATTATAAAAAATAATAAATAAATAAATAAATAACATTTATTTTTTGGAGAATTTAAAAATACGACAGAAATTAACATTCGTTTTCAAAGCACTTCCAAAAAAAATCTGTAAAAGCCAGAAATACAATTTTATTTTCTTGGTTTAATCTTACTTAAATTGTTTCCTTTAAATCTTACTCTTGACACTGTAAATCGGAAAGATTACTAAGATCTTCTTTTCACAGAGGACAAATTAACAACAAGCAGTGCAACAGATGCCTTCCCAAACTTTCCAGTTATTGTTATTGCTTCGTGTAATTCAATAGTTCCGAGAAACAGGCAAAAATTGTTGCCTGCCAAATAGATCATGAAATTGGTTTTTCAAATAACATCATGGCAGTAAATATCCATCTTGTAAAGAAGCTTGGCCATTATAAAAATGGAATGAAAAGGACAAGACTTCCATATTGCAGTATGATGTCATCTTTATGGCTGTGTACGATATAATAACCACAGAAACGTTTGTCGTTTGGTTCTTTTTCATTATGGATATTACAGCCATAAAACAGCGTTCTACTGTACACAGATGAAATGTTTATTATCATTATCATTATTATTATTATTATTATTATTATTATTATTTATATTTTTTATTAATAATTATATTATTACGTTATTATTACCATTATTTTCATTATTATATTATCATCGTCATCTTTATCATTATTATTATCATTACTGTCATGATCATTGTTATTATTTTTATTATTATTAGCATTATCATTACTGTTGTTGTTGTTGTAATGGATATCATTGTCATTCTCACAGTTATTATTATTATTACTGTTACCATTAGTAGTAGTAGTAGTAGTAGTAGTAGTAGTAATAGTAGTCATTGTATTTTTTTTTACTGGATGGATTCTATCTTTTCTATAATTTACCTCCTTTTTATTTTTTTTAAATTTTAAAATGTCTTAATACATTTTTGTTTATTTATTAAAAAAGGAAGAGATAAGTTTCTCATCTCATTTTTTTTCTTACCTTTTATTTATTTATTAGTTTCTCTGTTTTTACATTTATTTATTTATTATTTTGATGTTCTTTTATTTATTTTTTTTTTCTTTGTTTTATTTTATCATTATTTCACATTCTTCAAACTAAAAACAAAAAAATTATATATATTTTATTCTTTATATTTATTTGTAATTACTTCCTTATTTCATTTTTTTCTCCTCTAAACCAAAAAAAAAAACAAATTTAAAAATATGTATTAAAGAAAAAAAAATCTTTTGTAGTGCAGATGATTTATCTCTAATGACAGCAATCAAACCTGCTGCAAATTCTCTGTTTTTCAATAAAGCAGTTGATGTGTGATACATTCCACATTTTTTTAAATTTGATTTCACTGCATCATTGCTTCAGTTTTTTATTGTTCTTTTTTTTTTTTTTTTAAATTTTAAATTTTTTTTTTTATTTATTCATTTTTTTTTTTTTGTGTGTGTGTGTGTGTGTGTTTGACAAATGCTGAATCATTGTCAACTGAGCTTTAAAAGAATAAAAACAACAATAATGTCAATATCACTTCTAATACATCATCTATTTTAAGTAGTAGAACTTCAGTTACTACTACTGTTACAGCTACTAATTATTATTAATACTATTCTTACTACTGCTTCAGTACTGATGCTATTACTTTTACTACAACTACTACTACTACTACTATTACTGTTACTATTATTGCAACAGCTACTATCAGTAGTACCACACTTACCACTACTATTACTACTAGGACTATTACTGTTGCTATTACTGCTACTACTTCAACTACTATCATACTACTTCTATTACTACTACCACTACTACTGCTACATCAAATATTTATGAAGTACAGTCACATATACATATACATAAACACTTCATATATACACACATATCTATATATACACTATTTCTGCTGCTACTACTATTCTATTACAACAAATATCCCTAGTAGTATTAATACTGTCAGTAAACTACTACTACCATCACAACTACTACTACCATGACATCACCACTACCACCACCACAATTGTTTTTACTATATCACTACTAGAATTTCTACTATTTTTGTTACTACTACTGCAACCTCTACATATACATACATGACAACATACACACAAATACAGACACACACAGACATACACACATTACATTAATAATTAACTTAAGGATGTGCTTTTCTAAGGATTGGTTCATTTATTGTCAGAATATTTGCAAAAAAAAAATAAAACAAAATAAATAAAAAATAAAAATAAAACAAAATAAAATAATATTGTATGACATGAAACTATTATTATTCTTGTTAAATCTGTTATGATTCAGCTGCATGTAAACCTCATAGTTACTTCATTCATGAACCATCCTTCTACAACTGTAACTTCAAAAAAAAAAAAAATATATATATATATGTATATTAAAGCAACCAATCCATTTTTGAACCTTTTAATCTCGAAATCTTTGACTGACTGATTAGCTGGTCTGTTAAATATCACTTTACGAAATCCACTCTCTGTTAATTAGTAATAATTGGAAATAATTATCACTGCTTGTTATTGATTTTTGTTTGTGATAACCTGACGCTCCACAGACTGGATTAACTATGGATTTCCAATGACGGCTAAGAGCACAAGAAGAAGATTCCAGTGAATATCTACTTACTTGCGTATCGTTTCTGAAAATTCTTAAACTGGTTTCACTGGATCTTGGCAGTAATATTTATTTTCCTGTTTGACACCTGTAAGTTTTTGCTGTCATCCTCTCTTTCCCTCTGTTTCTCATTCTACTTATCTATCTCTCTTTCTTTATATATCTCTCTCTCTCTTTCTTTCTCTTTCTAATTCTGTCTACCTGAATCTTTTTTTCTCTCTCTATCTCTATCTGCCTATCATTCTTTCTCTGTTAATGATCTTTTCAAGCAAAGTCTGGAAGTTAATCATTTTATCCAGTATATATTCTAAAACAATAAAATTTAGTATTAGAATACAGTGCAGTATATGCAGTTTGATGAAATAGTCAGAAACCTCTACTGATACTGTTAATGGTAATTTTAAGCAAAGTTTGGAAATTCAGTACATAAGAATAAAACACAAATACACATGAAAATAGCTTTCTTTGGAATACAATTCATTCAATTGAAATTGTAATTTAAACAAAGTTTGAAAATTAATCTCTTTTAATCAGTATACAGGACAGTGCAGTATATTACAATAAGTTGAAGTATACAGAAACTGTACTGACTGAATTAATGGCTGTTTAAAACAAAGTAGGAAAATTAATCACCTTATCCAGAATGCAATTCAATAAAATACAACATAATATAATACAATATAATAAAATCCAATACATTATAATACAATATAATTAAATTCAATACATTATAATGCAATGCAATAAAATCCAATACATTATAATACAGTGCAATAAAATCCAAATATATTATAATACACTGCAATAAAATCCAATACATTATAATACATTATAGTTAAATTCAGTACATTAGAATACAATAAAATTCAATTGTGCAGTGCTGTACAATGTATACAATATTGGTCCTCCTCACGGTCATTTAAAGGACAGTTTGAAAATTAATCTCTTTATTCTTGATCAACCATCTCTTAATATGATATATTTAATCTTGTACGTCTTCAGAATACGATGGCCAGCCTGATTTCCTGTGTGTGATGGAGGGAGACCAGAGTGATATCCTAATAATGACAAGATAATTATGAAATCTGTCAGCTGCTAAATAAACCCGATTTCGCTGATTTTCTTTTGATCATATTTTAATTGCATATCGTCCCTGTTAGTTGCGGTGGAGTGAATGTTAAAGGTGAACCAGCAAATGTGCCCAGAACTGTCGAAATGGAAATTTTAAATCTTCTCACTTGACAGTTGTGGTGTTTCATAAGATACCAAAACTGCAGTCTGCATAAAAATAAAAAATAAAATAAAAAAAAGGTAGAAGAGGAAAAACAAAAGGTTGGAGATTGTCTTTGTATGTCGAGTCGAAAATAGTGTGACGATTTTTGTGTTTGAATTTTTTATGTTTTTAAGGGGATTGTTAAAAATTACTTATTTTGGAAGATTACTTTTAGTTTCTGAAATGTTCAATATGGTGGACAGTTTTGGTTAATTAAAAATTACTTATTTTGGGGTGATTAGATTTATTTTTGAAACATCCAATATGGTGGATAAAAATTACTTATTTTGGAAGATAACTTTTATTTTTCGAAATATCCAGTAAAGATATATTAATAACACATGCAATAAATTGTCCATTGAAAAAGTTATATATTGTAGTAGAATGCTTAAAAATGTATATGGATAAAAATAAAATCTAGATTGATGGAACATCTTAGATTATCAAAAAAAAAACCCACAATACTGGTTTTTGGAGATTTGTTGATGAGAAACAAGTTGATGGATCATCATGATGATTAAAAAATTATCTTATTTCCTGGAACACACATTACTAGATCATTAAACATAAAGATTCAGTGACAGCAGTTGTTTTAAGCTTAATAACAAAACATTTTGATATCTAGAAAGAAAGAAGAAAAGAGGAGAGAAATAATTGAAAAAGGAAAGGAAAAAAAAAAAAAAGAAGGAAATCAACAAAGAAATAACTAAGAAAGAAAGAAGAAAAACAAACAATGTTAAAAAAAATAATGAGAAAAGAAAAAAAAATGAGAAAAAAAAAAGAAAATGAAAATAATACAAAAGAAATAAGATAGAAAAAAGGGAAAAGAAGATACAGAAGAAAATGAAATAAAGTTACAAAGCAAAAATAACAACAAAAAACAATATTTAATAAAAGAAAGAAACAAAGGGAAAGATAAAACATTTCTCATTTAAATTAATTAATGAGCAAAAGTAAGAAAAAATAAAATTTGAAAGAAAGACAGGAAACAAAGAAAAAAAAAGGGTAAAAGCTACCAAATATATTTTTCCATAGAGTTTTAACTTCATTTTTTTTTTTTTTAATTTTTTAAAATAATCCTCATCAATTATTTATTTGGTTTTTAGGTACATCACCATTTTGAGACTGGGGAAATAGTTTTAAATATCACTTTATCAAAAATTAATACTGTTGGAGTGATAAGAAAAATTGTCATCCATCTTGTATTCGTGTTATAACTGATATTGAAGATAAGAATGTCTTTTCAGTAATCAGAGATCTCTCTTTACAGCAAACATAAAAATGAATTCATCAACATTTTTTCTGCAGCATAAAGTCAGAGTGTAGAATGTCAGTGAAAATTTTACATAGTTTTCATGTTTAGTTTGTTTAATTTAAAAAAAAAATCATCATGGCTTCATTTATAACCTTTTTGTTTCATGTTACTGTTATTAATTCTGAAAATATATGTATTTGTGTGTGTGTGTGTGTGTGTGTGTGTGTGTGTGTTTGTTTGACACCTAATTAATTCAGGCAAGTTACTGCCTAACAAAATTAAAAAATACAGTTTAAAAATGTGGATAAATCTATCACTAAATGTTAAATGAATGTTACTTTTATTATTATTATTTCTTATTTATTTATTTTAAATTTTTTTTAGCAGTTCTGTCTTAATTAATAATACTGTACAATATGTTGTCACCACCATTTTTCTGAGGCATTTATATGATCTCGTACAGGGTGAACCAATTTGTTTTGTGGTTTTATCCTGTCCAGTTTTAACTAATAACAAAGTAAACAACAAATAAGTACAGTTATAAAAAACAACAACTGGGCACTGCCATTTTTCTGTAGTTGTTATGTCATCACATACAACATAATGACACTTCATTGCTCTGTAATTTCTTCTAGAACAGTCAAAAAAAAAAAAAAAAAAATATATATATATATATAAAGATTTATGAAAACTATGCTTTAAAAAAAAAAAAAATCAAATTTCCTATTTGTGACCATGTCTGACAAAGCTGATCATATAACATTCATCAACAGCTGTGTGAGTGTGACAGGGTAACAAAGTCGAATTAGAAAACAGCTCTTCTGTACTTGTGTCACAGGAAGTTTACCAAAAGAAAATCAGACTAATTTGACTGGAATAAAAATACCTGTTATCTCCTCTTTGCGCAATGTGGGCAGTGAACTCAAGTTTGCAGACGGAAATTATGGAGATTCCTAAACTGAGGCAAGACGACGTCTGTTACATGGTATCGTGATTGCTGCGTAATTTGTCGAACATGAAGATAGTATGTCATTGGAAAATTTGGAAAAGAGTAATAACATTAAAAAAAAAAAAAAAAAGATTACATGATTGAGATTGAAGAAATAAAAAGATTAAGAAATGATATAATTAGGAAATTGAAATTTTTGGTTTATAAACATACACACACATAATATCTGTGTGTGTGTGTGTGTTTATAGATATATATGTGTGTGTGTTTTTAGATATATATATGTGTGTGTGTATATATATATATATGTACATTGTGTACAAGTGTGTGTGTATGTGTGTGTTTATATATTTATAGATATGTATACACACATACACATACATATATAATGAAACTATAGTAGGAAAATTCAGTAAATTATTAAATGGAGATTAAAATATATAAGTATTAGCATATTTCTCAAATGGCTTGAAATCTAGCATGAACAGAAATATGAGCTTTAGCCTTTTGTTGATATAAATATTAAAACAGGTTAATTAAACTGAACAAAAATATCTGTAATGAATTTTGATCTTGAATAATAATTAAAACAGAATTTTATTATTTTGTACTTTTTTCTTTTCATTTACAGTATTACATTTCTGTTACTGCTGAACTGATTATTAGTTAATACTTGTTTGCAATCCCTCCTTTAGAAAAAGAAATAGGAGAAAAAATGAACAGCAATATTAATATATTTTAATTACTTGGGGAAATAATATTTCACAGAACTGTAAATTCAAGATGGTTGCATTATTGAAAAAAATCACGGAAAAACAACCAGAAATTTAATACTTATACAAGCTTTACAAAAATTCAGTCAAATAAGTCTATAACTGAATTTTCAAATAAAAATAAGCAGAAATAATGTTTAAAACTAAAATTAATATAATAATGAAACTATGATGTAATGTATTCTGAAATTGTCAAAGAATATTAAGAAAAAAATAAATACATAAATAAAAGAATTAAAAAGTCAAAGCTTTGATGTAATTTGAGAAATTAATACATTTTTATTTTACAATTTCAGCTTTTGAAAATTAATTATTTCTGTCAGAAAATTAATCACTTCTGTAATTTTATAGTATGTCTGAATTTTAGAGCAAAATCTTATTTGAACTTTAATTATTTTTCTTTTCTTTCTTTCATTTTAAAACATATTTATTTTTATTTCTATCTATTTTTAAAACTTCATTTATTTACATTTTTCTCATAAAGAAACAAAATAAATAAAGTTTTAACATTTACAGCAGAAACATATTACAAGCATTTTCATTGGTGAATAATCTTTTCATGTTTTAGTCTAATTCTTCAAAGGTTTATTTATTAACACATGACACTAAAGAACTGACTCCTTTTATTATTATATTTTTAATCCACAGATATTCTTCCATTTTTTTTGCTGTTCACCTAATTATATAATTTTGCTTATCACTGAAAAATCTATTGTCACTTTTATTCATCAAAAGATATATTTTCATCTTTCATCTCCAAAAGATATGTTTTCACTATTCAGACAAAAATATATTTTTGGTATTCATCCAAAGTTACATTTTCATTTTTATGTGTTACAAGTACAGCCATGAAATGACCTTCAGCATACACAGAATTATATACAAACACATTCATTCACACACATACACAAATACACAAACATACGCACACATTTGCATACATTACATACATACATACATACATACACACATGCACACATATTTAAAAAAAAAAATACAACCACATTTTAAAAAAAACAAAACAATGTCATTCTGACATCCATTTTCTTTTTTTAACATCAACTGATCTTGAACCTTGATATGTATCATTTGTCAAAGACTTTTATCAGATTGTGTTTCATTTTCATCCATAAAAAAAAAAAAAAGAGAGAAAAAAAAAGAGAAGAGATTAAATAATTTTTTTTTTAAATGTTTCTTTTCTATTTTACAACTAATGAAAGTATTTTGTGTTTGTTGCTTATGACCACATCATTGCACGCTGAGTGGATCAGTGTTGTTGTGGGTTGTCTGCATGTCTCTGGGGGCATGTTCAAGCTTTGAGAGAGATTCTTCAATCTTTTATTTTTTTTTTTTTTTTTGTTGTTGATTAATGCACAGGTCATGTAGCACCAGACCTCTTGGTTGTTGTTGTTGTTGTTTTTTTATTTTTATTTTTATTTTTATTTTTATTTTTATTTTTATTTTTATTTTTATTTTTATTTTTATTTTTATTTTTTTTTTTTTTTTTTTTTTTTTTTTTTTTTTTTTTTTTTTTTTTTTTTTTTTTGAGGATTAATTTTTTTTTTTGGGGAGAGAAATGTGTTTGAGACATTTCACTTCAGTTGAGAAAAAAGAGATTTTAATTCAGTGAGCCAGTGGTGTTTTGTTTTTATACAGGCTTTTTTTTTTATTTATTATTGTTTTATTTTTTTTTTCAACCAAATTCACTGGTAGAAAGATATTTTAATTCAGTGACTTTTTGTTTGTATAGATTTCTTTTCACCATTATGGTTATTCGGTATTAGAAACTTCGAGAAGCATTTTCTTATGATGAGTTTGTTGATTGTCACTTTTATCTCATATTCCAGCCTATATTGTTTTACAATGCTCAACAGTCCTGCAGTATTAAGTGAATGTGTTCATTTTTATTTATATATATATATATATGTATAGATGATGGATGGATGAATGAATGGATGGATGCAATGTATGTAATGTATGCATTTATGTAGTATGTTTGTTTATATGAATGTGTATATGTATGTATGTATGTATGTATGTATGTATGTATGTATGTATGCATTATGTATACTTACATTTGCATATATATTTGTGTTATAAATGTATGCATGTGTGTGTGTGTGTGTGTGTGTGTGTGTGTGTGTGAGAGAGAGAGAGAGAGAGAGAGAGAGAGAGAGAGAAAGATAATCAACGATGAAAGATAAAACCATAACACACCCACACACACACACACACACACACACACACACTCACACACATAACGTTTAAATGTCAAATTCATACCTTAGAACACAGACAAATATCATTCCACTGATTTACAACACATCTTGTGCATTTCCTCATTTCTTTTCTATTAACTAATCTTCCATTATGCTGCGTTCTCCAACACATCAGACATTAATCTTGGCTGGCATTTTAAGTTCTTTTCGCTACTGTGTTAATGACTGGGTGTCTGTGGGGTGTCATACTGTCTCTGAGCGTTTGACACCACTTTCCTAAAACTACAACTGAAAACAAAGAGAAACAGGATATTTTTGGAAATTAAGAATCAGAGCAGACGCAGACATTTCACACAGCAGAGAAACAGCCCAGGAACGTAATCCAATCTTCACGAAATTTGATTGGTTGTTTTTAAAATCTGTAGTTTGTCGGGTTTGAAAACTTCCTTGTTTGATTGTCGGAATTTGATATTATTCTGTGAGCAATTAGATCTGTATATGTATATTTTTGATATATATATATATATATATATATATATATATATATATATATATATAAAGTATCTGGTGTATTTAGTAATTATCTTTGCTTTCCATTTTTTTTTTTTTTTTTTAATTCTTTTTGTTTGGTTTTGTTTTTGTCTAATGTTTTGGGGGGTTTTGGGGGTTTTTTTTTTTGCCATCATTATCTTTTATCTGCTTATTTGTTATCATGAAGATGATAATGGTTATGATAATGATGATTACAATCACCATTATCATCATCATTATTTTAATTATTATTGTTGTTATTATTATTATTATTATTATTATTATTATTTTTATTTTTATCATTATTAATATTATTATTCATTATCCATCATACCATTAATCTTGATTTATTTAATAATATTATTACAAACTCTTCATTTTTGTTTCTTCTCATTATTTCGTGCTGAAATGTTTTTTTTTTTTTTTTTGTTTTAGGATCGCAGAAAACTTTAAAGTGAGGTTTGTTCTCAAGACAGACGATGATTGCTTGGTTGATATGGAGAACATTCTCACAGATTTGAAGAAGATAGAAAACAAACCTAAAGTTTGGTGGGGAAGGTAAGATACTGTTATCTAAAACCTATAAACAATACTTGAGATACAGTGTGTCAGTTCAAATTAATAGGTGTTTATGAGTCTTTAGTTATTTTTTTTTATTTATGAGGGCAAGGTCAGTACATGTTATATAACAACTGCGAAAAATACTTATATCACATACAAGATGTGAATTATTAAGTGTTAATGAGTCCATAGATATTTTTTGTTTATGAAGGGAAAATATGTTAGTGTTTGATAACAGCTTTAATTCTCTACTATCATAAATAATAGTCAGATCATAAACAACATGTCTGGGTGCCTTTATAATGTATTTTAGTGTTTAAGAAAGGAATCAAAAGTTATTTTTGATAATGACTTCATTCATACACATGCACACACACACACACACACATACACCCACTTACACATAAACACATACATTCATATATATATATACACACATTTACCAGTCTATTAAAGTATTTGGTATGTGTTAAGGCAAGGAACATTAAAAAGATGTCTTGTCAGAAATGCCACACAAAATAACGATATTTTTTGAGGAGCCCTGGATGGAATTGGAAATGATGAGAAAATGAAAATGTCTCACATCTATTTGTTCAATATTTCATCAGGTCCAGGATGAGCTCTCTAACCACTGTTCCCTGTCTGTAGGAGGTTTATATTACAGCTCTGTATATAGGATAAACAGATACAATGAAATTTTTATGACAGATAAATTCAGAGGCTCATGGCTTTAATTTGAGTATTGAAGGGTTGTTCACAAAGCACTGCAGAGTTAATTAACCCTCCGTGAACTCTCCTGTTTATTCACTGTGTAAAACCAATTTATATGTATTCCAATTTACTTGGTAATCACCAGATAACCAAAAGTATTTTTCTTTATACAATTTGGAACATTAGCTTAAAAGTAGGTTGTGGATTTATGGATAAATGGTGTTCTTTATTATAACAGAGAAATAATTGTGTTGTAAATGTATTTAATTTGGTATAATTGAAAAATAAGTACTTTATCTCAGAATGATTAAACACAAGTAGTTGTTTAGAGGATATGATGGGTTTGTGTAATTAAAGGGACTGAACCACTCAGGTTTTCGTAAATTAAAGGGAACCTGTCACACTTGTTCAAAATGTTAAAGGGAATCACTCAGTGGTGTAGTAATAAAAATAAAAACAGACCAATGAATTTTTAATGATGTGGTTAAGGTGTCTGTATCAAGATTAGAAAATAATTGGAACAGTCTTGGCACCAGCTGCTAACCAGAATTAGTAATTAAACCAACACATTGTTCTAACTAAATAATCTTCTAACATATTAACACTAACATTGTCTTGGACAAGTCAGCTGTGCTTTTTACTTGTTAAAATTTTTTTTTTTTTTTTTTTTTTTTTTTTTTTAATTTTTTTTTTTATTTATCTACTTTTTTTTTTTTTTTTTTATTATTTATTTTTTTAAATTATTTATATATTTAATTTTATTTATTTATGAATTTTATTTATTTGTTTGTTTGTTTGTTTATTTTATCTTATTTATTTATTTGTTTATTTTATCTTATTTATTTACTTTATTTACTTTTTATTTATTTATTATTACCTTTTTGGGGGGGTTATTTATATATTTGTTAAGGTTTAGTTATTATTATTATTATTATTTTATTATTATCATTTGTTTATTTCACTTTTTTACAATTTCTCAAAAGAATCACACTTCATATAATCATATATAAAACACAGTAACTACAATATATATATATATTTTGTTTCATGATTTTAAATTTCACAGATGATTGGCTGGAGAAAAAAATAATGCATGGCAATATATGATATATGAATATTTTCAATTTCCAAAAAAAAAATTACTAGGAAAAACCTTTCTATATTACGTTTTTATACATATCTATTTTATTTTATATTTTTCAATATCCTATATAAATAACTACCGGACAAAAATATATCATACTGTTAGGTTCCTGTTAAATTTATATTTTTTTCAGTTTCATAGAAAAACACGTAAAAAAAAATGAAAAAAAAAAATTTAAAAAAAAAATTTTGTATATTCCTTTATTCTTCTATTTTATTTAAAAAAAATTTTTAGTTTCCGAAATGAATGGCTGGTTGAGAGACATGGGAAGTGGAAAGAGAGATCATTTTCATCCTCTGTCTATCCAAAATTTGCCTGTGGCTCTGGAAGTGTTGTTTCCGAAGACATCCACCACTGGATTGTCACCAACTCCGATCATCTTCATGTCTTCCAGGTATCTGCATCTATTTTTCTGGCATTTTGGGAGGTTTTTTGTTGTTGTTTTTTTGTTGTTGATTTTTTTTTTTTCTTTATAAATTTTCTATCTGGCTTCAGTATTATTAGAGTTTTATTATTCTTTTTTTTTTTTTTTTTTTTTTTTCTTTTTTTCTTCTTGTTTTTTTTTTTTTTTTTTTTTTTTTTTTATATTTTTCTGTTCATTCTTTCTTTCTTTTTTTACTTTCTGTTAGTTTTTGACTTTTTTTTTTTTTTACACTTTTTTTTTTTTTTTTTTGTTTTTTTTTTTTTTTTCATTTTCTGTTTAAGTTTTTTTCTTTTCTATTTCTCTCTCTCTCTCTCTTTTAAATTTCATTTTCTGTGTCTATATTTTAAAAATTTATTTTCAAATTTTTCTTATTCTCCATTTCTTTTTTTTTTTCCATTTTTATTCTTGTTCTTGTTTTCTTTTCTTTTTCTCTCAGTTTCGATGTTCATTTTAAATCTATTCTTATTATTTTCTTTTGTTCTTGTTTCCTTTTTCTGTTTTACCATCAGTTCTTAGTTTCAATTTTACAGTTCTTTCCATTCTAGCTCTTGATCTCCAGTAATATTTTCTCTTTGTTCTAATTTTTTTCTTTTATTTCTGTTTTACACAATATTATTTTCTGTAAACCTGTGCTGTTTTTTTTTTTTTTTTTTTTTTTTTTTTTTTTTTTAATTCATCTGTGATAGAGAAAAAAGAAGACATTTTGATGTAAATCTATCCCTGTTTAACTAGACTAGACACACATTTAACTCCCTCACTTTACAACATACTGTTATCATCTTGAATTACTCAGTCTTCTTCTTTTTCTTCTTTAAGAAAACAACAACTTTACTGAAAAATCTTACCAGAAAACAAAGTGATAAAAAAAAAAATATGTATATAAAAAAAAAAAATGAAATTTTTGATTAGGACTTTCACATTTTTCAATTTTTAATTTGTTTTTAATTCTTTCATTAATTAATTTTTGCTTACATTTAATTTATCATATTAAAAAAAAAGAAATAAATGTCATAATGGACAAGTGAAATAATAATAAATATAGAAATGTAAAATCAATGTTTGTGTGTGTGTGTGTGTGTGTAGACATACATACATATATATATATGATAAATTAAATTTTAAAAATACTCTTTAATGTATGCAAGAATTAGATAATGAAAGAATTTATTATATATATGTATGTATAATTTATATACAATACAAATCCAAACAATTTCTCTATATCTATCAAACTTACATGTGAGTGTATTAAAATATATATATGCACCCATTCACACACACACACACACACACACACACACACACACACACACACACACACACACACACACATTCATTTACTTTCAGTTAACCACTCTCAGTATTATACAGCCATCTGTCACAATACATACACATGCATGCAATAACTTCCATAATCACATATGTGTATGAATGGAAGTCAGTAGGTAAAAGCTGGGATTATTTCTTAATATCTGAAAAAGTACACTTTACTATGACACAAACACAAACACAAACACACACACACACACACACACACACACACACACACACACACACACACATACATATATACCCAAGAAATAACATGTAGACATGAATACAGTGTGTATGTTTTGTCATTTATTACTATTGCTGTTGTCATTATTATTATTATTGTTATTGTTTTATCTATTTATTTTTAATAGTCAGTATTAGAAGTAAATTACTTTAACATCAGTTTTTGAGGCAAGGCACTTTATTGAGTGTCTTACAGTAGAGGAAAGACAACTCTCGTGTTAGATGTTTTACTGAATTTATCTCCCTTGAATTGGATATTGGCATTAAAAAAGCTAACATCCAACAGAAGACTGAAGATATTTGTCAGTAAAAAGCTGTTATTAATGTAGGTCTGTTTAAATGGTTAGAAGGAAATACCTTTGGAAATAATAATTACTTTTAAATGCTAACCAGCAATTCAAATAAAATAATTTTTCAAAAGAATACTGTTCATAATAAAAAAAAAATAAAAAATGAATACACATACACACACACGGTTTTTTTTTTTTTGCAGTTGAAGTATAACAGCAATAAAAAGAACAATAATGACTGAAATATTTCATAACAAATTAATAATAAATTAATAATAACAATAATAACTCTGTATTAATTCTTACAGCAACATTTTCAAATTAAACAAAATTTATATGAAATAAAAGTAAAATTTCTCATAATTTGTGAAGATCTATGAATTAGTTATTCTAGAAGTACAGGTATTACAACAGAGAGAATCCAGATATACAGCTTGTGTGAGATCAATATAAGAACTGCTGATTCTGCAATAGTCAGCCATTTGACATTCTTTATTTTTGTACTTCATTTTCCATGTAACATATTCTAGTGGATTTGGCTAAAGTACATATGAAGATTAATTTCTAGCTTGAGAAATTATGTTTTATATAGTTAAAATGTTTTTTATTTTATAAATTTGTGTGGTTTTTCCTTTTGTTTCTTTTTATATTCATTATACTTTTTTTTTTTTTTTTTTTTTTTTTTTTTTTTTTTTTTTTTTTTTTTTTAAATAATTCTTATTTATTTATTTATCTGTATATTCATTTAAAAAAAACAACAACAGTATTTTATGACTATTTATTTCAGCACATTTTAAATTAAACAGTTTAAAAAAAATTAAAATGGTCATTGTAACAATGTATTTGTTGTTTGATTATTATTCAGTTAATTTTATCTTTTATTATTTGATTATTTATTATTATTATTATTATTATTATTATTATTATTATTATTATTATATTTTTATGGTGTATTTTATTTATTATTTTTAATTTTAAAAATTATATTTAGTTTATCTTTCATTTTGTGTAAACTTCTTTAAATTATTTATATGTGCATTTAATTTAAAAAAAAAAATGTTTTAATTATTTGTTTTTTTAGGGTTTTTTTTGTTTTGTTTTGTTTTAGTTTGGTTTTTTGTTGTGGCTTTTACTAATTTATTTATTACTTTTTAAATAAACTATTAATTTAATATTTATTTATTTATTTTACTAAATTTTATTTTTAATTTTTTTTTAAATTTCATATTTATTTATTTTTTATTTATATGATCTAAAATTTATTTATTTATTTATTTATTTATTTATTTATTATATATTCTTTTATTTCATTTTATTATTTTATTTAAGGGAGAAGATGTAGCAATGGGGATCTGGTTGGCTGCCATCAACCCAGCATATATTCAGGTAAATATTTTCTTTTAATTATGAAAGATTTTTGAAAAAACATTGACAGGGTTAAAAAAAAAAAAATAATAATAATACAAAAAATTATAAAAAAATACATGACAGAGTAATTTATTAAAAAGCCTGTTTTTAAAAAAAAAAAAAAAAAATTAAATAAAATAAATAACTTTTTTAAATATATAAATCATATTTTTACTATTTTATATTGAATATTTTTAAAAAAAAGAAGTTATATTTACATGGCCGTAACTAGACTGTTTTTGAAATGTGTGAAAAGGATGCTGTAATTATGAAATGTTTTTTTTTTTTTTTTTAAATGTAATTTTTTTTTGTTACTTTGTATGTGTGTGTGTGTGTGTGTGTGTGTGTGTGTGTGTGTGTGTGTGTGTGTGTGTGTGTGTGTGATTTCTATTATTATTATTTATTAATTAATTTATTTATTTTTTATAGGATAACAACTGGAAATGTGACAAGACATGTGATTCTGGATTCCATACTCTGCCAGAACTGAAACCAGAGGAACTGAGACAACACTGGAATAACAAAATATCTTGTAAAGATCCTTGCACACAGTGTTAATGGCTGTATCCATCACACTGGAACATTGTCAAACCAATCAAGGTAAAAAAAAAAGGTCACAGAAAAAAACACAAAAAAAACAACACAGGAAAACAAGTTACAGGAAAAAAAAAAAAAGTCACAATTTTTAATTAAGAAATATATTAGCAATGAAAGATAGATTAAACACATTTTGTGTTAATGCTCTTTGATGTTAATGTTGGAGGTTTAGGTGCATGTTCCACCAAATACCACAAGGAAAAAATTCTGCCACAGTCTTGCAGTCCTCAAGACTGTTGACACACAAGTTATGAAGATGCTGTTGTAGTTGGACGTAACATCGATGAATCTGAAGTCGAGGTGGGTTGTCAACCACGTCCTGCTGGATGATGGTGATCACTGTTGCCTGCTCACATTGAAACCACTCAACAACTCACCAGGTTGATGGGTGGTAGCAGCCCACAAGGTTGAAGAACATGTTGTTCCAACCTTCACTCAATTACCCCATGCATTCTGTGTTGCCACATTCAGTACTCTACAAACCCATACATTTTGTTATATAAAATGTGTGACTGTTTTTTTCTTGTGATTTTTTTTTTTCCCCAATATTAAATTGTGACTTTTTTCTGTGACTTTTTTTTTTTCCTGTGACTTTTTCCCTGCCAAACCACCCTCCTTTCATTAATAGCAGAGATTCAAGAATTTTACCATTCATTGTCTTCCATTTACATCTATAGTTCAAGAATTGGTTAAAGAAACAAATGAATTCATTTACAATACACAACCATCTGTTCTGAAATTCGCTGACAAAACAAATGAGTCATCTTTATTGATAATGGATTTCAGGACATCTGAACGCATTTATATTATAAAACACAATACTATTAAAGTGGTTTATAGTAGTATTAATTGCACAGTAACAAGGTTCAAGTTTGATACAATGCAAATAAATAAAATGGATATGTTTATTGTTAGTGGACAATCTTTAGCTTGTGGACTGTGACCATTAGGAGAAATTACATGTAATTAACAAAAGAAAAATAAATAAAAATAATATACCCCCAAAAAAAACAACAATAACAACATCAACAAAAAAAGCCCAGATGTTGGGGGAAAAAAATGTTAAAACAAAAAACAGATGGTCTACTTTTTAAATTTATTTTTATTTTGAATTTTTTTTTAAATTATTTACCATCACTTTTCTTTGTTGTTTATTTATTTCAATAATTGTCAGTTTTGCATTTCCATGTCTTTATATACATACACTTTGTGTTATTATCATAATTTATCATTAGTGAACACAGACCTCAGAGAAACTCAATTTAAGCACACATTTTGTTTCCATCTTACAAGTAATAATGTATAAACAATAAAAATAATACAAGTGTAACGTATTTCGCTTTTAAGCACTTGGTCTTTAATAAAAGTAACATAATCAGTTAAATTCCACATGATACAGAACAGATGTTCAGTACATGAACACTTCAATAACAATAAAGTTAAATCTATAGCAAGATATACTGCAGCTTTTCAGCTGTTTTTGAATATAAATACTTTAATAAAAATAAATTCCACCAGATACAGAACAGATGTTCTGTACATAAACACTTCAATAACAATAAAGTTAAATCTATAGCAAGATATACTGCAGCTTTTCAGGTGTTTTTGAATATAAATACATTAAATAAAAATACAAAGTTAAATCTATAGCAAATATATTGTGTGGTTTTTCAAATAGTGTTGAAAAATATCACTTTAATAAAAATAAATTAACCTTTACTTCTAATAAAATATGATAAATCAATAATGAATATAGTAGAGCTTTTCAAATACTGTTGAATATAAATTGAACATAAATGGAAATAAGTTAAATCTGTTACCGACAGAGGGCAACCTTTGAACATAAATATTTTATTTTGTAATAAAGGTAACAATCACTTAAATTTATAAGAGGTATTGTGCACTTTACCAGATGTTAGTGGATATAAATATTGTAAATAAATTAACTTTTACTTCAAATAAAATGATATTTAGTAAAACATTTCAGATGTGCTTGAAAATAAATACTTTAATGGAAATAATCTGTAACATATATAGTGCAGCTTTTGAACATAAATATATATGTTTTTTTTATAATAAGGGTAACACAATTGGTTATTTCTATAAATGTTATAGTACAGTTTTCCAGATATTGTTTAAGGTAAGCACTTTGTTGAAAATAAATTTAATTAAAAATCCATCATCGATGCAGCAATTTCAGATGCTGTTGAACATAAATACTTAAATAAAAATCTATGACAGTAACAGCTTTTTAGATGCTCAATATAAACACTTTGATAAAAATAAAGTTAATAAAAAATCTATAATGCAACTTTGCAGATGCTGAAAATAAACACTTTAACAAAAAATAAAGTTAAGAAAAATCTATGTTACACAGCTTTGCTTGAGATTAAGAACAGATGAAGTAAATATTACAAAACAGTATTTCAGGATGCTTAGAGGATAAGCAGAAAAAGACTGATTATACTGGTCTGAAGTACATTTATACTTAACAAGCAAAATAATAATAAAAAAAAAAAAATAATAATAATAATGTGGGTCTATGGTGGGGAAAACTGACCCACTCTCCTCTCAAATAATAATAAATTAATAAATTAAACCAAAAAATAATAGAAACTATAAAATAAGACAAATGAGGTAGAAAATATTAAGTTAAGTTTTAGAAGTTATAATATCTGTCTTGTATTTAAATTCATGAACGTAAAACCTTTTTTAATGGGTTAATTAATAAGTCAGGTATTGTGTTGTGACTGATAACAACAATGTCTTTGAGGTTAAATGAACAGCCGGGTTAATTTTTTAGATATATAATTAAAGATGTTAGGTTTCTTCATAAACAACTGTTAGTTATTTAAGTACTATTAAAAACAAAACTTTTTTCTTATTTTTCTTTTTTTTAAATTTAACTCCCAAAAATACCTGTTTACATCATTCTTAACTGATACCATTGATTTCATAATAAAAAATAATAAAAGTAAAAAAAAAAAACATCTTCTGGTCATAATGACATGATGGTATTTTTTATAATGGAAAAATTCACATCTTACATGGACACTTGACATTGTGTCATTATTAGTAATTGAAACTGTTCTGTGTCTTCAAGGACATTTTACTTGAAAATACTGCATACATACACAGAATGTTATTACAAATCAGCTATTGAAGCAAGCATCCTTCTTTTACGATTAATAAGCTTGTCATTTTTACTTCTAACATATATAAAATATATGACATATATTGGGGCATTGAAATAACACATAACAAATAATAGAATACATTATGGTTCAGTAGATATTGAAGCAAAAACCTTTTAAATGTTCTAGCTGAGATTTGTGTGTTTTCATTTTATGTTTGTAAAGCTTCAAGTTAAAATTCTCTTTCAACTGCCCAGGATACACTACATAATGAATTATAAAATTAATCAAAAACATTTTTCAAACACTACTTAATTGTTCAGAGAAGAATGTTTTTTTTTTTTTTTTTTTTTAACTTCAGATGAATCTAAACTGTTTGTAAAATTTCAAATATCAATTAATTTTATGAGCTGAAAATATCTCCTTAATTTCAAATGAATCCAAAATATTTGTAAAACTTCAAATACCAATTAATGTTTAAGAAAAATAATTATGAATAGAAAATAAACTGCTTAGCAATTTTTAATTTTTTTTATTATTACTTGTGTCATGTGTGTAATTAAATCTAAACTAATTATTTGATGCAGAGAAAATATATTCAACTCTTAAATCTAAAATGTTTGGCTTTTTACTGATATTTATGTAATTTCAAGTTTAATTTATCTCGAGGTGAAAAAAGTATTTGTATATAGAGACTACATCAAATTAATTAAGAGTTTTGTGCTTTAATGTCATAAACAAAATATAGATGTCAAAATATTTTAATTGTTGATTAAATATCAATTCATGCTTTTATTTTATTGTTTGGCTTCAGATTTGAACTAATTTCAGATAAAGAAAATATTATTTAGAATCAAGAAATAATCAGAAGTATCTGTTTGTTGCTGTTTACATATGTAGAAATTTATGTTCAGAAAATGAACAGGAGACTGGTGAATGAATTTATAATTTTTTCAGAGATTGCTGAAGCTGCTAAACTTTTTCATTTAGATGAAAAAAATGTATTCTTATCTTTATTAAAAGTCAGTAAACAGTTAAAAAATGTAAAAAAGTTAGTATATAGTTTAAAAGTATGTTTCTTGTTATTCAAATTTTACATTTAGAAGAGAGAAACGTATTTATCTGCTTTGTGAATAGTTAATAAATAATTCAAAAATGTATTGTTAATTGTTAAAACTTGGCAAAAAAAATTCTGGACTTTGTGTTATTAGTTTAGAAGGTGAAAGTGCTTTCACTTTTTTAATATCTGCTATTTATGGCAGAGTCAATGAACATTGAAAAAAACATGAGCTACACACTGTGAGTTTCTGTGCATGTATGTGTGTATATGTATATGTATATATGTGTAAATGTGAATATATGTCTGTGTGTCTTTTTGTGCATGTTCACATGCATATTTAATTGTGAATGTATGTGTGTAAATGTGAATGTGTGTCTGTGTGTGTGTGTATGCATAAATGTGAATGTATGTCTGTGTGTCTGTGCATGTATATATATATATGTATATGTATATGTATGTGTGTATCTGCACATCACTTATGTCAGCTAATGATTAAATGGATTGGTGTGACAAAAAATAAAAATGAATGACTGCTGATATTTTAGTAGCTTCAGTGCATTAGAAGAAAAACTGTTAGCACTGCAACAAATCTATTATTTTATTCACTGATGCCAGTTAAAACACACTGATTTTATTCTCTGTCATCAGCTGTCACAGATCAAACACTTGTATTTTGAACAGTCAGTCCATCTGGTACAGCTATTATGGAAAAAATTGACACATCGAGAAACAACAAATCAATTTGACATCACACATCCATTACTATCAGGTGATGAAGTAAAGCTGTTTCTTCTGAACTGTTGAAAGGTTCTACTTCTGAAACAGATAATGCTGACATTTCAATTTTTTTTCACAGCTTGCCATCTAATAAAAAGAATAATAAAATAAACACATGTCATTTTAGATTGTTCTTTGTCACCTTCTGCTGTATCTGATATGATGATATATCAGTAAAACACAATCTCTTATCAGTCCTCCTGTAGGTATAGATTGAAACTGTTCTTTTTCCTTTCTTTCCAATTTTTTTATTTTTTATTTCTAACCTTTACATATACTGTTCTAGTCACAGATTCATGTTATTTTATTTATTTATTTATTTTTGCAGCATTATTATTATATGTCAATGAAATTCAATTTTAATTTAAGTACGGATTCAAATTGTTATTATTATTATTTTTGTTAATATGTTTTGCAATAGGTATCATATATCAGTGAAATTTAATTCTGATCAAGGTATGGATTCAAACCGATATTTTTATTATTGGTTATTGTTTTTGGTGGTGTTTTTTTTTGTTTTTTGTTTGTTTTTGCAACAGATATAAAAAATCGAAGAAATTCAATTCTAATTCTGAAGCTATGGATTTGAATATATATTTATGCTCTGACCCTAAGCAACAGTATCACAAAACTAAACATTACATGTCTTGGATGTCTGAACTTCAGAGTTCATATGGGGGTAGTGTCCACTATTAGAATATGGTATCAGGCTTTATGGGACATCACGTTTTTGGACAGAATTTTCTGCAAGATTTCATAATTGCACCCTCTTCTTATTGAAAATGACATCAACAAAAATAAAATTGACAATATTACTTTATTATCATTTAATTGTCAGCAATATTTAATAAAACAACAATATTTAAGTATTTAAAACCAGTGATTTTGTTTTTTTCTCATGAATTATAATCCATCAGTGAATACATGTTCTACATAGAATGAGATAACCAGTTGAAGTAACATATTAAGATCTGGCCAATATGAAATTTAAAAAAAAAAAAAAAAAAAAAAGGAATAAAGTAATAATAATAATAAAAAATATAGAATGAAAAAAAAAAAAAAAAAAATCCAAAAAAAAAAAAAAAGATGAATAATAATAAAGAAAAAAAAAAAAAAAGAATGAAAAGAAAAGAGACTATGACCTGAAATCAGTGAACTGTAACAAGCAGGTTATTGTAATCTAGGTTACTGAATAAGTGAAAATGAAAAACCTTTCTGTGGCTCTACACTGAATTATAGAAGAAGTCTGGATGTTAGCTCTCTTATATAGTATTATATATAGGCCTACATACATATATTGATTAAAGATAATAATTCTCTCTCTTTCATACACACACACAAACACAGAGAGATATGTATTAGCATATAAATAATATAATAATAAAAAGAAGAAAGCTTTAATTCATTATATTTTTAATTTTTGAAGCTTGTAATTATTATCTGTTGGAAAGAATTTTTATTTTTATATATATAACATATGTGATGTAGCCAGCCATGGCCTGCATAATAGATATTTCTTTTTCACATCTATCAAATTAAAGTTTATCTGTAATAATATAATTATTATTTTTTATTTATTCTTTAATAATAAAACTTTAAAAAAAATATGTAAAAAAAAAAAAAAAATTAATTTAAATTAAAAAATAACCTCCACAATTGTACACCAAATTTGTTTTTAACATTTGTGTAATTTTTGGCTCATTTATTTTAGTATTGACCATATAATTTAAAATCAGCAATCCAAGATACAGTACATATTTGAATCAACTGTATGTACATTTGTTATATTTATTATATAATATATCTAAGATTGTGTCAAATAAATTCTGTTGTAGCAGAAGATGAAAAAATAAAACAAAAATAAAAACAAAATAAAAGATGGCTCGACAAAAAACACACAAACAAACAAAAACAAAACAAAAAACAAGAGAAAAACATGATATATTTGAACACAATGTATTATTAGCAATTACTGGAATAATTACTTAAGGTTGACAGAAAGAACACAGTTTACTGTTAAATAACATTGATTTGTTTGAAGAACACTTATTTATTCTTAACGTTGACAGTTATGAAGAAAACAGTTAACTTGTAATTAAAGTTGACAGTTATGAAGAAAATAATTTAATTAAAGTCTTCAGTTATGAGGAAAACAATTTACTCTTAATTATACAGTTGACAGTTATGAAGAAAATTTACTTTCAATAAGTGTGAAAAAAAAATGTATTGTTAAATTTGACTGTTATAAGTTTTACGCTGATAAAATTTTCTGTTATTTATTATGCATCATTTACCAGGTATCTGGTACACACAGTTTCCAATCAGATTTAAAACTGATGTTGAAATGATTTACTCTGCTATATAAAAAATAAATATATACAAGTAACTATGTTTTCTACAATAACAATTACTAAACTTTTTAATGAGACAGATAGAATCCATCCAAAATATTCTTGTACACTATAAAACATTAAATAACAATATTAATAAGAATAACATTTTGCGAAGAAAATAAGAACATTAAATTTTTTTTTTTTAATACAGATATGATTCATAAAGAACACAATGTGCAAAATATAAATATAAACTGTATTATTTATAAAATAATATTCCAATTTCATATGCAATATGCATATGTGATATTATGTTATATTTATTAAATAAACTAAACTCTGTTGTTCAAAATCTGATTAAATCATCTTCGCTTCATGCAGTTTAAAAACATAAGAAAGAGCATGATCTAAATTAATTTCATTAACAACTTTTTGTATAACATTGATAACCCTCATGGCAAGACCATGGTGATGCAATCACCCAAACCACAAATACACCACAATCTCTAAAACAAGACAGTGACTGCATATCTCAGCTTGTTGATATGCAACAATATTCTTCATTGATTGGATGATCACGAATAAGCCAATCAAAATGTGTGATACATCTGTTCCAAAAGATGACAAACAGAAAATATAATCGTGCAATTTTTGATGACATGTACTTTATAACTGTTTGGCAGTATTGTAATGAGAGAGATATCAGCAGTTTTTTTTTTTTATTAATAATAAATTATGAAAAATCTTTGGAATATAAAGTCAAAAAAAAAAAAAAAAAAAAAAAAAAATTGGGATTTCCTGAAGTGTTTCTGTGATAGATGTAATTTTAAAGTATATAAAGAAAGTAAATAAATGAAAACTAATTTTATCAAGAAAAGTCTCCAGAATTTCATAATGAAATTCCCTTAAACAGAGATATAAATGCATAATTTTATTATTATTATTTTCAAAATGTATGTTTATGTACAAAAATAATATTATTAATTCTAAAAAATAAATATAATTCTGGGATATCTAAAGAATGTTAATAATCTAAGTTCTATCCATACAGTAAGTATTTGTAAGTGGTATTATGACAAAAGGCCACATTAATAAAAAAAAGTGGTCATATGAACAATCATCAACACAGAAGTAAGTAGATCACTGCAATTCCAGTATTTATAATACTAAAAGTTCTAACAGGAAGAAAAAATAAAAATAAAAATAAATAAAACCCCCAAAAAAACAAACAGTTAAGATTCATTCATATATCATACAGTTTCTTTTACAAGTCCATTTGGCTGTTTTTCCTCGCTAGAAGTGGAAGAATTTATTTCATTCTTTGCTTTATTCACAACAGGATTTTGTGAATACATAAACACGGCTATACTAACAATGAAAATAGACACGATGGTGAAAACATTGATAGGAATACCAAATATAAACCAGCAAAGAATAGCAGTGAACAACAGTTCGAGAGCGCTGGCAAACGTTTTTAAAATAGAGTTCAGACTTCGAAGAAAAAGACTGGTTATGATGCCATTGGCGGCATTGTTGAACATTATTGCTAAAACAATGGGTTTGGCCAGCGCTGACAAGCTGTCCATTGTGAAGGCCCCACTCAGCTCCCCTTTCAATCCCAGCATGACAAAATTGCATACGATGGAGTCTATGTACATGAAAATGTTCTGCATCATTATGTGGACGTCGCAGCCTTTGTCTTTAAGCAGATACTCATTGTAGACACCGGCAAAGCACGACGAGAACACCTGCACCAGGATGAGGCCGAGGTGGATGTCGAAAAAGGAAGAGAGGGTGAACTCCTTCGCCTCCACATTCGCCTCCGACTTGTTAGTGTGCGTGAAATGTCGGTTAATGTCTTTAATAACGCAACCCACAGTCAACAAGAGAAGTGAGCCCCACTGCAATGCACTCAGTTTCTTCTTGAAGAGAATCTGAAAAAATAAAGATTAAGAAAAATTATTTTACACTGACAGTAACAAAAAGTTTCATTTTCAGAAATAATAATGAGGATGGTATTTCTTTCCAGTAATAATAACGATGATGATGATGATGATGATGATAACAACAGTAATAATAATTTGATTATGTTTTATTCAAATAAGAATAATGATAACATTTTCCAGTAATAATAATTATCTTTCCAATTATAACAATAACGATAACATATTTATTTTTAATAATAATGACTTAATTTTAGTCTTTTCCTTTGTGAGTTTTTCTTTTCAGTTTTAACCTGTTTAACATCTGAATAAAAAAAAACATGACTTATTTAAAATACAGTAACTTTTTTTTCTTTTACTCATGTGATATTCTGACCATGGAGAAACCAAATAAAAAAAAATATATAAAAAAACACCCACATAATATATACAGTAGCAACAGTAATTTCCCAAAATACCAATAACAACAAGTATTAGTATTATTATACTAGATCCTGTAACAATAATCATGATGGTGATTTTTTAAAATATATTTTTAACATCTTACTTTATGCTTGTGTATGTGTGTACATTGCACACTCACATGCGCACACACACACACACACACACACACACACACACACACACACAGAGAGACAGATATAAAATATCAATATCAAGAATTACAAACTCCATGATAAAAATGTAAGTTGTATATTACCTGAAAAATGATTCCTGTAACAACCACTCTGAATTGCAGCAGCAGAAAGTAGGTTGTTGGATCAAACACAGACAGATTAACAAACATGAGATTGTTGTACAGACAGTACAGAAATGCAGGGACAAAGTAGTAAAGCAATACTGAAAAAAAAAAAAAAAAAAAAAAATTACTGTTTTGAAATTTATTCCAAGATTACTATTCAGATAAACTAAACACTACAGTTGGTTAAATCAAGTCAGTTTGTTATTGATATTATTACTCATATAATTTAAATCCAATAATACAAAATACAAAGTACATTTCCAAATCCACTGTATTAATAATTACAAGCAAATGTATGTGCACCAGTCATTACAAAATCAACAAAAACACAACAACCTATATATATATAATTAATAAATAAATAAAACATAAAATAAATAAATGAAAATAAAAAAGCAATAAAACTATGGTTTAAAGGTGATTTACAAGAAAAAATAAAATATTTATAAATATTTCCAAGGCAACATCTATTAAAAAAATAATAAAAATAAAAACTGAAAACAAATAAAGTCTATAAAATAAATAAAAATAAATAAATATTTTAAATTTCATAATAATGAAACTAGATTTCGCATTTTAATTAAATTGTATAATATGAAATATGTAAAGAATAACAGAATTATCAATGATTATCATTATGTTGTAAGAAAAAATTCAAATGACTGTTTAGATGACAAACAGCATGATGATGAATTTCTCTGACCTAAAAAAAAAAAACTGCTGTAGAATTTTTAAAATGCATCTTGTATATTTCTGTTCATTGTTATTTTTAAAATTTTATCTTTTTTTATCTTTTTTTTTTTTTTAAATCTAAGAACAAAAGGTTTGCTAATAAAAAATTATGACAGAAGTATAATAATTTTACTATTTTGTCTTTATAAAATACAGAAACACATACACCAAAAACAACATGCATTTCTTATATTCTGCATATACCTATAAATGTTACTGAAACCTTAAAAACAGTAAAATTATATCATCATATTTACCTGTTTTATATTTGACAATATCTCCAACCAAATTAGGCAAACTGTGCCTGTATGAAAATATAAATTGTATACATAATTTTTTTTTAAACATTGCACATTTTTAATCAGAATAATAAAATGACATAAAATATTTATCATGAGGTTAACTGCATCAGATAAAAGGAGTCTATAATATACAGCTGTACTGGATGACTGACTGTAGTAAATGATTCTTAACGTAATCCAGTCGTAATTTATTAACAGCTGTAACCACTGGGGGAAATAAAGGAAACTGTATGGGTGATGTCAGGATTATTCATGAACATAATTCACTTTTACAATATCAGTGTGTCTGTTTGCCAATATTTTATGTATTTGTTTACAAATGGATCATACTGCTTTAGTACGATGATACATACTCGTACATTATCTGATCATCTGTCTGCAGAATAAAATATATTTAAATATATGTTTGTAATATGTATGTGGCTGCATATGCATGTGGGTGTATTTTTATGGATGTATGTGTATGTAAATTATGTTTGCTTAAAAAAAAATTAAAATAAAATAAAACAAAAAAAACCCTTAAAAACTACACAATGGCCGTCCCAAGCAATTAAAATATTACACTTGTATTAATGAAGTCTAAAATGCCTTTGTTTTCAGTATAAAAACTACACCCAGAAATCTCAGCTTCTTAGTTAGCAAGTTCAAAGTTTATTGGGTGTTTTTTTTTTCTGGAATTGTTTCAGTTTACATTTTACACCAAAAATCTCAGCTACTTAGTTACCAAGGGCAGAGGTTGTTGTTGTTTTTCTGAGATAATCTATGCACCACTGACTAATATTGTCCAGATTAATTGACAGTGCAGCAACACCTCAGTACACAGTGTAGTTAGTGGGTATTTATTCACAATGACAAGCAAGGTATCATTCAGCACTGTACAAAATGTACACCGATACAAAATGGGTTATGCAAGGATGGTTTCATGTACCCTCACACGAACATTTGCTCCTGCAGTTTGAGTACTCTTCTGTGGGTGTGTGTGTGTAGGTGTGTTTGTGTCTGTGTGTGTGTGTTTATATATATGTGTGTGTGTATTCTTTTTGTGTGTTATATATATGTATATGTGTGTGTATTGATTTTCTTATGTATATATATATGTATGTGTGTGTATGTTTGTGTGCTGTTTGTGTGTATATACATATATATCTGCATATACATATATGTATATGTGCACGAACATATGTAAAAATACATTTGCTCTCGCCATCATATTACGCAAACAGTTACCCTGTTTACTTACATATGTCTGTATTTTGTTGAGAAATACAAAAAAGAAAAAAGACTAGAATAAATTACAAAAATTTTCAGACGAATTTGTAAATTATGTATACTAGGACACACCTGTGTATAATAATGTTCACATATAAATGATATATCCATACATACATGTACTAAGAAAAATATTTCACAACATCTGCTGCCAGTAGGTAAGCAGTGTTTGGATTCTTAAACAAAAAGTTTAGCTGTCTGGCAGTATGTAAACTAATACGTGTCATGCCTGTAACTACACTGAGGCAAATGCCTCATACCAAAATTAAAGATTTTTCATTTTCTTTTTTTTTTAATTTTTTTTTTAATACAAAGATTTTATTTAAAAAATATAAAATATAAATCTCTATTCCGATAGAAATGATATCATTTATGTCTATGGTTGTCATTTGGAGTCTACTGACATTGTTGCACTGAAAGACATAACTGACTTCAAAGACATTAGACAGTAAACAGCTGTTTCTGCCTCATTTGAAAAAGAGTCTAGTTATGGCCATGCATGTGTCTATTATGTGTCTACAGACAGAAACCTTTCACTCAACAACAATTAAACCTAAAAAAAAAAAAAAAAAAAAAAAAAAATAGAGAAAAAAGAAATGGGATAGAGAAAGAAAAAAGTTTTTGTTTGCTAATAAATATTATATTTTTTGCAAGTAATGCTTTTGAAAGTCTGGACCACTGTTATGTATATTCATAAAAGAAATAAATGAAGAATGTTAAAGAAAACTCAGTATTAAGATCTTTCATTGTCCAAAGACATTATTACATTAATAAAGAAATAAAAATAATAATAATAATAAAATAAAAAACATCTGTACCAAATTATATACTTTTTCTTACTTTTGATTTTCTTCTTTTTTTTCAATAAAAATATTATTATTTTGTTTTAATTGGGTAAGTATTTACTTTTGGCCGTGTTCCACTAACAAACAGTATTTGATATTAACTAAATAAGGCTTTCTAACATCTGACACAAACTTTTTGATGTCCTAAAATACAACTTGTTTGTCGTATGAATAATTTCAATTCAAATTTCAATATGAGTGTCTAAATAGGTGTTTTTAAGAAAGAATAAATGTAATACATGTACAGATTTCTTGAGAGTCTTGCCCAAATCTTCAACTGATTATAATATGATGTAAAAACACTTATATTATTAATATTGTTATTCATTATGGAATTTTGCCAATAGGAAAATTATAAAGTTATATACATGTGTACATTAGTGAATATCAAAATATTCTTTTATTAAATTTTTTTATTTTATATTTAAATTAATAATTGGCACTGATGTCAGTTAAGGAATATAAACATAATTTAAAAAACCAACAACAATAAAATAGAAAAATTAAATAAAAAATTAAAATAAAAAATAAATAAGGAAGAAAACTAACAAGAGATTTAGTACGAATGCACTTACTCTCTAAGATATAATGTAGTTGCTGCTAGTAGTTTGATACATTCTGTCAACATCACCACTGTCACTGTGCTGTATTTATACTTGTTACTTGAAGTTTTAGACGCTGTTACTAATATACCTGAAACAACATTAAATGTAAAAATCATTTATTTCAATCTTTCAATGGTTTTTGAATATAATGGTTTTCTACATGCGTTTCAGTATATGTAGCTACATACACACACATTTTATATTACATGTATATACACATGCTTACACAGATACATACATATGCACACAAATACATACATACACACAATGTACCTAAACACACAGAAACACGCTGAAATACAAAATGACATATATGTGTAACCAACCATGCATGTGCAAATTATATATATAACAAACAAAAAAAGTAAAAATATAGTTTAAGGTATACAGTTCTCCATGCATGTCACTGATTCTGTTTAAAGTGAAGAACAAAACATACACCTGTAGGTATGTATTCTGAAAAAATTCACATACAGAACATATTTTTTTTATTTCCTTTTAGAAAATAAGTGATACATATATCTATGTGGATATATGAGAAATCAAGAAAATGTATTCTTAAGTATAAAAATGTATTCCTTATAATTTACAAAAACTATCATACTAAAATAGATACAATAAAAGTTAAAAAATATAAAACTCACTTTTATGTTTTACATGTTTTATATATTTCTAAGTTACTGATCCATTATTGGCAATCAACAGTTGTTAATAATAAAGTGCATCAGTAAACATCATGATCTAACATGTAGACATATGTTGACAATTTTTTGTCCACAGAAATATAAAAAAATCTTCTTACAGACTGAGTGAGCCATTGAAAAGTAGAAATAATCTCAGATTATCAAAGATTTCTAAATACTACTCTCTATGAAAATTTACCAGGGGAGAAAGAAAAAAATGACTGTGTAGATGTTTGTTATTTTATTATAATCAGAAACTGATCACCAAAACAAAACAAAAAATGCATCATTTTGAATGTTTTTTGAATATCTGTTCATATTACTGAATGTACATTTTAACTGCATTTGCATGTTTACTATGATACTTTAATTGCCTGTGTATCATATGATGTCTCATGATAAACCATTCTGTAACAGCTTTAAAAATGTCAGCATAAATGGCAGTTTAGATGCAGCCTTGACTGAAATTCTTGTACAAACAGTTTCAATATGCAGAACTGAACTTCCAGGTTGTATGTTAAAATAATAATTAAAAAAAATATATATATAAAAATTAATGTGTATATGTGTATGTATGTATATATATATATATATATATATATATATATAATTGTAGTCTTGTTTTAAAACATGTTATCACTTCTACAGTTTCTAAGATTAATCATATATATCAACCTTAAATAAGACATGTTCCCATAAATAGAAAATTGCTATAAAACTGATTGGAATTTTTAAAATATTTGCAAAAGCTTTCAACATGCAAATTTACATTTGACAATAAAACCAAAAATATATCGTTATATATTATAAGACTTTTATAATGCATCAGATCCATAAAAAAAAAAAAAAAAAAGGAGTTCTTATGAAATACAGTGTTAAAAAAGACATAATATGTAATTCATAGTCATAGAAAATTTCTTGGAAACTTTGCTGAACACATTCCACAAAATGATAAAACTTTTAAACATCTAAATACTAAATAGAATATTGTCTAATTATTGTTATGATATGTCTTATTAACTAACCAGTATTAAAAAGAAAAAGCATCACCAAATTATATTTCTTGTATGTGTACAGATATTAATTTCTAATTAGTCTATTACTAGACATTTCAGCCTTACTTATAGTGTGACTATACATACTAATTCTCTAAATTTTTTTTAAAATTTATACTGGAATGTACAGGGATCAGACCATTTACCCAGCTTCACAAAAATTGGAATTTGAATAAAATCAGATTTAGAAATGAATGAATTGATATATATATATATATATATCAGAATCATGTACCCTTTACATGGACATTTTTACAGAGAAGAATGCAAAATGCCATGCTATCTGAGCTCTGGTTATATCAGAAAAACAGCTCAACTAGAGCACTTAAGATATAGATCATGTGACCAGTCATGCTTCGAACCAGCAATCTACAGCTTAACAATAGCAGCCTCTTGCTCAAAGTAACAGACACATTCTACATATTCTATATATTATATATAGTATATTGTTTAAACAGTTCTCAAGCTGTCTTTTATTGATTATATGTAGAATATACTAATAATTCTCTGTTTACAAGTTTCACTATCAAGCCCTGCTATAACATTTTTTTTTTTTTAAACGTATGAGATTAAACATTTAAAAGCTTCCAAAAACATATAATTAAAATGCTATATTAATCATTTTAAAAATATAGTATAAATATTTTAAATAAATATAAAAATTGATATGAAGAGCTGGAGCTTTATGGAGCTTCCATATCTTGAGGTTTTGGTAGTATTTTATAACTTGTTTTAAACCTGCAATAACATAGTTAAGTAAATTTACTGATTAATTTTTGTTCTACTCTAACATCATATATACTTCATTATAATTAAGTTGAGAATGTACATCAGTCTATTAGTATATAAGTGTAGATCCTGAATTTAAATCATTATTATTATTATTATTATTTTTAAATGTCTACCTCTGAAACCTATACACGTCTGTGTATTTCTGCCGTGTTAAGTTTATTTTGTCAGCCCTACATTTTCACACACACACAATGAATTAGTTACTAAATAACAATAAATAAAGTAACTGTATATGCATCTACTTCACTCACATGTGTTTTGTATTCGATTTTTAAAAATAAAATTATGTGTTCTGTCAGTATGACTCTGAGTGTAAAAAAAAACAAAATTTCTTGGTTACTAACTTACTAGCTCGATTAAACACAGCCCGAATTTTATAATGCGATCTGCTTATATTATTGTATCTTACCTTGACTAATAAAAAGTCCCATATATGATATAAATACCACAAAGCTCAATTTCGTGGGAAATAAGTCTGCTGAAAATACCCCCATGATTCCAAACCTGTCAGTTTCGTTTCTGGGTATACAACCTCTGGTACAAACATATACAGAGAGTTATCCGAAAGTACGCGAAATATTCCGAATGATTTTACTTGTATTGTGTAAATTCCACCTTCTAATCTAAGCGTCGTAATCGTACAGAGTGAGTAATAGGTCAGGTTTATACCAGTAATAAATAAATAAGAGAAAAATATAATTCATTCATTCATTCATTCATTCATTCATTAATGAAAATTAATATTAATTCATAGCCTTGAGTTTAAAGAAAAAAGAGATGAAAACGTGTGTTATATAATGACATCGTGACCTAGATGTCATTATGCAACACATGTTTAACTAATTTACAATTTACAATTTAAAAATGAAAATATTTGTATTTCTGTTTATAATTAGCATCAAAAAAGTATTGCATTAAGTAATTTATTCTAAAACCTAATTACTTTAGCTTTCAATGGTATATTCTACATTATATTTAAAACTGATAATTTTGTGGCTTAATGCTTTAACCTAAATATAGAATCCATTACATTTATCTGTAATACTGCATGATTTTTTTTAGTAATATGCACATTTTTATGGGAAGAGTTTATAATTACCTAATATAACCAAGTTCAACACTTTATTATTAGCAGAAAAATATAATTATTTCTATGCTTTTTAAATACATAAATAAGAGGTTTACCAAGAGATAATTAAAATAATTTTAGTTAGAAATGATAGTAAACATATAAACATCAAATTATTTTTCTTGAGATGACCTTTATTGAAATTTAATCTCCCACATGTTAACTAAAACATATAAAAGTTTCAGAGGTGTAACCTTTTTTGTTTAGCAATAATATAGATTTAAAAAATGCATATGAGCACACATGATTGATACAATGCATTGCAATGTACATTTTCTACATGTTTAGACTTCTCTGAGAGCAACAACTCATCTTTGGAGTCAAAATCGACCTGACATGTCTGAAGGAATGCCTGAAGGATATGAAAAGATGCCAAATGGCATGACATGTTCTACACTATCAGAGGGTTAACAGGAAGTGTGGCTTCAGGCATGTCAGGAACGCCTTGAAATCCCCTGATGAAATCCCCATTGAGCACATGGCAGAAGTTTCTACTACTAATTCTTCTACTACTCTGTCTATTCCCACTACCTTTTGTTCCTAACTATTTCTACTTATACTACATCTTCTTCTATTGACACTATTATCAGTGATGCTACAACATTCGGTACTAGTAGTTACATCTGGTACTGCTATTACTATTATAACTACCACTTGGCTCCTGTTATTACCAGCACCTCCACTACTACGTCTACTACTACTATGTAATACCACTGGTATTACTTCTACCACCACCAGTACTTCTACCATTACTACTGTTAATAATGGTGCTATTACTACTTTTATTATTAGAACAACTACTACTGTTATCATCATCACCACTACTGCTACTTTTATTATCACAAATACTGTTACTACCTCTCTATTATTTCCAACATCACCATTACATCAACAACTAATAGCTATTTCTTATTTTGCTACTTCTGCTGACATTACTTATCCTACTACTAGCACTATAACTGAACACAGCAACATAATTTTTATAATGGTTGTATATTTAAAATCGGCATAATCCAATCTGATAAAACTAGCTGTTAATGATTGTCATCTGTGTCATTTTGGAAACATGCTTACTTGGTTATCGATTCAAGAAGGGTTGATGTTACTGATGACCCCAAGAGATAACTTTTTCAATTATTTTGAAATACAGACATGTATTTATCCTTGAAGACCATACACAATCAACTATTTGTTAAAAAAACAACAAAAAAAACCCACTGTGTATCTTAACCAAAATATTCAATAGATCACTTATCTTCATCTTCAGGAAACATATCATATAACTTCAATAATGGGTATGTCTTCCTCTTCCCTTTGTAAACCATTTCACCTTTCATTGTAAAAGAAAGAATATTTCAAATGACTGTTTAAATTAATATATAACCCTACCATGTTTTCAGTAAAAAAGGTGAATTCACTAATACCAAATGATATTCTGGAAATTATTAGTTAAACTTTGGTATCGAAAGTTTATTTCATAAGAAAAACAGCCATGGGATTTCAAATACACTGTCATATAATCTGTTACTTAAACACAAATACCAAGAATATAATATTAAAATACAGTAATTAAAATGGAGCATTACCAAAATGGAAATAGAATTCAAAGACACTAGTTAATATTCAAGTAAGATGTGATAATGCTTAATTGTAAATGAAAATTAACACATAATATCTATAACATATTTTATTCAATATAATTAAGGTACAGTAGTGATTTATAAATCAGTAAATTTTCATATTCTTCTAATTTTAAAAATGCTTTTAATTTTTTCTTTTATGACAGCTGATATTTTTAATTTTAATTTTTTTCTGAAATATTGGTATAAAAATAAATATAAAATATGAAAATATATTTAAATCTATAAAACAAATTAACAATGATAAAATATAAATATACCCTTATTTCGAATGTGTATATTTACTGATAGGTTAACAGATGTCTCTATTTAAATCATACAAAATGATACACACCACACACACACGCATGTAGTAGTTTTATCATGCTATATTCTATTCAGCAATAAAATCAGTGGGTTACATCAGATATATTTAATGAAAAACAAAACAATCAATAATATGAGTCAAACTATAAAAATTCAAAGAAAATAATGAGAAGAAAAAAGACAAAAGAAAGAAAAAAGAAAAAAAAAGAAAAAGAAAAAAAAGGTTCTCAGAATAAATGAAAGAAAATAATGAAATAATAAACAGTTACGCTTGGATTCATATTAAATATTTAACAACTTAAAAACCTAATAAAAAAAAAAAAAAAAAGTACCCATAATTCTAATTAAAATATTTAAGGAATCTGAAAATACTATGATCAAGAAATGAAGTAATACCATAATAATAAATGTGAGCATTTTTACATTGATTATGGGGATTCAAAATGTTTGACAATGTACTTAATATAAATAACAAAATGAACAATGCAATAATGAATATATTTCTATAACAAATTAACAAAAGGATACACTATGCAGAAAACATAATATGAATGAAGATCTCAATTTAAATAATAGCTGCATATTTCATAGAAATCATCACATTATTTAAATATCTTGCAAATTAATGCAAAATGGAAAATTTATCTTAAGAAAAAAGACAAAAAAGGACATTGATTGAAAATTGATATTAAAAAAATACCTTCATTGGATAGTAATTTGTCATCACAAAAGGATTATAATAAAATAAACAATGTTTTCATATTTTGCTGGAAGACAGTTTAATTAAAAATTTTGGATACAATTTATTATTAAAATATTCGTCAACAATTTTTTTTAATTTTTTTTTTTATATATATATATATCTAGATAAACACAGAATTTGGCAAGGATATAAAGTAGCACTCTTTAATATTTCTTAAATTTGGTTTATATCAAGCATATATAAACTACCTGATTATTGAACTATTTCTTTAGGTGTTAATCTGGTGATCTGAAAATTAAAATAAAATAAAAAATTCGAAAGAAATATTATTTTTGTATTTGGAGAAGAGTTTTTGCAAATAATATTGGTTTGGAACAAAAATTTGTAACTTTTTTCAGTAGGTGGCATATGAGCATTTGAGTTTGTTTCACATGTGACTGAAATATAAGTCATAAACACACATATTCTGAAAGGTGGAATAAATGATGTGCATGTGGTTGCATAAATTTATGTACCAATATGTAAATATTGCCTTTGAACTTTTGTTCCTACCCAATACAACTTCCAGACAATTTGTGGTTTTCTTTTCCAAGGCAGAAATATGAAAAAAAATAAATAAAGAAATAAAAAATAAAGAAATCCCACCAATATACTGATAGTTACATCAACATTATCAGTGATTTACATGTTCTCAATTTATGTCTTCAGTGAAAGAAAATACATCAGGATTTGTCAACATGATTTAAATTTTTTAAATTTTTTTTTAGAAAAGATATAACACCAAATGAACATTAAGAAACACAGCAAACCTGTTACATCACTAATATACTCTCCAGAAATAAATAAAACAGTAATGTTACAAACTATATAAAATTTCATTAGGCCATTTGCTTATCTTTAGTGTATTCTCTTTCTCAGTATATTATATACTTAAGAAATAAATACAACAATTATTTTAATAAAAATTATGCAAAAGTTCATAGGGTTATTTCTTAGCAACATCTTTTGTGTGCTTTCTTTTAAGTTAATTATTATTCTTCTTTATGCAGTTTTGCAAAGGCAGAGGTATAGTTATTCAAAGAATGAGCATACTGAGAATGCCAGTCCCTTAAAAACACATCTTCTAGTTGCTGTCTGAAGTCTGGTTTAGCAGTGGAGCCCACATATTTTTTTTGTTTAACGACAAAACCAATTCCTCCAGTGTTAATGAAGTAATCACCAGACCAGTTTGATGTTCCTGAAATTTGAATTAAATGTGTGTCAAAAAATACACTGAAAAGTTTACTACAAAAATACATCCATGAGTATGTAAGTATATACATACATAAAATACATTACATACATACACAGATATCCACACACCATCTCTCTCTCTCTCACACACACACACACACACATTCAAAGTAAATGAAAGAAAAATCTTTATGATCACCATAACAACAGAAAGTAAATATTTTCCAAGCTGTGAAGTAGAATTAACATTTATAAAATTGCTTAGTTATCATTCTCTCTTTCCACCTACCCCATGAAACAGACACACCCTAATAACTTCAAGCTAATAATCAATTACCTATGTAGGCATGCTGATCAGTGACCATGTATTTGTTATGATTTACACGAGCATAGGGAATCTTTCTCTGATGAGGTGTGAATGATGGCACTATGAACAATTTCTGCAAAGTAAAATAAGTAATAAATAATATAAAAATTATGAATGCAAATATAACTGACGTGTCTATGGTTTTGAAAGGCCTTGATGGTTTAATTTAATTTTAAATGATCTAGAAAAAGCAGGCTAATTTTTAAATGTCTTTCCTAATGTTAAATAACACATTAATAATAAAAAGAAAATTTGTGATCTTGCAATAGTTTTCTAATTCCTGCTTGTAAGTAATATTATTATTTTCTTTGTTTAAGTACATGTATATATATGTAAAAAAAAACTTTAACTGTTTATTAGAAAATAAATTTTAATCTTTGAACAACAATATAACTATATTCTGTATATTTCAAAAGCAATCAGAGAACATAATGAAGAGAGATGACAGTAACAGCAATGCTTTATATTATATCTGGAGATACTTTAGAATAAAACCAAGTAATATTTTACCAATGGCTACATTAATAAAAAAAAAATAAAAAAAAAAAGAAATTCACTTAAAAAAAAGAATTACCAATTTGTCAATTCTTACCACATGTATGTTCATCTTGGGCGATTTAATTCTTTTTAAATCATCCAAAGATTTTAAGAATGTTGGCATGCTAGGTCTAGTATGTCTCCACCAGCTGCCGAGCAAATAGACACGAATACCTCGATTAAATGCAGCACTTCTTAATGCATCATCAATGACTGGCCAGTACCTAGTATATAATATTCTTCATTATGCATTTATTAATACAAAATTTATTTTTAGTTAAATATTTCTAGATGTAAAATTGTTTTTTGTTAAAAAAAAAAAAAAAAAAAAAAAGAAAAAAAAAGAACCCAACTAAAATTAATAACAACATTAATACTGAAATTTAAAACAAATGACAAGTCAAAAAAAAAAAAAAAAAAAAAAACAAAAAAAATAAATAAAATAATAATAATAATAATAATAATAATAATAATAATAATAATAATAATAATAATAATAAAAATTCGGCAATTTAAAAAAACAAAAGAAAAAAGGAGAACAACATATTTTATATTAACAGAAAACTTCAAATAATTCTTACCACAAATGTTTTGTATACAAAGTAGTTGGAAAATAATCCATTACAGCAACATACACAAATTCTTTAGCACTGGCTATTACATCAAGAATGGCATTGATATCTTCAGTGCGACCTTTTGGACACAGTGGAGGTGGAGAACTCTATGAAAAAAGAACAGTTTCACACCAATAAATCCACAGCTTCAGAGCCTTGTCACACAATGTAATTAACCATAAAGTCATATTTGAGTAATAAACACAACAATGTAGCAAGACAAGGGATTTCAGTATTAGCCTGTCAGATATACACATCGCTGGGCTCACTTAAGTTACTGAGTACCTTTATGCTAGTATGCTGTAACTGTGCTACCAACAAAAGTTGCAAAACACACAATATTTAATTAGCAGAAACTACTACATACTCACAGACAAATAAACAAGTCCTTCAGTCTTGTTAAAAATAACTTTTTCACTTGTATTCACATTGATGTTTGTTGAGAATTTGTTTGGCCAGTGCAATGGCACAGTAGCAGATTTGTTGCCTAGAAACCAATATACTTCAAATATCTTAGACATGTCATTAGCCAGACAGCTGCAGTTTTGTACCAGCACACCTAACTCTTTAACCTGGAAGAATAAACCATAAATTCAGATTAAAATTAAACAGAGGCACAATTTTCAATGAAATAAAATATATCAGATATATAAAAATCTCCATCAAGGCGAGATTTTTTAACCTAAAATCTCCAATGTAACAGATAAATTAGACATATATTTTTAAAGCAACCACTTTTTAAACTTTTAAATTACCAGATATTGGAAATAAGATTTAAAAATAAAATTAGAAATTCCTTACATTTATTGCATTATATCAAAAGCATACAAAGCTCCAGATACTCACACCTCAATTTGACAAATATATACAAACCTGAGTAAGTGCTCTCCAGTCAAGGTTTGCACTTCCAACATAAAAATGTTTTCTGTCCACCAGCCACATTTTTGTATGCAGAATACCATCACCTATAAGTCTTGTGTAGTTCATGCTTCTCACGTCAATCCCACCTGAAATATTAAAGACATATTCAGATATCTAATGAGAGAGAGAGAGAGAGAGAGAGAGAGAGAGAGAGAGAGAGAGAGAGAGAGAGAGAGAGAGAGAGAGAGAGAGAGAGAGAGAGAGAGAGAGAGAGAGACATGCACATTATTATATGAGGGGAAAAGTTAATGTTTGTATTTTTAACATACACACATGCAATATATTATACTGCCTTACATCTCCATAACAGTTTACTACCAAATAGGTTGGTTTTTTTCCATTTATTTTAAATTTAAATACTGATGTAGAATTTCATATTACATCAAGTTTTTTCTTAACAGAAGAAAACAGAATTATCACTGAATATCCAAGAATGTTAAAAGTAATCTCAAGGAGGATGGAAATGAACAATATAATTTTTTATTTTAAAACATAAGATAAACATGTGTAGTAAAGGGATATCAGATATTTCACATATAAAAATATTTAAAAAGCAGGAAAACAGGGGGGGTTTTGTCACTGTTTGTGTGACAGCTACTCGTTAATAATTTGTTATTATTTTTATTTGAAACATGAAATTAATGTTTATTCAATGTTCAGTTAGTTTTGCTAGATACTGCTTCATCTTTGGAGAACAGTGCTTTTTAAATTGTTTGGCCTATGAAAGTTTTGATTCAGAAATTCTACACATTGATTAGAAACTTTTTTTCTCTTCCATGGTAACATGTCATAAAACTGATTCATTACAATTAATTATTCATTTATTAAATGGAATAGTTTCATATCAAAGAAAAATAAAGGTAAAAAGAAATAAAACAACTTTTACCTTTTTGTCTTAGCACTTCAGTGTCTGTTTGTGGCTGTTCCTTGTTTGGTTCATTCTGAACAATTCTCATTTTTATTTTTCCTGATTTTCCCATATGTAACAGATCATTAAAGAGCTGATCTCCCTGAAGTTGATTAAATAACAAAGATAAACAGTAAAATTACTAACAAACATTACACAAACACATACACAGACACAATGTCCAGGTGTGTGTGTCTGTTCAACTGTAGTTTAATTCTGAAACCAATTACAAATATTTCCATAGTAGAATTAGGAAAATCCAAGGAAAACAAAAATCACCATAATTATCATAACCCATTCTTCAGTAATGTTTTCTGTTCTAATTACAGACTTGGACTGTTTTTTTAATTTCTTACATTCCAAGGCTGACAATAATTTTAAAAATCCATTACCAACTAACAACAACACATTTTTGTAAATGAAAAGTGCCAAAGCAGCTTTTCAGAAGTAAATAAAAGCAGTATACATGTATATTATAGCAAACTGTATTTGAAAACATTTAAGCAAATTCAGTAACATACCTGCCAGGAACTGTTGTCATGATAAGAAATATCTGCACCTCGTAATGTCCAATAAAATGAAGCAATATCTACAGACTCTTCTGCATTTTGAAGAAGTCTTTGTAATGCTTTGAAAGTAGACATATGAACAGGTGAACCCTGTCGAAATGTTAATCCTTCAGGAATGCTTTCAATTAAAGTGAAACTAATAAAATAAAAAATAAAACGAGAATTTAAAAATGTTTTTAGTGAAATACTTTTGTTAATAGCCAACACTTCATATGGAATAATGTGTGGTAATGATCAGAGATTAGAGAATGTTTTCAAAAAAAAAAATTGTTTTGGAATATCTGACAATGAAACAATTATTACCTTTTGTACTCATATATATATGTTTGCTCTAATGACAAATAGTATTAAATATTAATCTATAGATTTATCTTGGCATAAATGTTACTGAATGAGAAAAGATACTTGTGATTTTAAATTTAATATTTATGAGGTATTTCAATAATAATTTTAAAAAATATCTTCGATTTAGATGTATTAAATAGTTTTTATATAACACTAGTTATTTAGTAAACAAATCAGTGTACAAAAAAATAATAATAATAACATAAAAATAAATGAAAAAAAAAATAAAATAAAAAAATAAAATAAAATAATAATTAAACCACTAAATGTATAGGTGGGGTTTTTTTTTTTTTTTTTTTTTTTCAATAACATTATTATCCTTATAATATTCAATTTCTTCATTTTTTTTTTTGTTCTCTTAATGAAAAACATGAGAAGTTGTTAAGGTACATTTTTAACATAAATTCTTACAACTTACACACATGGGTCTGTACAAGTGTGATTGGTGATTCTGTAAGAGTACATTATTGGCTGTAGCAGAAAGAGAGCAAGACACAGAGACAATCCAACTGCCAGACAGGTTATGATGAATGGAAGAGCTAATCGGCACATCCACTGTGAACCTTTGTTGACAGAGACACTGTCAGACGTCAACAGTGGAGCTTTCTGTTCTTCAACAACTGCCTCCATCTAGAATTGGTAAACAACACTATTAAGATTTTACATCTGATGGGTTGTCTTGTCTTGGAAACTCAAAAGGTTGGAATGTTAACTTATTGATATGTATGCCCAAAGAATAAATTGATATTATCTACAATGTGTATGACAGTGAATGAAAGCACAGGTAAACCAGAAACTACCTAAATGAAATAAAAAAAAAAGTTTTTTAATTTGTAATTTGACAAAATTACCATACTAGTTTATTGTAAACATTTTACTATTCCTTTTATGTCGTATGGTTACTTGAAGAAAAGAAGAAAAAAAAAAGGCATGAGGAATTTAGGTGATTTTCTGTTTTGTCTCCGTATATAACAATATTATCAAAATGATAGTAATAATAAAAATAAAACAATTAAAAATAGTAATAACTAAAAACAAATAATAAATAAATAAACAATAAAATGAATTATAAAATAAATTGGATTCATGATTTACATAAATCCATTAAAATATATTACATTTTTCAAATGAAATTAATTAACAATGAAATCATAACAATTATTAGAAATATTACTTTAGAAAGCATGATCATAAAACAAAGCATTACCTTGGAAACTTTACTAAACCTTAACTTCTAACTCTAAGTGTCGGTGTAAAAGTAATACAAAAATCACACCATCACATCACATGACACTTGTACACAACATACTGGATATAATATACGTGATCAGGTATTGGTATTATAAATAATGATGTAAAAAATTAAGGTGTTATTTTTGGGTTTGAATGACACTGACAGTTATTAGAAATAGGAAATAAAAATCATTAGGGAAGCCTATTCGATATTTCATAGGCCTATCTATTTCAGAAATGTATTGAATGTGACAAAACTTTTACTTATTAACATATAAAACGATACAAAAGTTTTCCTGAATACTTATTGTTTACAATTCCGAATGCAAAATCATGGGTATTGTAAAATTAGAAATAGTGATGGAAATAGGAGCTATATTTCAATAACGCTAAAAAGTAAAGA